>JBBDGP010003259.1:600000-1048002 GCA_037952835.1 Lithobates septentrionalis
CTAAAAACTTACTTAGAACCCCCAAACATTATATATTATTTAAAGCAGAAGCCCTATAGAATAAATTGGTGAATTTTGCAATTTTTTATGTCGTATGGTATTTGCACAACGATTTTTCAAACATAATTTTTAGGGGGTAAAATACATTTTTGGAGTTGTAATGCAAAAAAACACAATATATAATCCAGTTTTTTCGTAAAATATAAAAGATGAAGTTACACCAAGTAAATAGATACCAAATAATTGTCACGCCTTAAAACTGTGCATGCCCGTGCAACAGCGGCAAACAACGTAAATTTACTCTCTATAGACGATGTTTTAAGAGCCTTTACAGGGTACCACTATAGATTTACAGAGGAGGTCTGGTGCTAGAATTACTGCCCAGGATCTGACATCCGTGGTGATACCTCACATGTGTGGGACGATCGCTGCTTGTGTGCGTGCAGTACCAGAACATGCAAGCACAGGAGGACAGGGGCACTTGACTTTTTTTTATTATTATTAATTTTTTTTTTTTTGTATTTTTACACTGTTGCTTTAATTTTTTTTTTTTTTTTTGTGATTGTATGTTTATTGAATTTTTAAAACAAAACAAGGGAAAATCAAGCATAAAACAGGAAAGTATCACCATTATTTTATACAGAGAAAATAAGGCATCTTTTAACAAACAATGTCATAATCGAAAAGAAAGAGGAAAATAAGGGGGGGGGGGGGGCTCACCATGGATCTTTACATCTTTTATATATGATAATAGTAGGTAAAATAATAATAAGATTTAGGCTAACCATTCAAATATGAAAAAAGTAGATGTCTGAAGGACAATTGGTAACAATTTAGGATAGTGGTTCAGGATTAAAAGAGGAGTTGTCCCAAGGCTCCCATACCTTTGAGAATTGAGGTAAAGAATCATGTATCACCGCTGTCACATGTTCCATTCTACGTATTTGTGCAATAGCCAAGATCAATTGGGATTGTGTGGGAGAGTTGGGAGATAACCAATGGGTAGGTATAACTCTCTTTACGGCTAAAAGAATATATGACATCAGCTTATTGGCATGGTTAGATAATCCAGGGACTGGGAGGCCCAACAAGTAATGAGCTGGATCTTTTGGGAATTCCATCTGCAGCACAGACTGAAGCATTGATTGGACCGAGGACCAGAATGGTAAAATTAACGGGCACTCCCAGAAGATATGATATTGTGTTCCTATATCTCTTGAGCATCTCCAGCAATTCTGGGATATAGAGGGGTCATATTTATGGATAACCTCTGGGGTTCTATACCAGAACATGAGGACTTTATAAGCTGTCTCTCTCTGCTCCACGCATCTAGAAACTTTAGATATGGAAGTCCAGATCTTCTGCCATTGAGGGAGAGATAAAAGGTTTGGGAGTACCTTGGTCCATCTTCGCATGTATACATGAGAGTCTAGCGTGGGGGGATTTGAGTCATGGAGGATTTTATATATAAAAGAAATGAGACCAGGTTGATATGGGCCTTGAGCACATAAAGTTTCGAAGGCGTTGGGTTTTTCCAAGACCAAGGTAGGTGATATAGAATGGAAGTAGTGTTTAAATTGAAGTTAATAAAAAATAAATTTTTGGGGTATATCAAATTTGTTTTGGAGATCTGGGAAGGAAAATAATTTGCGAGTTACAGGATGTGCTAAGTGACGAAGCTGAAAAATGCCCGTCTGAGACCAAGGATATACATTATCATAGGAAAGGCTGTCCAGAACATCTGGGTTAAAAAGAACATTTAAGAGAGGTGGGCATGGAGAAGAAAGAGAGAGAACCTTTTATTACATTTTTTCCATATGGAAAGAGTGAATAGCATTGGTCCTAGACAGATATGTCTGCGCTGAGATATGGAAGAAGTCAAATCGGTCCAGAGCATTGAACAAGGATGTACAGGGCTAGTAACACTCATTTCTAATTCTGACCATCTACTCGTTGCAAAGCCAGTATGGAGTATAGCCATCTTGAGAACATTTATCCTACCCAGAAGAGACAGAGGGCATTCCGTCCATTTACGAAATAGGCCATGTGTTTCTGATATTAGGGAGGGAAAGTTAGCCTGGTATAGAGTGGTATAAGAGGCCGTCAAGTGTACACCCAGATATTTAAGGGAGACAGAGCACCAATGATAGGGGAAGTTGTTTTGTAATGTAACAAGAAGTGTGGGGGGAATATGTATTGGAAGAGCTTCCGTTTTGGCCGTATTAACTTTATAGCCGGAAAGTTTACTAAATATATCTAATAACGCGTGAAGATTGGGGAGAGAAATATGTGGTTTCGTTAAAGTAAGCAATATGTCGTCTGCGAAAAGAGACAATTTGTACTCTCTCTGTCGCAGGGAGACCCCACCTATATCCGGGTGTACACAAATGGCCTCAGCTAGGGGTTTCAGGCATAATATAAACAATAAGGGAGAAAGAGGGCACCCTTGTCTAGTGCCATTGCTATGCGAAAAGGATGAGGACATAAAAGACGCTAATTGTACTTGGGATGTGGAGCGGGAATATAAGGCCTGAAGAGCTGATATAAATGAGCCTGTGAACCCAAAGATGGTAAGTGTGGCAAACATGTATGACCAACCGAGTCTGTTGAACGCTTTTTGAGCGTCTAAGCTCAAGTTAAGGGCAGAGCGGTATGTTTTATCAAGTAGATCTATCAGGTCAATGGTGCGTCTAGTGTTGTCGCCTGCACGTCTGCCCGAGACAAAGCCTACCTGGTCATTATGAATAAGGCTAGGTATTATAGATGAAAGTCTGTTGGCTAAAATTTTTGTAAAAATTTTATAATCTGAATTAAGTAGGGCTATGGGTCTGTAATTATCTGGTAACGATGGGGATTTGCCAGGTTTCGGTAGAACTGTAATGTGGGCATGTAAAAATTGCGGTTGGGGAACATTGCCCTTCTGTAGAGAAGTAAAAAGGTCTATTAAATATGGGCTTAGAATTGGAAGAAAGGTTTTGTAATAGATACAGGGTAGACCGTCTGGTCACAAAAGGAATTAAAGTCATCTTGGGAGAATAAGTGATTGCAGGCCCGGATTTACTCCCTTTGCCGCCCCAAGGCCGGGTCCTTCAATGCCGCCCCCCCCCCCCCCCCACACACACACACACACACACACACAAACCACGTCCTTTATCGATGACTTCTACAATAGATCAATTAAAAACATATCTCCATACACGAGAACACTGAAAATAACTGGCTTTAATTGTACAGACTAAAAATACTTCAGGGTAAGCGCGCGAGGGGTAAGGATTTTTCGCAGGCAAATTTTCAAGGCAATGGCTGGTGTTAGTGCTTCAATCATCCCCGGCACCATGGTTGTTATGGTGTCAGGATGATTGAAACACATTATTTCTATCATTACATTGTAATATAAACTGAAATAGTTCAACTCACCATAATGCAGAATCATTGGGAGCCCTGAGCATATCACTTGCCACCATCTCTTGTCACTTGCCACTATGCCTGCCACCAGATGGGGATGTCACTTGCCACTATGCCTGCCACCAGATGGAGATGTCACTTGCCACTATGCCTGCCACCAGATGGAGATGTCACTTGCCACTATGCCTGCCACCAGATGGGGATGTCACTTGCCACTATGCCTGCCACCAGATGGGGATGTCACTTGCCACTATGCCTGCCACCAGATGGAGATGTCACTTGCCACTATGCCTGCCACCAGATGGGGATGACACTTGCCACGCTGCCTGCCACCAGATGGGGATGTCACTTGCTACGCTGCCTGCCACCAGATGGGGATGTCACTTGCCACGCTGCCTGCCACCAGATGGGGATGTCACTTGCCACTATGCCTGCCACCAGATGGAGATGTCACTTGCCACTATGCCTGCCACCAGATGGGGATGACACTTGCCACGCTGCCTGCCACCAGATGGGGATGTCACTTGCCACGCTGCCTGCCACCAGATGGGGATGTCACTTGCCACTATGCCTGCCACCAGATGGAGATGTCACTTGCCACTATGCCTGCCACCAGATGGGGATGACACTTGCCACGCTGCCTGCCACCAGATGGGGATGTCACTTGCCACGCTGCCTGCCACCAGATGGGGATGTCACTTGCCACCATGCCTGCCACCAGATGGGGATGTCACTTGCCACGCTGCCTGCCACCAGATGGGGATGTCACTTGCCACCATGCCTGCCACCAGATGGGGATGTCACTTGCCACGCTGCCTGCCACCAGATGGGGATATCACTTGCCACGCTGCCTGCCACCAGATGGGGATATCACTTGCCACGCTGCCTGCCACCAGATGGGGATATCACTTGCCACGCTGCCTGCCACCAGATGGGGATATCACTTGCCACGCTGCCTGCCACCAGATGGGGATATCACTTGCCACGCTGCCTGCCACCAGATGGGGATGTCACTTGCCACCATGCCTGCCACCAGATGGGGATGTCACTTGCCACTATGCCTGCCACCAGATGGGGATGTCACTTGCCACCATGCCTGCCACCAGATGGGGATATCACTTGCCATGCTGCCTGCCACCAGATGGGGATGTCACTTGCCACCAGATGGGGATGTCACTTGCCACCAGATGGGGATGTCACTTGCCACCAGATGGGGATGTCCCTTGCCACCAGATTGGGATGTCCCTTGCCATGCTGCCTGCCATGAGAAGGAGGAGGGCGGAACAGCGGTGCGGGCAATGAGAGATGTCATCTTTCTCCCCCACCGCCGCACTGCTGACATTACTAGCTACTCTCTACTTTTTTCAAAAATGGCGCTGGGCGGCCCAATCACGCTACTGCGCATGCGCCGCCCGGCCGAGCGCTTACGAGCTTTCCCGAGCCCGGCCGGCTTCAGAACGGCGCATGCGCAGTTGCGTGGTCGGCTCGCCGCCATCTTTTCTATGGGCACTGGTGCCCATAATAGACTGTAATGGGCAGCACGAAAGGGGGGGCGGCCGCAAAGTCGTTGCAGGAGCGGCGCCGCCCCTACACCACTGCTGCCCCGAGGCCTGGCCTCGGTGGCCTTGTGGCTAATCCGGCCCTGAGTGATTGGGGTCTGTATTTAAGCAATTATATAGCTTTTCATAGAAAATCCCAAAGACTTTTGACATTGTATGTGGGCAGTGTGTTGGGGTTCCATCAGCTTGGATGAGGAATTCAGGGTATGAGTGAAATGGGTGTGGTTTAAGTTTATTTACTAGCATCCTATGAGGTTTGTTAGCGAATTTGTAGAATTTCTGTTTAGCCCAGAGTAAGGACTTGGAGCATTTGCTCATATTAATAGATTTTAACTGTTTGCGTAAGGATGTGATTACGTGCAAGCGCGCCACCGTAGGGGAGGCTAGTAACAGACCTTCTGCTTTTTGTAGCTTGGGGATAAGATCGAATCTCTGAGTTGTAGAATCTTTCTTTAAGCGAGAGCCAGCTGAGATACATAAGCCTCTAAAGTATGCTTTATGGGCCTCCCATAGGGTGGACACATCCGCCACAGAGCCGCTATTCAATTGGAAGAATTTGGTTAAATTTTGGGACAGTTGGGTTTCAGTGATAGGGTTTCGAAGAACAGAATCATTAAGTCTCCAATGGCAGGTTCTAGGTATAGCTGTAGATAAGGTGAGATCAAGCTGGACAGAGGCATGATCTGACCTAGTTATAGGATTTAATTCTGAGGCTACTGAGGATGTTAGTAGAGGGGCTGTGACAAAAAGATAGTCTAGTCTGGAGTACATCTTATGTGGGGGGGGGAGAAAATTGTTTGTGTGTGGGGTGTTTGATTCTCCAGATATCTAGTAAGTTATGAGACCTGATGAGTCTACAGAAGGAAGCGGATTGGCGTTCTACAGTACTTTAGCTGAAGGGGTGGAAGTGAATAGTGTGTGTCTGTCTCTCCTGGGGGACAAGGTCATGTTGAAATCTCCCCAACGATCATAAAGGGCTGAGCATATTTGCCGTGTTTCCCAAATACATCAGTGAGAAATTGAATTTGACCTGAATTGGGGGCATAAACATTGATCAAAGTGAAAGAGCGTGAGAGATAATCACAGTCCAGGAAAATATACCTACCCCGAGGGTCCGTAAATGGGGATTTTACTCTTAAGGGGCAGGATTTTCTAACCAATATGGCAACGCCTGCTTTGCCAGAGGGATCTGAAGCTATAAATGAAACAGGAAAATGTTTTGCAGCGAACTTAAAGAATCCCCCTGAGTGGAAGTGTGTCTCCTGGACTAAGATTATATCTGCATTTGAGGATTTGAACTCCTTCAAGGCTAACCAGCGCTTATGAACAGAGTTCAAACCCTTCACATTATAAGTAAGAACTCGCAAAGCCATCATGGTGAAGCATGGTTAAGCTATGGTGACCATAGAGGAAAAACAGCATCCCTAAAAACATAAACAGACAAAATGAGCATGAAAGTCCATGGTGTATCCTGTGAAAGGAAGATCTGAAATAGTACTTAACATTAGTGAGGAATGACAATGCTAAAAATTGTGAGCAAAACAAACAAAAAGTGAAACATAGGTCAAAAAAGGACCTAAAAAAACAAAAAAGATTTGAAATGTAGCCTGGGGGGTAAAAACCACCCAGGAATCCACAGCCGTGGCTATGGATCAAAAGGAGACACATAAGGGGCTCCAACTTATCTGGAGTGATCCCCGCCATCTTCTTGACAAAATGTAAGAAACTTAGTAGAAAAACTGAACTATAGTCCACCGAAAAGAAAAGACATCCCATGCATATGGATGTAAACTCCCCAAACCAGGGGGAAATTCAGTGGGGCAAGGGCCGAAGCCAAGGTGAACCTACTGCAGGAAAGACATCTTTCAGGTTGGGAGTCTGGGAAACGGGTGTCGTTGAGGTTTAGAGTAGGTCTTCTGCGATTTCTGGCGAGCAGGGGTTCAAATCCGGCTTGGTATGGATGTGGGTTTAGGTGTCGTCGGCAGTGGTGTGGGGTCTTCGTCAGGCATCGGTGGAAGACCAAGATTGCGTATGAACGCTTCACTCTCCTGAAGATCCCTCGTGGAGTATTGGACACCATCTTTTGAGGCAGATAAGTGAAAAGGAAATCCCCAGCGATATGGGAGATGATGATTTTGTAAGTGTGTGGTCACTGGTCGAAAGCTACGGCGTTTAGAGAGGGTTATAGGAGACAAGTCACTAAAGATTTGTATTTTGGCCCCTTGAATTCCAGCCAAGATCTGTTGCGAGTGGCCACAGTCAAAGCTTCCTTGCTGTCGTAGTAATGGAAGAGTACTATAATGTCCCTTGGGTTTGCTCCTGCAGGGGGTTTAGGAGCCAGTGACCTATGTGCTCTAACTAATCTCCAGTCTATGTCCGGTATCTGAGGGACCATGGTGTTAAAGAGGTTTAGTAGATATGGTCGGATCTCTACATCGCCTATAGCTTCAGGGACACCTCTAATACGCAAGTTTTGGCGACGTTCTCTGTTCTCCAAATCCTCTTGCTGGGACTGGAGCTGTGAGATTGATTGTTTTAAGCCAGCATTGTCTTCTTCCAAGACATGAACGTACTGTATCAAGTCATCAAATTTAGTTTCCAAAACGTCAGTGCGCTCACCAATATGTGCAATTTCCCCTCTCAGCTCGTGCGCGAGCTTCCCCATCTCCTTCGAGATATTGCTGGTTAAATCCTGTAGGAGGGCATGTAGCTTATTATCCAATATATCCACTGTGACAGGAGCTGACATTTCTGTAGATGGGGTGGACAAAAAAAATCTGTGGAGTGTCTCTTACCTCGCCAGGATTGTCTGCAGGTGCCGTCGCAGTACCGGGCATAGTCGGGGCTGGGGATTCGGGCCTGCTCAGGAAACGATCTAGTGTCTTTATAGGCCGCAGATCCGGTTTGTGGGAATGAGCAGATTGCTTCAGCCTGTATTTCACCATGGGATGTCTGGGTATGTTAGTGGTCAATTGTGGAATCTCATGTGGTTGATGCAATGGTCATTTATCTGGCAGCAATGGAAAGCGGCAGGGATCAGGGTAGAGAGATTACATACCTTCTGTCATTGAGCGCCCCACATGTGCCCCCAGGGATAGCATCTGCGTCGTAGAGAACACAAGGAAGTTTGTAGATGTTTGAAAGAGTCCTGAGGGTCCAGGGAGATGTAGACCAGGCCTGGGGGAAGGGTGAGAAATGTGGGGGTCGTGGGTTACACCCCCCAGCTAGGACCAGGTGCTGATCAGAGATTGGTTTATAACAGTGTTTCTGTAGATATTCAGCACTCCGATCCACCTCTCATGGTGTGTGTGAGGAAAGCAAGGCGTTCAGGAGGCTGGGATCAGAAGTAGGCCCGGAATCCAGGTGTAGCAAGATGGCCACTGACCTCCGGGACTAGGCCGAAGCCGCGGCCTATCCTAAAATGTCTGCCGCACGAGGGGGGAGGTTGGCGTCCCGTCCGGGCCACTGCTCTCTCGGGGGGTTGGCAGTGTACCACTGCTATGGAGATAATCTGTCCCTGTCAGGGGGAGCTGGCACAAGGTAAGGAGTGTGGGATGCTCCCCGTACAGCACTATAGGGAAGAGTGGCCGAAACCGTAGGCTCCGGGATGGTGATGGGAGCAGGCCGCGATCAATCGCCTGGTGTCTCCTGGGGTTCCCCCACTGCTGTATGCCCGTTCCGTTTCCTCCGGAGGTGTAGGCAGCTGTTCGTCCCCCATAATGCGGCACTTGAGAGCGGAGGATCCTGGAAGTACCAAAGGCCTCAAGATGGCGGCGGCGGACTTATGGACAGGGCCGGCTGAAGGCTGGAAACCTGAGCGAGCAGATGTCCAGGATAAATAATACAGTTCTAGGAACGCTCAAGGGATCCCCAGGGTCAAGGATGTGTAGTTTGAAAGTTGCTAGTGAAAGCCTCGGTTCCGGATGGCAATGGAAAGCAGCAGGGCCAGCGGAGCTTCACAGCAACACGTCTTCCTCCATTCGCATCCAGACACGCCCCCTGCTTTAATTTTTTCTTAAAAATGTTATCACTTTTATTGCTGTAAATATGCTTGTGTCAGCAATATCACTTTTATTGCTGTAAACACTCTTGTGATAGCAATAGGCACATGACAGGTCCTTTTTATGGAGGGATCTAGGGTCTAAGACTCCAAATCCCTCCTCTGCACTTAAAAGCATTCAAAACTCCAAGATCTGTGGTTTTTGAATGCTTTCAATTTTTAAAAAATGGCGCTGATGGTTTTCAAGTAAATCACAAGTGATGTCATGTCATCGCTTCCAGAGCCCGAGAGAGCCGTGGAAAGGCAGCGGGAGAGAGGGGAAGTCCTCTCCGATTGCTATTAGATAGACTACCGCCAGCTGTAAAAAACTATACTGGGGTAATAACCACCGAAAGTCCAGTGTAGAGATGGGCCGAAAACCCACCCGGTTTGGTTTGCACCAGAACTCTCGAACACAAAAGCTTTTATACAAGTTATTTGCTAGAAAAAAGGGGTATGGGGGCCCGGCTACTGCCCTGGGGGACATGTTTCAATGCAATTTTTTTTTTTTTTTAAAGATCGTTTTTACAGGAGCAGTGATTTTAATGATGCCTAAAGCGAAAAAATAAAAATGAAAAATTCCTTTAAATATAGTGCCTGGGGTGTCCCCCTAGTCTGCCTGTAAAGTGGTGCATCTGTACTGTGTATAGAACCTACTGCTGCACCGCCGAACCCAAAAAAAAACAAAAAAAAAAAAAACTTTGCATGCAAGGAAGGCTGACCGCTGAATGCCTGCTCTGCAGTTTGACAGTTCTTAAATAAGGGGCAGGAACACCTGGTGACATCGCCCCCTTGTGACGCCACTAACCGCCACAAGAGTGCAGTGCCATCAGGTGGCCCCGCCCCTTACCTATTTAAGAACTGTCAAACGGCAGAGCGGGCATTCAGCGGTTAGCCTTCATTGCAAAAAAATTTTTTTCATCCAGCGATGTGGCGGGCATTGTGATTGACGATGGATCTACATCGGGGGGCATTTTCTTTTATTTTTTAATAAAGGAATTGTCAAAAACTGCCTCCTGTCTTTTTTTTTTACACTTTTTTTGGTGAATGGGCAGGGGTACAATGTACCCCTACTCATTCATATAGGGTGGCCCCCTGCCCACAGACCCCCACTACCACCACACCCAGGGTTGTCGGGAAGAGGCCCTTGTCCCCATCAACATGCAGCACGCAGTGCATTGTGGGGCGCTCGGTAGGCGAACATTCCCCCAAGCGCACCCCAAATTAGGTTGTTCGTCGAACAGGCAATGTTCGGGCTGAACTTTTGCTCAGCTCAAACTGTTCACCCAATTCTAGTCCAGTGACATATGGGTACATCGCTGGATGGGAAGGGGTTAATCTAGAACTAAAGGCAAATGTTTTTTTTTATGTTGGATAGAGTAAGAGGGAGGGGGGGGAGGTTATCAGGTTTTACCCCCTTCATGACCAAGAAATTTTTTGCTATTCAGCACTGCGCTAATTTAACTGGCAATTGCTCGGTCATGCAATACTTTACACAAATGAAATTTATATCCTTTTTTGCACACATAGAGATTTCTTTTGGTGGTATTTGATCACCACTGGGTTTTTTTCTTTTTGTGATATAAATGGAAAAAAAACAACAACAAAAAAAAGAAATAAAAAAAATATATATCTAATAAAATCAAATGTCCTCATATATTTGGCCAAAATCTATTCTGCTACATGTCATAAAAATCTGCTACATTGATACAAAAAAAATCCCAATAAGTGTATATAAATTGTTTTTTGTGAAAATTATAGCATTTACAAACTATGGTATATATATATATATATATATACCATAAAATTAATCATACTGATGAAGTGACGGCCTATCTCATTTTTTGAGGTCAAAAAATGCCAGGACAATACAAACACCCCCAGATGACCCCTGTTTTGGAAAGTAAACAGTCTGAGGCATTTAGAGCCATGGTGAGCTTTTGAAGTTGTAATTTTTTGGGTTTTTTTTCACTATTTTTGCATACTGCCACCAGTCAGGGACACTGACAGTATGTTAAAAACAAATAATTTTTTTATTTAATTCTTTTTGAACATTTTATTTAATTTTTTTTTTATATACTTTCATCTGAGTAGTTCAGTGTCACCATAGTAACATTGTACTACTCTGGGGTGAGGGGGGGGGGGGGTGGATCAGGGATTTTTTTTTCTATTACATTTTGTGTAATTACATGTTGTGTACATGTAACAGCAAAGTTTTCAACTGTCATTAATGGGTTAACCATTCATTACAGCTGTGATCACTACTGATCTGTGATTGGTTACAGCTAATCACAGGCTGCTGTAATTGGCCCAGATACCATGTGATAAGTAATCACAGCACAGCAATTAATTCCTAACAGCTTTGTTGACATTGTGATCATGTGATCGCATCACATGATCACCGGTCCCCAATTCACTGTGACACAGCGGTCGGGGGAGGGGTTTAGCCCGAGCAGGCAAAATCACATACATTGTACATGATTTTACCTGCACGTGCCAACCTGCTGCAGTATAGGTATTGTGGCTGGTCGGCAAGTGGTTTGAGTCATTCCTGTTGTCAGTGAAGGATTACCCACTGACAGCAGAATGTAAGCAAAAGAGCCGCAATTAAAGTGGTTGTAAACCCTTTACAATCACTTTATACTACAGGCAAGCCTATAATCAGACTTACCTGTAGCTACACTGGATATCTCCTAAACCTGCACAGTTTAGGAAATAACCCCTGTATTTGCATGTGCCAACATCATCGGCAAATGTGCACTTAAGCAAACTGAAGCAACGGGACTGTGTCTTGTATGGGAGGGTTGCAAGAAAAAAGCCGCTCCTCAACAAAGGCCACATGCAGTCATGACTGAGCTTTGCCAAAACACACCTTGAAGATTCTAAGGCCATATGGAAAAAGGTGTTCTGGTCAGATGAGGCTAAAATTGAACTATTTGGCCTCAACACCAAACGATATGTCTGGCAGAAATCCAATACAGCTCACCATCCAAATGACACCATTCCTACAGTAAAGCATGGAGGTGATAATATCCTGTTATGGAGGTGGTAATATCCTGTTATGGGGGTGGTAATATCCTGTTATGGAGGTGGTAATATCCTGTTATGGAGGTGGTAATATCCTGTTATGGGGGTGGTAATATCCTGTTATGGGGGTGTTTCTCTGCAGCAGAGACTGGAGCACTTGTCAGGATAGAAGGAACAATGGATCGGGTGAAATGCCATCAAATTCTTGAGGAAAATCTGCTGCCCTCTGCCAAAAAGTTGTCAATGGGAATAAGGTTTACCTTCCAACATGACAATGACCCATAGCACACAGCAAAAATGACCCCACAGTGGTTGAAGGATAAAAAGTTGAATGTCCTTGCATGACTTAGTCAGTAAGATCTTAACCCCACTGAAAATCTGTGGTCACTTGTTGGATAGGCGGGGTCAGAAAAACCCATTGGTGGTCTTAAATAGCAGAGGCGCCCATTGTGGTGTGTAATGCGAATATGGTGTGTCTAGGGATGGATCAGAGTCACCATGTTTGACAAACACCACAGAATGCTAAATCACCAAAAGGATGCATTTTGTGAATCACAAATGCCACTGCCTCAGTTTATAGGGATACACAAAAGTTTGCTGCTTCCTGGTTCTAAGCTATACCATAGCATGCTTGGAGCTTTAGTTCAGCCCAAACTTTTTTATTTATTTATTTTTTATATATAATTTGGAATATTTTGTATATAGTTTGGAGTATTAAAACCCTCAGCATTTTTGTTTGCCATCTCTGTCCCATTAGGTCCCATTATCTGTCATTCAGTTCCTGTCCTGTATGCACAACAGGATATAAGAGAAAGTTCCCTTAAAATGAATACATTTCCTTGTTAGTGTCCCTATTGGAATATGTCCCCTCTTTTACTCTTCTAATGACAACTCAAAATTAACACAGGTTGTCACCCAAAACTACAAACCAAATTTTTGACTCTCGATACAATTTACCCCTTTTCTTAACATCTTCCTATGAAAATGATATGTACTTAAACTGAGTGTTAAAATGATTGCATGGAGTTCTGCTTTAAAGGTGGCTAACTTCTCAGAAATTTTCATATTGGTATTTTGCAATCAATACTCCCTTCTCTAAAAGCTAACGGAGCCTAATCGTGCCTTGCACTGCGTAATCTTTCAGTGCTCTGTTGTCCGTCACAGCTAGCTAGCTACATCTTGCTAAGGGAAGGTGGAATAAGTAAACTGGGAGGTAGATTGCTTTTTTTAATCCCTGGATCGAAGCCAAAGACAAAACCCGGTATATAAGACAGAACTTGTCCTTTTGTAAAACATTGTCAACATGGAGAAAAGGCTTGGATTATTCCTTGTGCTACTCAGCGTTACCTGTTTCTGCGAAGCTAATAACACCTGTTGTGAGTATGATAAGTATCAGAAGATGAAAAGTGACATGATGTGGCTTACATTCTGATAAAAAAAAAATCAAATGGATCTCCATCTTTTTTGCAGATGTTCCAGAAACCAATAAGTCTTATGTCAGCAGCCTGGCTATCAACATGGTTCATAGCATTGGGCTGTGTGTCCCTCCTGATCCCAGTGTTCTTCTGGCAATTAACCTGGGACAGGTCAAGGTTCCTATAGCCCAAGAAATCCTAATTGAACAGTTGAAAAATGATGCAGTGGATAAAGTGTCAAAAAGTAAGTAACTTTCATCTTTCCTCCCTTTAGCTGTCCGTCAAGCTATGCAATGGATTAACGTCCTTACAGGATGTCTCTAATTTACAAGCCGCCCTCAATGCACTGTCTAATTGGGAAACTAAGTGACAAATGAGGTTTAATGTTGATAAATGTAAAGTTATGCACTTGGGGGCTAAGAATATCCATGCATCATACATACTAGGGGGAGTACAACTGGGAAATCCATAGTGGAGTAGGATCTGGGGGTTTTGGTAGATCATAAGCTTAATAATAGCAAGCAATGCCAAGCTGCAATTTACAAAGCGAGCAAAGTCCATCCTTTCTTGTATTAAGAGAGGTATGGACTCCAGAGAGAGAGATATCATTTTGCCCCTGTACAAATCATTAGTAAGTCCTCATCTGGAATATGCAGTTCAGTTTTGGGCACCAGTTCTCAAAAAGGATATCGGGGAACTGGAGAAAGTGTGGAGAAGGGCAACCAAACTGATAAGAGGCATGGAGGAGCTCAGCTATGAGGAAAGATTAGGGACTGAATGTATTCTCTCTTGAGAAGATGAGATTAAGGGAGATATAATCATCATGTACAAATACATAAGTGGTCCATATAGTGAACTTGTTGTTGTGTATTCACTTTAAGATCATCACAGAGGAAAAGGGGGCACTCTTTATGTCTCTTTATGTCACCTCCAAATACTGAAATGTTTCATCACAGTAAGAGCTGTGAAAATGTGTAATAGACTCCCTCCAGAGGTGGTTCTGGCCAGCTCAGTAGATTGCTTTAAAAAAAAAAAAAACTGTATTCTTTCCTAAATTTACATAATATAAGGAATTTTTCCCCTGCTGTAGCAAATTGGATCATGCTTTGCTGGGGTTTTTCGCCTTCCTCTGGATCAACTGTGGGTGAAGGATTTGTGTAATGGGATGGGTGTATGGGTGTACGGGATTGTATAATTATTTTTTTATTTTTTGGTTGAACTAGATGGACTTGTGTCTTTTTTCAACCTGACTAACAATGTAACTATATGTACATTTTTTGTAGTACCAATGCCTCTTTTGGGCAATATGGTTCTGGTTTGTTCTTCCCTTTCTTTCTAGTTCTCCTGCTGAATGTAGCCAAAATTGTCCACAGGAGGGCTAGAAGAAGGGATCAAAAAGTTATACCAACTTTGGCAGTGCCAAACCCCAACATTTACAATGTTCATCCTGCTGCCTTAGGCATTGGCCCACATGTGATATTATGGTAAATGCAAGCTTTATGTTTTTAATTGCTATCTCTGTTCTTTTTGGGTAAATCTCCCTTCACTTACTGTCCTAACAGAAGAAAAGACAAGGGCAAATCCTACTTTTTGTTGCTGGAACAGAACGTGAGTGGTAACACCTTCTCAAATGACAGCTATTAGAAGGTGAGGGGTACACCTTTCCACCCCTTACATTTTATTGAAATCTTTATTGTAAGAATCTTTTGTAAAAAAACAACAGCAGGTCTGTCCTGGGTTGTGTAAGAGGTCTATGAATCAGACACAATTGCAATTACAGTATGTAGAAATGTACTCTGCTTTAACCCTTTTAGGGTTTTCCAGCCATACAGTAATTGTTACTATAAACAGACATTAGATGAAGATCCAATTTTATTTGGATTGAGAGAGGATACACTCTCAGTCCCCCTGACCCAGCTATTTTTAGGAACAATCAATCATCTACAATAAATTTTCTTTGATTATTGATATTGTTTCCTTAAATTAAAGCTAAAGTTTAGGGTGCATTTAGTGCTTATCCATGAACACTCGCCTGAAATAACCGTGGCATAAACAGCTATAATCGTTTAATGGTGAAACTTAATCTTATTCTTAAAAACTTAAAATAATCTCATGCATTTGTTTCTGAAATGGGAATAAAAATATTAATTAAAATAATACATTCTTATTAAAATATGGACCTTATGAGAATAAATGTATCCAAAAATCTGCCTCTACTGCTACATCCCCATTAGATTTGTCTGACGGTGCTGTTACTCCATGATAGTTTTTACAACTATATATGCCTATTTGATTTAAATTGTTATCCTCACGGATACATGATAGAGGAGAGAGTCTCCAGTGTTCTCATGGCTCTTTCTACACCATCGTATTATATTGGACAGTATGTGTCTAAACTACGTGGCATGTTCACCAATGCCAGGAGCCTGGTGGACAAGATGGGTGAACTAGAGATACTGTTGTACGAGGAGGATTTGGATTTTGTTGGAATTTCAGAGACCTGGTTCAACAGCTCTCATGATTGGCTGGCAAACATTCAAGGGTATACCCTTTATCGCAAGGATAGAGAGGGTAAAAAAGGGGGAGGGGTATGCCTATATATCAAGAACAATGTACAAGTGAATGTGAGAGATGACATCCCTAAGGGAGCCAGGGAGGAGGTGGAATCCTTATGGGCAGAGCTTCAAAGGGATGAAGCTAAGGGGAAAATAATACTGGGAGTAT
Source organism: Lithobates septentrionalis (assembly GCA_037952835.1). Lineage (NCBI taxonomy): Eukaryota > Metazoa > Chordata > Amphibia > Anura > Ranidae > Lithobates > Lithobates septentrionalis. The sequence goes on from JBBDGP010003259.1 coordinate 616,170, forward strand.
GCTATAGGCCCCCTAACCTGAGGGAGGAAGGGGAGACAGATCTCCTATCACAATTTGGATTAGCAGCAAGGATGGGAAGTGTTATCATAATGGGGGATTTTAATTATCCAGACATACACTGGGCGGAGGGAACTGCGCATTCATCTCAGGCTCGCCAGTTCCTAAATGTCATGCAGGACAATTTTATGGGTCAGATGATAGACGCACCAACTAGAACTAAAGCATTACTGGATCTACTGATTACCAACAATACAGACCTGATCACAGATGTGGAAATACAGGGCAATTTAGGTAACAGTGATCATAGGTCAATTGGCTTCAGTATAAATCACACAAATAGGAAACATAAGGGGAAAACAAAGACACTGAATTTCAAAAGAGTAAAAAAAACAAAACAATATTTTTTACTTTTTGCTGTAATAAATATCCCCCAAAAAATGCAAAAAAATAAATTTCTTCATCAGTTTAGGCCGATATATTTTCTTCTACATATTTTTGGGGAAAAAATTGCAATAAGCGTATATTGATTGGTTTGCGCAAACGTTTTAGCGTCTACAAAATAGGGAATAGATTTATGGCATTTTTATTTATTTTTTATTTTTTTCACTAGTACTGGCAGTGATCTGATATTTTTAGTGGGACTGTGACATTGCAGCGGACAGATCGGACACTTTTGACACATTTTTGCAACCATTGACATTTATACAGCGATCAGTGTTATAAAAATGCACTGATTACTGTGTAAATGTCACTGGCAGGGAAGGGGTTAACACTAGGGGGTGATCAAGGGGTTAAACATGTTCCCTCGTGAGTGTTTCTAAGTCTTTGAATAGATTTGGTTTAGTTACAAATATAATGTGTATTCTTACTTGAACCCTGATCGTTCCTCCATGTCTATTTGGTAATACACTGTGAAACTTTTCCTCTGCGCAGGAGCTTCCTGTCAGAGGCGTAACTAGAACCTTCAGGGCCCCCGGTGCAAAAAACCATGATGGGCCCCCCTTCCATCCGAGCCCCGGGCTTCCAATTTTGGGAGAGTGTCCATGGACATCCTCCCAAAATCGTGCTTCCTGCATGACCCCTGGGATGTGCATCCAGCACAATCACATTGGCCCTTTACCATGTGATCAGCTGATCACATGTAAACAGACTGGTTATCCACAGCCCTTTCCTCACACGCTGTGCTTGTGTTAAGAAAAGGACTGCCATTAACTGTCAAGAATGTCAGTAAATTGTTTACACTGATAATCAGTGCCCCAATCATCAGTGCCATCTATCAGTGCCCATCAATGCTGCCTATCAGTGCTCATCAATGCCGCCTATCAGTGCCCATCACTTCCACCTACAAGTGTTACCTATCAGTGCTCATTAATGCCGCCTATTTGTGCCCATTAATTCTGCCTATCAGCACCACCTATCAGTGCTCATTAATGCCACCTAACTGCGTCCATCAGTGCCACCTATCAGTACTCTTCAATTCTGCCCATCAAAGCCCATCAATACTGCCTGAGTTCTGCCTATCAGTGTTCCTCAGTGCCCATCAGTACCACCTATCAGTGCCCATCAATGCCACCTATCAGTGCAGCCTATCAGTGCACATTAGTGCTTCCTATCAGTGCTACCTATCACTGCTCATCAATGTGGCCTATCAGTGCTCATCAGTGCCTCCTATCAGTGCCCATCAGTGCCTCCTATCAGTGCCCATAAATGCCTCCTATCAGTGCCCATCAGTGCCTTTTATCAGTGTCCATCAGTGCCTTCTATCAGTGCCCATCAGTGCTTTCTATCAGTGCTCATCAGTGCCTTCTATCAGTGCTCATCAGTGCCTTCTATCAGTGCTCATCAGTGCTGTTTATCAGTGCTCATCAGTGCCATCTATCAGTGCTCATCAGTGCCATCTATTAGTGCTCATCAGTGCTCATCAGTGCCTTCTATTAGGGCTCATCAGTGCCTGCTATTAATGTCGATCAGTGCTGTCTGCCTTCGCAGGACAGCACGGCTCTGTGCGGAGATCGTGTGTCATAGAACAATAGCACAGAGAGACACTGGCGGCATTAATGTTCTATTTGTCGGTCCTCTCTGGCACGGATGAGAGAGGACACACAGCTGATCTCACGGCTCCCCCTTCTCCCCCCTCCCTCTCCTGTGTGCTCCGCGGGCAGCCAAGTAGCTCACATTTCCCGTGGAACACACAGGAGAGGGAGGGGGAGAAGGGGGAGCCGTGAGATCAGCTGTGTGTCCTCTCTCATCCGTGCCAGAGAGGACCGACAAATAGAACATTAATGCCGCCAGTGTCTCTCTGTGCTATTGTTCTATGACACACGATCTCCGCTCAGAGCCGTGTGTGAAAATCAACCCTGCTGGGCCCCCCCACAGTGGCGGAATGCCAGGCCCAGTCGCAACTGCGACTGTTGCGACCCTGGTAATTCCGCCACTGCTTCCTTTAATGAAGACCAGTCACTGTTGCGCTCTCTTCTTGTGCAGGATGACTGGTCTTGTCTCCGACCCCACCTGTAGTTTTCACACAGGTAGCCTGTAGTGGGCGGAACCTGCTGGGCTCCTTATGCAATAGAGTTTTGTCTGTCAGCTTACCTGTCTCCATAAGTTCATCTCTAAAAACCAGCTGACTCTCACCTGACTGCGTTTATAAACTCTCCTCTAGCATGGCTCCACCCCAGCTCCTATTAGGGAACCCTATATTAACCTGTGCACTGCAAGCCAGCAGTGCTGATCAACCATTGTGTGTTAGCTTTCGTGTGTACTTGCTCCAGTAGACCTGCTTCCTGAACCTCCTAGGGTTCAATCCGCAGCAGTCAGTCCTAGGGTCCACTACCTAGCGGTGTACTTCCAACTTCTACAGAGTGCATCTGTCACCTAGCCTCAAGGTGACCTGACAGTTTGATCAGCCATGGACCCGGCTGATGTGCCGCTACCCGCAGATGATCCGTTGCAGGGCTTAGTTCACAGACTTGAGACCCAGGAATCGCATCAGACCCAAGAAATGCGATTCCTTCAGGATTTGGCATCCTGTTTTGAACAGGTTCAGGCATCATTAGGACCCCCGGTTCAACAACCTCAACCGCTATCTGCACCAGTCGCAGCCACACATTCATTACAAGTGCCAGCTCCGGCCCATTTCTCTGGGGATTCCTTAGCCAGTGCACAATTCATTTTGAACTTCAGCCCCAAAACTTCCTGTCCGGCGAAAGTAGCCTATATTATATCCCTCCTGTCCAGCGAGGCGCTAGCTTGGGCTTCCCCTCTGTGGGGACTGAATGATCCAGTGGTTTCTACCCTGTCTGATTTCTTGAAACTTTTTCTGAATATCTTCGAGGAACCGGGTCGTGTCTCCTCAGCGGCAAGCGCTCTTTTATGTCTCCGTCAAGAGTCCACTTCTGTGGGACAGTATGCTCTTCAGTTCCGTATCCTCACAGCTAAATTGAGCTGGAATAATGAGGCCCTAGTTGCAACCATTTTATATGGCCTCTCTGACAGAGTGAAGGATGAATTAGCAGGAAGATCCCTTCCTGCTGATCTGGACGGTCATCACCTTGTGTAACCAGATCGATATTCGCTTTCAGGAGAGGGCCCTGAAAAAAAAGACGCCAGCACTCCCCGTTCCTTAGGCAGCCTGAGCTCCCAGTCCCTTCTCTTCGATCCGAGGAGCACCCCCTGCCTGCTGAAGAACCTATGCAGCTGGGCTGGACCAAGTTGTCTCCTGAAGAACGCACTAGGCGCAGAACTCTGGGCCTGCGCCTCTATTGTGGGGCCAAAGGTAATTTTCGTGATACTTGTTCTCTTTGTCCGAAAAAACGATTGTGGCTAATACATTTGGAAGGTGGAGTATTAGACCCTGAAGTATCAACTTCACCTTCTCGTCTTCTTCTTTCTGTGTTCCTTCATGTCGGCGCTTTCGCTCGTTCGGTCTGGGCACATCTGGATTCCGGAGCCACTGGCAATTTCATGGATTGGGAAACTGCATCTTCCATGAGTCTTACCCTTTTGCCCCTTTTAACGCCATTGGTGTTCTTGGCGATTGATGGCACTGTTCTCCCAGGAGGTCCTATCCGCTTCCAGACCCTCCCTGTTAAGATGTCGGTAGGGACACTCCACCAGGAGTGGATATTCTTCCTTGTCTTACCTAAGACTTCATCTCCTATCATATTAGGTCTTCCTTGGTTATGGTTCTATTCTCCACACATTGACTGGACTGCTGGACGGATCCTGGCTTGGGGTTCCTCCTGTTCCTCTTCCTGCCTACTCAAGGTTACCCCAAAAGAGGAACTTCCTGTTGTCACCATCCCAGTATCTTCTGCTCTTCCCGCTGCATATAGCGATTCCTAGAATGTCTCCTGCAATAGTCGGGCTGAGGCACTCTCTGGGTCATGTGGCACTCTGGATGAGAAGCCCACCTGTGAACTTGAGCCAATCATTCACTCCAGTTTGCATGGTCATTTACCATTGCCTGTTCCTGGACCCCCTTGGACGCACACCCAGGCTGACTCGTCTACCAGTTCCACAGTCGCTACGCCCTGTGATGCGATTCTGGTGGTCGCTGCACCTGGCAATGCTGTTCAGTCGGCTTCTGCACCAGTTCAGCCTATGCCCAGTGAAGCTATCCAACTTGACTTTTGTGACACATCACGTTCTAACCAACCTGGTCTCAGGGATCCACTGACTTCTGCCCAGTCTGATGATCCTGTGCTGGATGTCCAGCTCATCTTTAAGGGTCTGGGGGACCCTGCTCAGACTCCTGATGGTCTTCTTATGCCTTTACCCATTCCTAAGAAGCCTTTAGCCCTCAATAAGTCCTCTCGTCCTCTCCCTACCTCAGTTTCGGTCTCTGAGGATAATCTTAAGTATGAGGTTAGTCAAGTTCTGGATTCCCGGTGCCGTAGAGGCATTCTTCAGTACCTTGTACATTGGGAAGGGTTTGGTCCTGAGGAGAGGTCTTGGATTACTGCATCTGAGATCTTTGTACCTCGTCTGTTGAGGAGGTTTCATCCGGAGTTTCCCTTTAAGCCAGGGCCCAGGCGGGTAAGGGGGAAGCCTCATAAGTAATGCAATAGAGTTTTGTCTGTCAGCTTACCTGTCTCCATGTGTTCATCTCTAAAGACCAGCTGACTCCCACCTGACTGCTTTTATAAACTCTCCTCTAGCATGGCTCCACCCCAGCTCCTATCAGGGAACCCTATATTAACCTGTGCACTGCAAGCCAGCAGTGCTGATCAACCATTGTGTGTTAGCTTTCGTGTGTACTTGCTGCGTTTCCTGTGTCTGATTCCAGTTACCGACTTTGGCCTGTTCTCAACTATTCCTGTCTGCTCGTGACCCTGACCTTTGGCGTGTCCCCGACTATCCCTGTTTGCCTGTGACCCTGAACCTTGGCATGAACTCTGTTGTTCTTGTCTGCTTGTGGCCCCAACCTTGGCTTATCCCTTACTTTCCTTGTTGTTCCAGCCTGCTGCCTCCTTCCTCTTCTCCTGTAGTCTACCGTGAGCATGAGCTGTGAGACCCTGGGGGCCGTGACCTGGAGCCAGACTGCAGCGCAGTCCATCCTCACCACTAGAGGCTCTGGTGAAAACCTGCTGGCTCTTAGACTCCGCGCCCTGGGGAGTCTATGCTCTAGCTCCCAGTGGGATCTGTGTTAGTGATCCAGTAGACCTGCTTCCTGAACCTCCCAGGGTTCAATCCGCAGCAGTCAGTCCTAGGGTCCACTACCTAGCGGTGCACTTCCGACTCCTACAGAGTGCATCTGTCACCTAGCCTCAAGGTGACCTGACACATGTGCAGTGCAGTGATGATGTCACTAGTACGTTAACAAAGTAATATTGAGGGTTTAAGCATCTGCTCACAGAGTAGATTTATACCCAGTCTATTGTATCTATTATTTTTTTTTTGTGTATGGAGTTCAGTTTTAGAATTATCCCCTCAAATGCCCTTATGTAATGCAGATATTAAAGACATTCCTCACACTAGCTAGATTTTTTTAATGAGATTATATAACTGTAGCGCACTACCCCCGTAGGAGCTGCTGAGTAGTTCGTTCTTTCCTGAAGTGTGTTCCCGTTACCCCCTTTTCCCTCAAAGATTGACACGGCAGACAGTCCATAAACATTTAAACTTTAACTTTATTTCTCTTCTGGTACTCGTTGCGATATTGCATTAAAGAGCCACTCTGAATAATTCCCAAGAATTTATGCAATGAGCAACACAACACTCAATCCAGAACATGTAAAGCCACTGTGAATAACTTCCATCTTGCACTGGTTTCCAATTGTGTAATGCAGCTTTCCTTCCTCCTGTTAGTTACTATTTCCTGACTGTACAGCACTTCCAAGCTAATCTCAAAGGACGATACTCTGAATAAAGTCCTAAGAGATGACTGATTGGATTCCTCCAGGGTGTTAATTCTTTAAGGCCCACTTCTGTACCTTCTCCTCCTGGACCCGCACTTTAACCCCTTTAAAAGTCTCTTAGAAGCACTGTTTCCCTGGGTTTACACTCACGTGTACTCCTGAGCAACCGTCCATGCTTGCCACAGAGGGTCCTCTTCCAGTCCTTGTTTCTGTCAGTAGTAGCAACCTCCTCCTGAAGTCTCCTCTCCACAAGGCATATTCCCCTCCCCCGAAGGGGAGAGCACCTGAGCTGCACCAGCCTCTACATACTTCTTCTCTGGATCCCCCAAACTTCACCCCTGGAAACATGTGACCTTGTCTTTTATAGAAGTCCCGCCTCTGCCCAAGAAAAACAACGATTGGCTCAGAGGGGTCTCCAGAAAACTAGCTGCCACTCTATTCCTTTATTCCTCCCACTTTCCAGAACATTTCACAGAAAGTGATGGAAATCACAGGCAGAGTGTAGGAGATCTGAAGAAAATGCGGATGCATTGAAACGCGGCATCTTACATGTCCAGACGTCATTTCCGCTGCCCATACTCCAGTGAACCGCACGCTTCCCGCTGGTGTTCGTCTAGTTCCGGCTTCCTGCTTCCGGTGTCCGAGACGAACAGCCTTTGCTGACATCTGGGTTCTCCTGTACCCCCCACGGCAGTGTCCCCACCGGCCCACCAGCCGAGGACTACAGACTATGGATTGTTTATGTACATCTTCCAGTCAGCGTCTTGCACATCTTCGGGACCACCCACTGTGAATAGCTGTAGTTTTGCCTATGGACCACCTACATGTGTATACATGCCTAACTCTTATTGAGTATTTGTGAGTAGCCATTCTTATTCTTTTTGCTTCTACTCTCAAGGGAGCTGCCGCTGGTGCATATCGTCATTTCTATTGAACTTTTAATCATCATTTGGGACTCTCCTCTTTTATGTGTATGTATTATCCCCCCTAATTTTTATATACACACACCACGGTTTTATACCGTTATTTTTTTGGACATTATCATGCATACATAATGTTTATTGCTCTCCATGTTTGGTTGGTAATTTGCGCCATTTCTCCTCTTTATTTTATTGGTGGCCACACCTTCCTCTACTCTAACTAACCTCCCAACACATTAAACCCACCAGCTTACACCACAGGGTAAAACACTCGCAATTTGGCCTAGCTTTAATCCTAACTGCCTATTCTAGCACACACCTAAGTAGGTGGGCGCTACATAACTTTTATATAACTTTTATATAATTTAATTTATAAAATATGGAATATCATTTTTATTAGATATATAACTAATCAGATAGCTCCCAGAGAAAAGAACCCGAAGATGCAGAATCACATAAAATATATGTTAAAAAGTCTGTAAGTCTGTAGTTGTATAACTTGTCGGAGGAACCTCTATTATTGCTTTTTATATATTTTTTTAATTATTGCTGTATCTATTAAAAAAAGATTTAAAGTATAATGCCGCATACATACGATCGCACATTCCGACAACAAAATCCATATTTTTTTTTCCTGACAGATGTTGGCTCAAACTCATCTTGCATACACACGGTCACACAAATGTTGTCGGAAATTCCGAACATCAAGAACACGGTGAGGTAGTGCGGCTCTTCTGCTTGATTCCGAGCATGCGTTGAATTTTGTGCGTCGGAATTGTGTACACACGATCGGAATTTACGAGAACGGATTTTGTTGTCGGAAAATTTGAGATCCAGATCTCAAATTTCGTTTGTCGGAAATTCCGAAAGAAAATGTCCGATGGGGCTTACACACGGTCGGAATTTCCGACAAAACGCTCGCATCGAACATTTGGTCGGAAATTCCGACCATGTGTACGAATAGAAAAAGGTTACCATCCAGCTAGATCATGTATGTTGCCAACATCCCTAGATTGATAGGTGAAAAAAATACCCCCAAATAAGGTTGTGGGACTTTAACGGCAACAGCGTAATGTAAAAACAATTTTATTCCATAGAAAAATTTATATATGTATACAAAACATTAGCATAGTTAATAAACATAACACAGTGAACACAATAAAAAGCTGAAACACAGCTGTACTGATGTGCATTGGATAAAGATGCTTGTAATGTCTTCCACGAAGGCCTACGCGTTTCGGGACTGAAACTGACCGTCCCTTGGTCAAGGGCGACTCGTGGGACAAGCTCTTACTGTATGATGAAATACAAGATTGGGAAAAATATAAGTAAATACAACATTTTCTATCGCATAATATTGTCATAGCATTGCATAGAGAACATGAAGTCTATGAAACCAAAACAAGAGAAACAGCTTACCCAAACATTAGGGTTGTCCCGATACCACTTTTTCAGGACCGAGTACAAGTACCGATACTTTTTTTCAAGTACTCGCCGATACCGAATACCGATACTTTTTTTTTATGTCACGTGACAGTGTTTTTTTTTTTTTATTATTTTTTTAACAGTGCTTTTTTTTTTTTTTTTTGGGGGGGGGGGGGGGGGGGGGGGTGAACGGTGTATGTGTGTGTGTGTGTGTTTTGTTTTGTTTTTTTTTTAATTTACAATTTTTATTTTTTACAATAATTTTTTTTTTTATTCTTTAATGCAATATGTGTTTTTTTTGTTTTTGTTTTTTTTTTAATCAGCCCTGTTGGGGGGCTTTGGTGAGATATCAGGGGTCTTAACAGACCTCTGATATCTCCATCTTGAGACAGAGAAAGAGACAGAGACTCAGCTGCACTGAGAATGAATGGAGAGAAGACAGCGGCTCCTCTCCATTCATAAACTGACACATTGTAATCACAAGAGATTACAATGTTTCAGTTATGTGAATGGACAGAGTCAGCTGACTCTGTCTATTCACAAAGGAAGGAGGAGGACGGCGGAACGGAGGGGGACAGCGGAGAGGCACAGGGAAGGAAAGAGGAACGGAGGGGGACAGCGGAGAGGCACAGGGAAGGAAAGAGGAACGGAGGGGGACAGCGGAGAGGCACAGGGAAGGAAAGAGGAACGGAGGGGGACAGCGGAGAGGCACAGGGAAGGAAAGAGGAACGGAGGGGGACAGCGGAGAGGCACAGGGAAGGAAAGAGGAACGGAGGGGGACAGCGGAGAGGCACAGGGAAGGAAAGAGGAACGGAGGGGGACAGCGGAGAGGCACAGGGAAGGAAAGAGGAACGGAGGGGGACAGCAGAGAGGCACAGGGAAGGAAAGAGGAATGGAGGGGGACAGCAGAGAGGCACAGGGAAGGAAAGAGGAACGGAGGGGGACAGCGGAGAGGCACAGAGGAAAGGAGGGGACATGGAGGAGGATGCAGTGACAGTCAGCGGTGAGCGATCACCGCTGTGTCACTAAAGCAGCTGAAAGCCGCTGGGGGAGAAGCTTGTATCTCCCCCATGCGCCGATCACAGCTGACTTTTAGGTATCGGTGGAAGTATCGGGAGCATTTGCCCGAGTACAAGTACTCGGGCAAATGCTCGGTATCGGGACAACCCTACCAAACATGACAGTGTTGGAGAACCCATTGCCCAAATCTCGATTGCGGATATATCAAAACCACCCACGGATCCAAAAACTGGAGCCTGGGTGTGTGTGGTTGGCCCCACTCTGCCCACAATGATCCACCCCCAAAAAAGAGACACCGAATCACGGAGCCTGTCCAAGAGGGTACTGTGTCAGGAAGGCACAGACCCAAGTGGATATCTGAAAGGGATAATAAAAAATATGGTATTCAATTAAAGATTATCTAAGTCAAAAATGTCAGTCCAAGGGTCATAGTCGACTCAGTAAATAGTATCATACCTGAGTGCTAGACAGTGGTGAATCTAGGGCAAGTAGAAAAAAGGGCTATATGAAGGGAGTGTGGGGTACCAATTGAATGGTCATTGATTAGCTCGCATGAACATATTGATCTTCACACCAGCAGAGTCTGCAAACAAACAGAGAGAGTGCTGTGTGAGAGAAGGTAAATCAATGTAAAGTAAGTAAAGTGCCTGGACTTATATAAAGCAACAAGGCAAAATCTTACATACCGGTATAAGGCTCTTTAGTTAGTGGGCGTCAGATCTTGCAGCATCTATGTCCAAACGGGTCGCCTCCGTTCAGGGCAATGACAGACTGACACTGATCACTGCAGCATTTAAAAGACTGAGAGGGGAGGGGTCGCGCGTGACACTGATCTGTAAATTAGCATGGATCACGTCAATTAGCAAGGAAGAGGGCAAAGAAAAAGGAACCTCCAGGTGAGAGTGATTTCGCGGCGACACCGCACTCTCTGCGGCATCCCCACATTCTCACTCCAGCCAGGATTAGCCCAGAACTCCTCCCACTCTTCTGTGAGAGGGGACAGAGCACAGCCAACTGTATCTTAGCAGCCAGGAGCGTCGTAACAATATAAAAGCCGGCTACATAGTAAGAACACAGGCATAGCTGCCAACTGTCCCGGATTTCCCGGGACATTCCCGGGACTTGGACTTCATTCCCGGATTTGTTGTGTCCCGGGAAATGTCCCGAATTTGAATCCGCCGCCACCGCCGCCGCCGCCCCTGCTAGAGGTCGGCGGCCGGCGGAGACATTGTCTCCGCCGGCTGCCATTTTGTTGAAGTTCAGGAAGACGGCTGGGGGGGCTAGACGAAGCTTCTGCGTCGCCGCCCACCCCCTGCCCCGCTCCGCCTCGGCCCGCCCCGCTCCGCCTCGCCCGCCTACCCCCCGCCCCGCTGCCAGTTTGATATGGAAAGGGGCGGGGGTTCTAGGTGGGGGGGAGCGCGCGCACCGCTGTGGGACACCTGAGGTGAGTGGGGGGGGCACTGGGGACACCTACATATAGTTACATAGTAGGTGAGGTTGAAAAAAGACACAAGTCCATCAAGTCCAACCTATGTGTGTGATAATGTGTCAGTATTACATTACATATCCCTGTATATTGCGGTCATTCAGGTGATTATCTAATAGTTTCTTGAAGCTATCAATGCTCCCCGCTGAGACCACCGCCTGTGGAAGGGAATTCCACATCCTTACCGTTCTTACAGTAAAGAACCCTCTACGTAGTTTAAGGTTAAACCTCTTTTCTTCTAATTGTAATGAGTGGCCACGAGTCTTATTAAACTCTCTTCTGCGAAAAAGTTTTATCCCTATTGTGGGGTCACCAGTACAGTATTTGTAAATTGAAATCATATCCCCTCTCAAGCGTCTCTTCTCCAGAGAGAATAAGTTCAGTGCTTGCAACCTTTCCTCATAACTAAGATCCTCCAGACCCTTTATTAGCTTTGTTGCCCTTCTTTGTACTCGCTCCATTTCCAGTACGTCCCTCCTAAGGACTGGTGCCCAGAACTGGACAGCATACTCCAGGTGCGGCCGGACCAGAGTCTTGTAGAGCGGGAGAATTATCGTTTTATCTCTGCAGTTGATCCCCCTTTTAATGCATGCCAATATTCTGTTTGCTTTATTAGCAGCAGCTTGGCATTGCATGCCATTGCTGAGCCTATCATCCACTAGGACCCCCAGGTCCTTTTCCATCCTAGATTCCCCCAGAGGTTCTCCCCCCAGTGTATAGATTGCATTCATATTTTTGCCACCCAAATGCATTATTTTACATTTTTCTACATTGAACCTCATTTGCCATGTAGTCGCCCACCCCATTAATTTGTTCAGGTCTTTTTGCAAGATGTCCACATCCTGCAGAGAAGTTATTGCCCTGCTTAGCTTAGTATCGTCTGCAAATACAGAGATTGAACTCTTTATCCCATCCTCCAGGTCGTTTATGAACAAATTAAATAGGATTGGTCCCAGCACAGAACCCTGGGGAACCCCACTACCCACCCCTGACCATTCTGAGTACTCCCCATTTATCACCACCCTCTGAACACGCCCTTGTAGCCAGTTTTCAATCCATGTACTCACCCTATGGTCCATGCCAACGCACCTTATTTTGTATAGTAAACGTTTATGGGGAACTGTGTCAAATGCTTTTGCAAAATCCAGATACACCACGTCTACGGGCCTTCCTTTATCTAGATGGCAACTCACCTCCTCATAGAAGGTTAATAGATTGGTTTGGCAAGAACGATTCTTCATGAATCCATGCTGATTACTGCTAATGAAATCATTCTTATTACTAAAATCTTGTATATAGTCCCTTATCATCCCCTCCAAGAGTTTACATACTATTGATGTTAGGCTAACTGGTCTGTAATTCCCAGGGATGTTTTTTGGGCCCTTTTTAAATATTGGTGCTACATTGGCTTTTCTCCAATCAGCTGGTACCATTCCAGTCAATAGACTGTCTGTAAATATTAGGAACAACGGTCTGGCAATCACCTGACTGAGTTCCCTAAGTACCCTTGGATGCAAGCCATCTGGTCCCGGTGATTTATTAATGTTAAGTTTCTCAAGTCTAATTTTAATTCCGTCCTCTGTTAACCATGGAGGTGCTTCCTGTGATGTGTCATGAGGATAAACACTGCAGTTTTGGTTACTGAAGCCCCCCGATTCACTTGTGAAGACTGAGGAGAAGAATAAATTCAATACCTTTGCCATCTCCCCATCCTTTGTAACCAGATGTCCTTCCTCATTCTTTATGGGGCCAATATGGTCTGTCCTCCCTTTTTTACTGTTTACATACTTAAAGAATTTCTTGGGATTTCTTTTGCTCTCCTCCGCTATGTGTCTTTCATGTTCTATCTTAGCCATCCTAATTGCACCCTTACATTTCTTATTGCATTCTTTATAAATACTGAATGCTGAGGATGATCCCTCAACCTTGTATTTTTTGAAGGCCTTCTCCTTTGCTTTTATATGCATTTTTACATCGGAGTTAAGCCATCCAGGATGTTTGTTCGCTCTTTTAAATTTATTACCCAATGGGATACATTGGCTAATGCCCTTATTTAATATGCTCTTAAAGCAAACCCATCTCTCCTCCGTATTCTTTGTTCCTAATATTTTATCCCAATTTATGCCTTTTAGCAAGGTTTGTAGTTTAGGGAAGTTGGCTCTTTTGAAATTCAGTGTCTTTGTGTTCCCTTCATGTTTCCTATTTGTGTGATTTATACTGAAACTAATTGACCTGTGATCGCTGTTACCTAAATTGCCCCGTATTACCACATCTGTTATCAGGTCTGTATTATTGGTAATCAGTAGATCTAGTAATGTTTTATTTCTAGTTGGTGCGTCTACCATCTGACCCATAAAATTGTCCTGCAAAACACTAAGGAACTGGCGAGCCTTAAATGAATGCGCGGTTCCCTCCGCCCAGTCTATGTCTGGATAATTAAAATCCCCCATTATGATAACACTTCCCATCCTTGCTGCTAATCCAATTTGTGATAGGAGATCCGTCTCCACTTCCTCCCTCAGGTTTGGGGGCCTATAGCATACTCCCAGTATTATTTTCCCCTTAGCTTCATCCCTTTGGAGCTCTACCCATAAAGATTCCACCTCCTCCCTAGCCCCCTCAGTGATGTCATCTCTCACACTCACTTGTACATTATTCTTGATATATAGGCATACCCCTCCCCCTTTTTTACCTTCTCTATCCTTGCGGTATAGGGTATACCCTTGAATGTTTGCCAGCCAATCATGAGAGCTGTTGAACCAGGTCTCTGAAATTCCCACAAAATCCAAATCCTCCTTGTACAACCGTATCTCTAGTTCACCCATCTTGTCCGCCATGCTCCTGGCATTGGTGAACATGCCACATAGTTTAGACTGGTCGCATATTGTCCTCATATTGGGTGTTTCAAGGTTGCAACTAGGACTTGCTACTATACTCACCTTGTGTTTTTGTGCTTTGGTTAACCTACCACTAATGCCCCCAATACTACCCTCTGGAATATCTTCCGCGCTGGCTATCACTGTCTCTGGACCCTCCCCCCCATCGCCTAGTTTAAAAACCCCTCTAACTTTTTGGCCATCTTCATTCCCAGCAGATCTGCACCCTCCTCATTTAGGTGCAGTCCGTCCCTTCTATAGTACCGGTTACCGACTGAGAAGTCGGCCCAGTCCTCCAGGAACCCAAACCCCTCCTTACTACACCAGCTCTTCAGCCACTTGTTTACTTCCCTAATCTCCCTCTGCCTTTCTGGTGTGGCTCGATGTACCGGTAGTATTCCTGAGAACACTACCTTGGAGGTCCTTTTCCTCAATTTAGCTCCTAAGTCCCTAAAATCGTTCTTTAGGACACTCCATCTGCCTCTGACTTTGTCATTGGTGCCAACGTGCACCATGACAGCCGGGTCTTCCCCAGCCCCTCCCAGTAATCTGTCCACAAGATCCGTGATGTGCCGAACCCGAGCGCCCGGTAGACAACATACTGTTCGGCGCTTCAGGTCTTGGTTACAGATTGCCCTCTCTGTCCTTCTAAGAATTGAGTCCCCTACCACCAGAATCTGTCTTTCCTTTCCCTTTGCTGCCCCCCCACTCTCACTGGAGGAGTTCTTCCCCTGGCAGCTAGGAGAGTCCCTCATCTCCAGCAGTGCTGGTCCCTGACTGGTTTCACCAATGTCACTCAATGGAGCGTACTTATTGGGATGCTCCAGTCCTGGAACGGCCTCTCTGGCACTTCCCCCTCTACCCCTCCTGACTGTCACCCATCTACCTGATGTGAGGGGGGGCACTGGGGACACCTGATGTGAGGGGGGGCACTGGGGACACCTGATGTGAGTGGGGGGGGCACTGGGGACACCTGATGTGAGTGGGGGGGCACTGGGGACTCCTGATGTGAGTGGGGGGGCACTGGGGACACCTGATGTGAGGGGGGGCACTGGGGACACCTGATGTGAGGGGGGGGCACTGGGGACACCTGATGTGAGGGGGGGGCACTGGGGACTCCTAATGTGAGGGGGGGGCACTGGGGACTCCTGATGTGAGTGGGGGGGGGCACTGGGGACACCTGATGTGAGGGGGGGGCACTGGGGACACCTGATGTGAGTGGGGGGGCACTGGGGACTCCTGATGTGAGTGGGGGGGGCACTGGGGACACCTGATGTGAGTGGGGGGGCGCTGGGGACTCCTGATGTGAGTGGGGGGGGCGCTGGGGACTCCTGATGTGAGGGGGGGCACTGGGGACACCTGATGTGAGGGGGGGCACTGGGGACACCTGATGTGAGGGGGGCACTGGGGACACCTGATGTGAGGGGGGGGCACTGGGGACTCCTAATGTGAGGGGGAGCTCCGCCGGGGACACCTGATGTGAGGGGGGCTCCGCCGGGGACTCCTGATGTGAGGGGGGCTCCGCCGGGGACTCCTGATGTGAGGGGGGCTCCACCGGGGACACCTGATGTGAGGGGGGGCTCCGCCGGGGACTCCTGGTGTGAGGGGGGGCTCCGCCGGGGACTCCTGATGTGAGGGGGGGCTCCGCCGGGGACTCCTGATCTGAGGGGGGGCTCCGCTGGGGACTCCTGATGTGAGGGGGGGCTCCGCCGGGGACTCCTGATGTGAGAGGGGCTCCGCCGGGGACTCCTGATGTGAGGGGGGGGCTCCGCCGGGGACACCTGATGTGAGGGGGAGCTCCGCCGGGGACTCCTGATGTGAGGGGGGCTCCGCCGGGGACTCCTGATGTGAGGGGGGCTCCGCCGGGGACTCCTGATGTGAGGGGGGCTCCGCCGGGGACTCCTGATGTGAGGGGGGGCTCTGCCGGGGACTCCTGGTATGAGGGGGAGCTCCGCCGGGGACTCCTGGTGTGAGGGGGGGCTCCGCCGGGGACTCCTGATGTGAGGGGGGGCTCCGCCGGGGACTCCTGATGTGAGGGGGGCTCCGCCGGGGACTCCTGATGTGAGGGGGGCTCCGCTGGGGACTCCTGATGTGAGGGGGGCTCCGCCGGGGACTCCTGATGTGAGGGGGGCTCCGCCGGGGACTCCTGATGTGAGGGGGGGCTCCGCCGGGGACTCCTGATGTGAGGGGGGGCTCCGCCGGGGACACCTGATGTGAGGGGGAGCTCCGCCGGGGACTCCTGATGTGAGGGGGGCTCCGCCGGGGACTCCTGATGTGAGGGGGGCTCCGCCGGGGACTCCTGATGTGAGGGGGGCTCCGCCGGGGACTCCTGATGTGAGGGGGGCTCCGCCGGGGACTCCTGATGTGAGGGGGGCTCCGCCGGGGACTCCTGATGTGAGGGGGGCTCCGCCGGGGACTCCTGATGTGAGGGGGGCTCCGCCGGGGACTCCTGATGTGAGGGGGGCTCCGCCGGGGACTCCTGATGTGAGGGGGGGCTCTGCCGGGGACTCCTGGTATGAGGGGGAGCTCCGCCGGGGACTCCTGGTGTGAGGGGGGGCTCCGCCGGGGACTCCTGATGTGAGGGGGGGCTCCGCCGGGGACTCCTGATGTGAGGGGGGCTCCGCTGGGGACTCCTGATGTGAGGGGGGCTCCGCCGGGGACTCCTGATGTGAGGGGGGCTCCGCCGGGGACTCCTGATGTGAGGGGGGCTCCGCCGGGGACTCCTGATGTAAGGGGGGGCTCCGCCGGGGACTCCTGATGTGAGGGGGGGCTCCGCCGGGGACACCTGATGTGAGGGGGAGCTCCGCCGGGGACTCCTGGTGTGAGGGGGGGCTCCGCCGGGGACTCCTGATGTGAGGGGGGGCTCTGCCGGGGACTCCTGATGTGAGGGGGGGCTCCGCTGGGGACTCCTGATGTGAGGGGGGGCTCCGCCGGGGACTCCTGATGTGAGAGGGGCTCCGCCGGGGACTCCTGATGTGAGGGGGGGCTCCGCCGGGGACACCTGATGTGAGGGGGAGCTCCGCCGGGGACTCCTGATGTGAGGGGGGGGCTCCGCCGGGGACACCTGATGTGAGGGGGAGCTCCGCCGGGGACTCCTGATGTGAGGGGGGGCTCCGCTGGGGACATCTGATGCAAGGACGGACTCTGCTCGGACATCTGAAGCAAGGACGGACGGCTGGTGGCAGGCGACGTGGCTGGTGACACGCTCAGGGATTCCACTGATTCTGCATTATGGTGAGTTGAATGATTTCATTTTATATTACAATGTAATAATAGAAATAATGCGCTTCAATCATCCTGACACCATAACAACCATGGTGCCGGATTGATTGAAGTGCTAACACCAGGTGTTTGGAGTATCTTTATCTGCTGATTGTTAAACTTTCTAGAATACACATATTTCTATTGTGTAGGATCTGGGGCTGCTGTCCCGTCATTTCCCTCTCTCTCCCCCTCTCTCCCCCTCTCCATCCCTCATTCATTTCAGACTCTAACCACACCCTCTAGAGCCACGCCCATTTAAGCCACGCCCACATTTCACATAAACCACGCCCATTTTCGGGACTCCTAATGTGAGGGGGGGCACTGGGGACTCCTGATGTGAGTGGGGGGGGCACTGGGGACACCTGATGTGAGGGGGGGGCACTGGGGACACCTGATGTGAGTGGGGGGGCACTGGGGACTCCTGATGTGAGTGGGGGGGGCACTGGGGACACCTGATGTGAGTGGGGGGGCGCTGGGGACTCCTGATGTGAGTGGGGGGGCGCTGGGGACTCCTGATGTGAGGGGGGGCACTGGGGACACCTGATGTGAGGGGGGGCACTGGGGATACCTGATGTGAGGGGGGGCACTGGGGACACCTGATGTGAGGGGGGGGCACTGGGGACTCCTAATGTGAGGGGGAGCTCCGCCGGGGACACCTGATGTGAGGGGGGGCTCCGCCGGGGACTCCTGATGTGAGGGGGGCTCCGCCGGGGACTCCTGATGTGAGGGGGGCTCCGCCGGGGACTCCTGATGTGAGGGGGGCTCCGCCGGGGACTCCTGATGTGAGGGGGGCTCCGCCGGGGACTCCTGATGTGAGGGGGGCTCCGCCGGGGACTCCTGATGTGAGGGGGGCTCCGCCGGGGACTCCTGATGTGAGGGGGGGCTCTGCCGGGGACTCCTGGTATGAGGGGGAGCTCCGCCGGGGACTCCTGGTGTGAGGGGGGGCTCCGCCGGGGACTCCTGATGTGAGGGGGGGCTCCGCCGGGGACTCCTGATGTGAGGGGGGCTCCGCCGGGGACTCCTGATGTGAGGGGGGCTCCGCCGGGGACTCCTGATGTGAGGGGGGCTCCGCCGGGGACTCCTGATGTGAGGGGGGCTCCGCCGGGGACTCCTGATGTGAGGGGGGGCTCCGCCGGGGACTCCTGATGTGAGGGGGGGCTCCGCCGGGGACACCTGATGTGAGGGGGAGCTCCGCCGGGGACTCCTGGTGTGAGGGGGGGCTCACATCAGGAGGGGGTCAGGATGTGAGGGGGGCTCCGCCGGGGACTCCTGATGTGAGGGGGGCTCCGCCGGGGACTCCTGATGTGAGGGGGGCTCCGCCGGGGACTCCTGATGTGAGGGGGGCTCCGCCGGGGACTCCTGATGTGAGGGGGGCTCCGCCGGGGACTCCTGATGTGAGGGGGGCTCCGCTGGGGACATCTGATGCAAGGACGGACTCTGCTCGAACATCTGAAGCAAGGACGGACGGCTGGTGGCAGGTGACGTGGCTGGTGACACGCTCAGGGATTCCACTGATTCTGCATTATGGTGAGTTGAATGATTTCATTTTATATTACAATGTAATAATAGAAATAATGCGCTTCAATCATCCTGACACCATAACAACCATGGTGCCGGATTGATTGAAGTGCTAACACCAGGTGTTTGGAGTATCTTTATCTGCTGATTGTTAAACTTTCTAGAATACACATATTTCTATTGTGTAGGATCTGGGGCTGCTGTCCCGTCATTTCCCTCTCTCTCCCCCTCTCTCCCCCTCTCCATCCCTCATTCATTTCAGACTCTAACCACACCCTCTAGAGCCACGCCCATTTAAGCCACGCCCACATTTCACATAAACCACGCCCATTTTTGGGACTCCTAATGTGAGGGGGGGCACTGGGGACTCCTGATGTGAGTGGGGGGGGGCACTGGGGACACCTGATGTGAGGGGGGGGCACTGGGGACACCTGATGTGAGTGGGGGGGCACTGGGGACTCCTGATGTGAGTGGGGGGGGCACTGGGGACACCTGATGTGAGTGGGGGGGCGCTGGGGACTCCTGATGTGAGTGGGGGGGGCGCTGGGGACTCCTGATGTGAGGGGGGGCACTGGGGACACCTGATGTGAGGGGGGGCACTGGGGATACCTGATGTGAGGGGGGGCACTGGGGACACCTGATGTGAGGGGGGGGCACTGGGGACTCCTAATGTGAGGGGGAGCTCCGCCGGGGACACCTGATGTGAGGGGGGGCTCCGCCGGGGACTCCTGATGTGAGGGGGGCTCCGCCGGGGACTCCTGATGTGAGGGGGGCTCCGCCGGGGACTCCTGATGTGAGGGGGGCTCCGCCGGGGACTCCTGATGTGAGGGGGGCTCCGCCGGGGACTCCTGATGTGAGGGGGGCTCCGCCGGGGACTCCTGATGTGAGGGGGGCTCCGCCGGGGACTCCTGATGTGAGGGGGGCTCCGCCGGGGACTCCTGATGTGAGGGGGGCTCCGCCGGGGACTCCTGATGTGAGGGGGGGCTCTGCCGGGGACTCCTGGTATGAGGGGGAGCTCCGCCGGGGACTCCTGGTGTGAGGGGGGGCTCCGCCGGGGACTCCTGATGTGAGGGGGGGCTCCGCCGGGGACTCCTGATGTGAGGGGGGCTCCGCCGGGGACTCCTGATGTGAGGGGGGCTCCGCCGGGGACTCCTGATGTGAGGGGGGCTCCGCCGGGGACTCCTGATGTGAGGGGGGCTCCGCCGGGGACTCCTGATGTGAGGGGGGGCTCCGCCGGGGACTCCTGATGTGAGGGGGGGCTCCGCCGGGGACACCTGATGTGAGGGGGAGCTCCGCCGGGGACTCCTCATGTGAGGGGGGGCTCACATCAGGAGGGGGTCAGGATGTGAGGGGGGCTCCGCCGGGGACTCCTGATGTGAGGGGGGCTCCGCCGGGGACTCCTGATGTGAGGGGGGCTCCGCCGGGGACTCCTGATGTGAGGGGGGCTCCGCCGGGGACTCCTGATGTGAGGGGGGCTCCGCCGGGGACTCCTGATGTGAGGGGGGCTCCGCCGGGGACTCCTGATGTGAGGGGGGCTCCGCTGGGGACATCTGATGCAAGGACGGACTCTGCTCGAACATCTGAAGCAAGGACGGACGGCTGGTGGCAGGCGACGTGGCTGGTGACACGCTCAGGGATTCCACTGATTCTGCATTATGGTGAGTTGAATGATTTCATTTTATATTACAATGTAATAATAGAAATAATGCGCTTCAATCATCCTGACACCATAACAACCATGGTGCCGGATTGATTGAAGTGCTAACACCAGGTGTTTGGAGTATCTTTATCTGCTGATTGTTAAACTTTCTAGAATACACATATTTCTATTGTGTAGGATCTGGGGCTGCTGTCCCGTCATTTCCCTCTCTCTCCCCCTCTCTCCCCCTCTCCATCCCTCATTCATTTCAGACTCTAACCACACCCTCTAGAGCCACGCCCATTTAAGCCACGCCCACATTTCACATAAACCACGCCCATTTTTGGGACTCCTAATGTGAGGGGGGGCACTGGGGACTCCTGATGTGAGTGGGGGGGGGCACTGGGGACACCTGATGTGAGGGGGGGGCACTGGGGACACCTGATGTGAGTGGGGGGGCACTGGGGACTCCTGATGTGAGTGGGGGGGGCACTGGGGACACCTGATGTGAGTGGGGGGGCGCTGGGGACTCCTGATGTGAGTGGGGGGGGCGCTGGGGACTCCTGATGTGAGGGGGGGCACTGGGGACACCTGATGTGAGGGGGGGCACTGGGGATACCTGATGTGAGGGGGGGCACTGGGGACACCTGATGTGAGGGGGGGGCACTGGGGACTCCTAATGTGAGGGGGAGCTCCGCCGGGGACACCTGATGTGAGGGGGGGCTCCGCCGGGGACTCCTGATGTGAGGGGGGCTCCGCCGGGGACTCCTGATGTGAGGGGGGCTCCGCCGGGGACTCCTGATGTGAGGGGGGCTCCGCCGGGGACTCCTGATGTGAGGGGGGCTCCGCCGGGGACTCCTGATGTGAGGGGGGCTCCGCCGGGGACTCCTGATGTGAGGGGGGCTCCGCCGGGGACTCCTGATGTGAGGGGGGCTCCGCCGGGGACTCCTGATGTGAGGGGGGGCTCTGCCGGGGACTCCTGGTATGAGGGGGAGCTCCGCCGGGGACTCCTGGTGTGAGGGGGGCTCCGCCGGGGACTCCTGATGTGAGGGGGGGCTCCGCCGGGGACTCCTGATGTGAGGGGGGCTCCGCCGGGGACTCCTGATGTGAGGGGGGCTCCGCCGGGGACTCCTGATGTGAGGGGGGCTCCGCCGGGGACTCCTGATGTGAGGGGGGCTCCGCCGGGGACTCCTGATGTGAGGGGGGGCTCCGCCGGGGACTCCTGATGTGAGGGGGGGCTCCGCCGGGGACACCTGATGTGAGGGGGAGCTCCGCCGGGGACTCCTCATGTGAGGGGGGGCTCACATCAGGAGGGGGTCAGGATGTGAGGGGGGCTCCGCCGGGGACTCCTGATGTGAGGGGGGCTCCGCCGGGGACTCCTGATGTGAGGGGGGCTCCGCCGGGGACTCCTGATGTGAGGGGGGCTCCGCCGGGGACTCCTGATGTGAGGGGGGCTCCGCCGGGGACTCCTGATGTGAGGGGGGCTCCGCCGGGGACTCCTGATGTGAGGGGGGCTCCGCTGGGGACATCTGATGCAAGGACGGACTCTGCTCGAACATCTGAAGCAAGGACGGACGGCTGGTGGCAGGCGACGTGGCTGGTGACACGCTCAGGGATTCCACTGATTCTGCATTATGGTGAGTTGAATGATTTCATTTTATATTACAATGTAATAATAGAAATAATGCGCTTCAATCATCCTGACACCATAACAACCATGGTGCCGGATTGATTGAAGTGCTAACACCAGGTGTTTGGAGTATCTTTATCTGCTGATTGTTAAACTTTCTAGAATACACATATTTCTATTGTGTAGGATCTGGGGCTGCTGTCCCGTCATTTCCCTCTCTCTCCCCCTCTCTCCCCCTCTCCATCCCTCATTCATTTCAGACTCTAACCACACCCTCTAGAGCCACGCCCATTTAAGCCACGCCCACATTTCACATAAACCACGCCCATTTTCGGGACTCCTAATGTGAGGGGGGGCACTGGGGACTCCTGATGTGAGTGGGGGGGGCACTGGGGACACCTGATGTGAGGGGGGGGCACTGGGGACACCTGATGTGAGTGGGGGGGCACTGGGGACTCCTGATGTGAGTGGGGGGGGCACTGGGGACACCTGATGTGAGTGGGGGGGCGCTGGGGACTCCTGATGTGAGTGGGGGGGGCGCTGGGGACTCCTGATGTGAGGGGGGGCACTGGGGACACCTGATGTGAGGGGGGGCACTGGGGATACCTGATGTGAGGGGGGGCACTGGGGACACCTGATGTGAGGGGGGGGCACTGGGGACTCCTAATGTGAGGGGGAGCTCCGCCGGGGACACCTGATGTGAGGGGGGGCTCCGCCGGGGACTCCTGATGTGAGGGGGGCTCCGCCGGGGACTCCTGATGTGAGGGGGGCTCCGCCGGGGACTCCTGATGTGAGGGGGGCTCCGCCGGGGACTCCTGATGTGAGGGGGGCTCCGCCGGGGACTCCTGATGTGAGGGGGGCTCCGCCGGGGACTCCTGATGTGAGGGGGGCTCCGCCGGGGACTCCTGATGTGAGGGGGGGCTCTGCCGGGGACTCCTGGTATGAGGGGGAGCTCCGCCGGGGACTCCTGGTGTGAGGGGGGGCTCCGCCGGGGACTCCTGATGTGAGGGGGGGCTCCGCCGGGGACTCCTGATGTGAGGGGGGCTCCGCCGGGGACTCCTGATGTGAGGGGGGCTCCGCCGGGGACTCCTGATGTGAGGGGGGCTCCGCCGGGGACTCCTGATGTGAGGGGGGCTCCGCCGGGGACTCCTGATGTGAGGGGGGGCTCCGCCGGGGACTCCTGATGTGAGGGGGGGCTCCGCCGGGGACACCTGATGTGAGGGGGAGCTCCGCCGGGGACTCCTGGTGTGAGGGGGGGCTCACATCAGGAGGGGGTCAGGATGTGAGGGGGGCTCCGCCGGGGACTCCTGATGTGAGGGGGGCTCCGCCGGGGACTCCTGATGTGAGGGGGGCTCCGCCGGGGACTCCTGATGTGAGGGGGGCTCCGCCGGGGACTCCTGATGTGAGGGGGGCTCCGCCGGGGACTCCTGATGTGAGGGGGGCTCCGCTGGGGACATCTGATGCAAGGACGGACTCTGCTCGAACATCTGAAGCAAGGACGGACGGCTGGTGGCAGGTGACGTGGCTGGTGACACGCTCAGGGATTCCACTGATTCTGCATTATGGTGAGTTGAATGATTTCATTTTATATTACAATGTAATAATAGAAATAATGCGCTTCAATCATCCTGACACCATAACAACCATGGTGCCGGATTGATTGAAGTGCTAACACCAGGTGTTTGGAGTATCTTTATCTGCTGATTGTTAAACTTTCTAGAATACACATATTTCTATTGTGTAGGATCTGGGGCTGCTGTCCCGTCATTTCCCTCTCTCTCCCCCTCTCTCCCCCTCTCCATCCCTCATTCATTTCAGACTCTAACCACACCCTCTAGAGCCACGCCCATTTAAGCCACGCCCACATTTCACATAAACCACGCCCATTTTTGGCCGCGGCGCGCTTTGCGCGCCGCACTTGTCTATTTTTGCTAGGCCACGCCTGCTGACGAATGCCCCGCCCCCTAATTATTGGACAGCTCCACCTACAGCCACAAAAGTGTCCCACATTTTTTTTTTTACAATGTTGGCAACTATGCACAGGATAGGAGGATCATGTCAAGCACAGATGCATCCATGGTTCTCCATATTTACTATGTGAACATATTAAACAAAAAAGGGGACCTACTGTATATTCAGAGCTTTTGGAAATAGGGGGCAACATGTAAAAGGTGTCAAACAGGACGGGGGGGACTCCGAGCCATCACTGCACTGCGCACCCCACAGGCATAAGCCTGAGAGGTGGGTCATGCAGCGGCGACCCACCGACGCAGAGAGGGCGGCCGAGCCAGGCATCTAGATGCCCGCAAGGATGCCACATGAAAAAGGCCCCCCAAGAGGGACACAGAGTCCCTGGGAGGCCCCCCTGCGCCGGGCAGGGCAAAGAGGGGCCAACAGATGTACCCGAACATATAGTGCGCCATAGCCGGACATGGCAATGAGAAATCCAACAACTGCAGGGCATGAAAACTGGTCAAATGTACATCATCAAGGAACTAAAACACGATGAGCAGGTCAGGGGTAGACAAATCTAAGTAGATGGTTTAAACATAACATTACACAGGTGACCAACCTAGATTGGACGATCGGACAGTGTGTTAGATCAAAGGAGGGGGGGAGAGGGGGAGGAACCACGATATAGGAGACTATAGATCTTTCTCACATTCTCCTGATGCAAACCCCTCTAAAAATGGCCTATAGCTAAGCTGTTCATTTAGGCCCGGGCGCGAGGTGGCAGCAAGGTCAACAATCCAACGGACTTCCCGTTGTAAGAGGACCTTGTTCCAGTCCCCGCCCCTGGGGTTGGGATGGATTCTATCCAGGATCAAAAATTGAATTCCTGGAAAGATCCCATGATGTTCATGAATTACGTGCCTTCCCAGAGGGAGATCTGGGTTTGCCTTTTTCATGGAAGTGATGTGCCTGGAGGCTTGCAGGGAGAACTTCAGTTTGGTCTTCCCAACGTAGAAACGTTGGCACTGACAGGTAAGAAGGTATATCACCCCCTCGGTCTTGCAGTTGAAAAAGTGATGGGGTTGGTATGGTCGGCCATTGGGGAGAATGATATTTTTACTGGTGTTCATGTATCTGCATATAGAGCAACCACCGCAGGTGAAGGTCCCAAACCTTTTACATGGATCGTTTCGGAAGTCACCTACAAATTCACTCTGGACCAAATGGTCTCTTAGTGAACTAGTGCGTCGATATGTAATGGCCGGTCGTGCAGTTAAATGTGGGCGTAGCATGGGGTCATCATATAAGGTATGCCAAAACTTGTTAAGAATGAATTTTATGGATTCGTGTTGATTGCTAAACCTCGTAATGAGCCTGACTGTAGGGTAGTCATCGGACTTCCTTCGATGGCTAAACAGTAGCTTGCGTCTGGTATGTCCATTGGCTCGCTTGAATGCCTTTTTCAGAGAGGAAAGAGAGTAACCTCTATGAAGAAGTCTGTCTCTCAGTGCGGAAGCCTCACGTAGGTATGATTCCTGATCGGAGCAATTCCGCCTTAACCTCAGATACTGGCTGTAGGGGATGGCACGGAGAAGGGGCCTGAAGATGGGCGCTCGAGGCATGCAAAATAGTGTTGCCAGCCGTGGGCTTCCAAAACAGCCCACTTGATAGGCTGCCATCCTCATTTTTTGTAATGGTAGTGTCTAAAAAGGTGACACTGGTCTCACTATAGGTGAAAGTGAACTTCAAATTGAGAGTATTCTGTTGCATGGAGCAAATGCATTCCTCCAGCTCCTTCTCCGAGCCATCCCACAGCATCAAGATGTCGTAAAAATATCGGAACCAAGCTAGTACATGTTGTGTATGCGATCTGAGAGACTCGTCAGCAAGAAACAACTTTTCCCATTCCCCCAGGTACAGATTGGCATACGATGGGGCACACGAGGTCCCCATCGCAACGCCCTGTACCTGGAGGAAATGGGAACCGTTGAAGGAAAAAACGTTGTGGTGGAGAACGAACTCCAATGCCATGATAATGAACTCACATAGTTTTTTGTTGTCTCTATGTGTCTGCGTAATGACGCGTCTAATAACGGCCAGGCCTAACTGGTGAGGAATGGAGCTGTATAAAGCTTCTATGTCGATCGCCACCAACAAGGAGCACTGAGGAACATGAAGCCCATCTAGACTTTGTAGGAGATGGATAGTATCCCGTACAAAGGAGGGTAAATTTTCAACAAAGGGTTTGAGGTACGAGTCGACATACAAGCTAAGGTGTTCAGTAATGGCCCCATTCCCCGAAACGATGGGTCTTCCTGGTGGAACCAAGGGATTCTTGTGGACCTTGGGTAGGCAGTAGAATGTTGGGATCTTAGGATGTTTTATGCGCAAGAATTCCCAGTTATCTTGATCTATGATTCCCTGAGAGAAGGCTCCATCCACAAGAGCATAAAACTGAGTTTCAAATCTGATGATACTCGCTCTGGGGATGGATTTTTACCAGTCTCGATTTGCCAAAACTTTTTTGCATATTGTTCTATATTGGTCATTGGACATAATGACTATGTTGCCCCCCTTATCGGAGGGTTTGATTGTTAGAGAGTGGCATTTTTTTAAATTTTCAAGCGCTAATCGTTCTGAGGGGGATAGGTTGTCCGCCTCTTTGTGTATTTTCAATTTCCTGATTTCAGATGTCACCGAGGAGACAAAGGACATCAGGTTCGGATTTGAACTGATAGAGGGAAATTTATCTGATTTATTTTTCAACTTTATAGACCGAGGGGGGGATGGTTCAACCGTCAGTTGCTCCTGAAGTAAGGATTCTATATCGATAGAAACGATTAGGTGTGTTGGGCCCTGCTCATCAAGCAGGGACAACAGCACATCGAGATCTTTTTCGTGCTGGATATTAGGAGTTTCGAATTTATCTTTATTCTTAGAGTACATAGTCTTAAGCAGTAATTTTCTTGCAAAGAGATTCAAATCTTTAATAACCTCGAATGTATCAAGGTTAGATTTTGGGCAAAAGCTTAGTCCCTTAGATAGCAGCATTCTTTCCTCAACAGACAGGCTATAACTGGACAAGTTGATAATATTCATATCTTTCGTTTCTATTTCTCCAAATTGTCCAGCCCTTATGTGTTGGGGAGAAGTGTCGATCCCTGTGGAGAAAACCTACTTTTACATGCGTCATCATTGGACGCCATAGCCGAGCCCGCGCTCGGTTGGGCCGATTGTACACCCATGTGATGAGATAGCACAGAATTACCACCCGAAATACCAGAGGAGTTAGTAAGAGTATCACCGCGTGTATTATAGTTACCAACGATTCCAGAAATAGGCTGAGCAAGAGAAGGTGAATGATCTGTAATAAATTTCTTCTGCGTGTTAGAGTCTCCACCCGACAGAGGACGTTTAGGTTTTTTCTGTCTATTCCTGTTGCGATTCCGGGAAGAAGAAGAAGCAGATACAGAAGAGTTAATTGAGGAATCTGACCCTCTGTCCATAGTAGTTTTGGTTAGATTTCTATTTCTAGAGTTTGATGTATAATTATTCTGGAGCCATTTATAGGCCTTTCCTTCTTGGAATGACATTTTGTCACGCCAAAATTTTTTGTCCTTCTTTCTCAAAATTTCAACAGTTACTTGGTCTAAATGGGTCTTAATCCTCTCTTCATGTTCTTTCAGGGCGGGGAGGCAGTGTATACTAAATCTATCTCCTTCTCAAGCCCCAAAATCCGAATCCTATACTCTTCAATGAGCATTTTCATCATGTTACGTGTACATGTCTGTAAATTGTCCTCCCATTTCTTTTTAAACTCAGGGCTAACCTGGTTAATCAGAGGAAAAATCTGGATACGAAGTCCATACGAAGTCCATACAGGCCATGTGTACACGGCATAAAGGTGTTACCTTTGTCTATAACAACCATATGCCTCTATTGAGCTTTTCACCTACACTTCATCTAACATTTTTCATTGCAGCCCAGGGTGGGTCATGGCCTGCCGTAAATGACTGTTTCCTAGTTTCTATACTCAAAGCTTGCTGCATCACATAATTTTCCCATCAAAGCTTGGACCCTTCTTACTTAAAGTGGACGTAAACACAAATTTTTTTTTTTTTTTTTATCATACTGTAGAGTATAAGATTTCCTATCATTTGAGCCCAGTCTTGCCACACAGAATTAATCCATCTCTGAGCAATCCTCTTTTATTGTTCAGTGAGAAAAATCTTGACAAACCTAGAAAAACTTTGTCAAATACTCCCCCCTGCTGTGAGTGACAGCCTAAGACACAGGCATTACTTTTTAATTCCCTCCCCCACTCCTTTCTTCTGCAGCTCTGCAAGGATTGGCTGTTCCACACCTCTGCATGATTTGGCATGCTGAAGTCATGTGGTTACTTTCCTGTCTTTTCACTGGATGTTAGAGATCATAGCAGAAGTTCAGTGTAAGAAATACACAGGAGAAAATGCATATTGACAAGGGGAGTGTAGAGGTGGGCGGGGAGTCTACTGACATCACGACTCCACCCACCGAGCTCCAGACAACAGACCCGCCCACAGAATATGCAGTTTTTCAGGTCTCATAACAGAGGGGAGACATTTGACAGGTAAAGATACATGCAGGAGGCATGTATATCCTTATAGATAACCCCTATGGCAGTAGTTTAGAAAGGATGACATTGGGTTTACATCCACTTTAAAGTACAGTGCATCCTGGAAAGTATTCACAGCGCTTCACTTTTCCCACATTTTGTTATGTTATAGCCTTATTCCAAAATGGATTTAATTCATAATTTTCCTCAAAATCCTACAAACGATACCCCATAATGACAACGTGAAAAAGTCTTGGCAAATTTATTGAAAATAAAGAACAAAAAAATCACATGTATATAAGTATTCACAGCCTTTACCATGATGCTCAAAATTGAGCTCAGGTACATCCTGTTTTCACTGATCAACTAGAGATGTTTCTACAACTTCAATGGAGTCCATCTGTGGTAAATTCAGTTGAATGGACATGATTTGGAAAGGCAAACAGCTGCCTATATAAGGTCCCACAGTTAATAGATAACGTCCCACAGTTATTAGTGCATGTCAGAGCACAAACCAAGCCATGAAGTCCAAGGAATTGTCTGTAGACTGCAGAGACAGGATTGTATTGAGGCGCAGATCTGGGAAAGGTTACAGAAAAATTTCTGCGGCCTCCATCATCCGTAAGTGGAAAAAGTTTAGAACCACCAGGACTCTTCCTAGAGTGGGCCGCCCGACCAAACTGAGCAATCGGGGGAGAAGGGCCTTGGCCAGGGAGGTGACCAAGAACCCGATGGTCACTCTGACAGAGCTCCAACATTTCTCTGTTGAGAGAGGAGAACCTTCCAGAAGAACAACTATCTCTGCAGTACTCCACCAATCAGGCCTGTATGGTAGAGTGGCTGGACGGAAGCCACTCCTCAGTAAAAGACGCATGACAGAACACTTGGAGTTTGCCAAAAGGCACCCGAAGGCCATGAGAAACAAAATTCACTGGTCTGATGACACAAAGATTAAACTCTTTGAACTGAATGACAGGTGTCATGTCTGGAGGAAACCAGGCACCGCTCATCACCTGGCCAATACCATCCCTACAGTGAAGAATGGTGGTGGCAGCATTATGCTGTGGAGATGTTTTTTTCAGCGGCAGGAACTGGGAGACTAGTCAGGATTGAGGGAAAGATGAATGCAGCAATGTACAGAAACATCCTTGATGAAAACCTTCTCCAGAGCGCTCTGGACCTTAGACTGGGGCCGAGGTTCATCTTCCAACAGGACAATGACCCTAAGCACACAGCCAAGGTAACAAAGGAGTGGCTACGGGACAACTCTGTGAATGTCCTAAGTGGCCCAGACTTGACCCGATTGAACATCTCTGGAGAGATTTTAAAATGGCTGTGTACCGACCAGGGCTTTTTTTCAGCCAGAACTCACTGGAACTGCGTTCCGCAACCAGTGCCAACAAGTGCCACCTGCCAATCAGTGCCAACCTGTGCCACTTGCCAGTGTCACCTGTCAGTGCCACCTGCCAGTGAGTCAGTGAGCCAGTGCCATCTGCCAAAAAAAAAAAAAAAAACGCCTAAAATATCAGCCGCAAAAATCGGCATCATATATCGGCCATCGGCCAGAGAAAAACCCATATCGGTCGACCTCTAATAGTGTATGTGTGTGTGTGTAGTGGGTAGTGTATTGTGTGTGTGTGTAGTCAGTGTATTGGTCTGTGGGTAGAGTATTGTGTAGCGGTCAGTATGTAGTGTATTGAGTAGTGGTCTGTGGGTAGTGTATAGAGTATTGAGTAGTAGTATAGTGTATTGTGTAGTGGTCAGTGGATAGTGTAGTTTGTGTAGTAGTGTATTGTGCAGTGGTCAGTATAGGAATCAGGTAGGTTAGTGTGGTGTGTAGTGTATTGGTCTGTTTGGTGTGTAGGGGTCAGTGTGTAGTGTAGTGGTTAGTGTGGTGTGTAGTGTAGTGGTCAGTGTATTGTGTAGTGTGGTGGATTGTATAGTGTAGTGGTCAGTATAGGAATCAGGTAGGTTAGTGTAGTGGTCAGTGTGTAGTGTAGTGGTCAATGTAGGAATCAGGTAGGTTAGTGTAAGGGTCAGTATAGACATGAGATAGATCAGTGTGGTGTGTAGTGGTCAGTGTATTGTATAGTGCAGTGGGTAGTGTATTGTGTAGTAGTATAGTGTAGTGGTCAGTATAGGAATCAGGTAGGTTAGTGTGTATTATAGTGGTCAGTGTGTAGTGGTCAGTGTACCGTGTAGTGTAGTGGTCGATGTAGGAATCAGGTAGGTCAGTGTAGAGGTTAGTGTAGTTGTCAGTATAGGAATCTGGTAGACTAGTGGTCAGGTAGGTCAGTTTAGGAATCAGGTAGGTCAGTACTATTGTAGGAAGGGAAGAGACTCAGGGAGTGCGAAAAGTCCACAGGTTAGGGGGCGCAAATTACTTGCCTTGCCCCGAGCGCTGACAACCCATGCTACGCCACTGCTCTCCTTTCCAGCCTGTCATTTAACACTGAAGCCAGTAGAGGAAGTTTTCTGCACAGCACACTTCCTCTACTGGCTTCTTGTTGCTAGCGCTGCACAATCAGGGCTGCTGCCCTCGATCACTGGTTAGTGCTTCCGATCCCAACCTTAAGCTGCTGCAGTGGCTTGGGAGGAAGCTTTCATCCCTGCCTGCCGCCATTACTTAGCCTTTGTAGCACAGAGCCGAGGAGCCCTGAAACACCTCCTCAGCTCTGTGCTACAGTAGGGGAAGCTCTCCGGTCCACTGCACTGCGCAGAAAAAAAGCCTGCCCATACCATGGAGAGCAGTGACAGCAGAAGAGGTGAGGGACCTGTCACTGTGAAAATTGTGCAGAGACTGAGTTCATTCAGAGAGTGAAAGTGTGTGGGGGAGGGGGAATATGTGCAGAGAGGTAAAGTTTGTGTGTGTTTAGCAGATGGGAGAACATTGTACACAGAGGAGAGCTTGGGGGGAACTTGTGATGAAAGGTGAGCTGAGAAAGTATGTGTGTGTGGAGGAGGGGGATCAGCAGAGAGGAGAGCTAGGAGGGGATTTGTGATGAGAGGAGAGCTAGGAGGGGATTTGTGATGAGAGGAGAGCTGGGAGGGGGTTTGTGATGAGAGGAGAGCTAGCAGGGGATTTGTGATGAGAGGAGAGCTGGGAGGGGATTTGTGATGAGAGGAGAGCTAGGAGGGGATTTGTGATGAGAGGAGAGCTAGGAGGGGATTTGTGATGAGAGGAGAGCTAGGAGGGGATTTGTGATGAGAGGAGAGCTAGGAGGGGATTTGTGATGAGAGGAGAGCTGGGAGGGGATTTGTGATGAGAGGAGAGCTGGGAGGGGATTTGTGATGAGAGGAGAGCTGGGAGGGGATTTGTGATGAGAGGAGAGCTGGGAGGGGATTTGTGATGAGAGGAGAGCTGGGAGGGGATTTGTGATGAGAGGAGAGCTGGGAGGGGATTTGTGATGAGAGGAGAGCTAGGAGGGGATTTGTGATGAGAGGAGAACTAGCAGGGGATTTGTGATGAGAGGAGAGCTAGAAGGGGATTTGTGATGAGAGGAGAGCTGGGAGGGGATTTGTGATGAGAGGAGAGCTAGGAGCTGATTTGTGATGAGAGGAGAGCTGGGAGGGGATTTGTGATGAGAGGAGAGCTAGGAGGGGATTTGTGATGAGAGGAGAGCTGGTAGGGGATTTGTGATGAGAGGAGAGCTGGGGGGATTTGTGATGAGAGGAGAGCTAGGAGGGGATGTGTGATGAGAGGAGAGCTGGGGGCATTTGTGATGAGAGGGGAGCTAGGAGGGGATTTGTGATCAGAGGAAAACTAGGAGGGGATTTGTGATGAGAAGAGAGCTAGGAGGGGATTTGTGATGAGAGAAGAGCTGGGAGGGGATTTGTGTTGAGAGGAGAGCTGGGGGGATTTGTGATGAGAGGAGAGCTAGGAGGGGATTTGTGATGAGAGGAGAGCTGAGAGGGGATTTGTGATTTGAGGAGAGCTGGGGGGATTTGTAATGAGAGGAGAGCTGGGGGGATTTGTGATGAGAGGAGAGCTAGCAGGGGATTTGTGATGAGAGGAGAGCTGGGAGGGGATTTGTGATGAGAGGAGAGCTAAGAGGGGATTTGTGATGAGAGGAGAGCTGGGAGGGGATTTGTGATGAGAGGAGAGCTAAGAGGGGATTTGTGATGAGAGGAGAACTAGGAGGGGATTTGTGATGAGAGGAGAGCTAGCAGGGGATTTGTGATGAGAGGAGAGCTGGGAGGGGATTTGTGATGAGAGGAGAGCTAAGAGGGGATTTGTGATGAGAGGAGAACTAGGAGGGGATTTGTGATGAGAGGAGAGCTAGGAGGGGATTTGTGATGAGAGGAGAGCTGGGAGGGGGTTTGTGATGAGAGGAGAGCTAGGAGGGGATTTGTGATGAGAGGAGAGCTGGGAGGGGATTTGTGATGAGAGGAGAGCTGGGAGGGGATTTGTGATGAGAGGAGAGCCAGGAGGGGATTTGTGATGAGAGGAGAACTAGGAGGGGATTTGTGATGAGAGGAGAGCTAGCAGGGGATTTGTGATGAGAGGAGAGCTGGGAGGGGATTTGTGATGAGAGGAGAGCTAGGAGCTGATTTGTGATGAGAGGAGAGCTGGGAGGGGATTTGTGATGAGAGGAGAGCTAGGAGGGGATTTGTGATGAGAGGAGAGCTGGTAGGGGGATTTGTGATCAGAGGAAAACTAGGAGGGGATTTGTGATGAGAAGAGAGCTAGGAGGGGATTTGTGATGAGAGAAGAGCTGGGAGGGGATTTGTGTTGAGAGGAGAGCTGGGGGGATTTGTGATGAGAGGAGAGCTAGGAGGGGATTTGTGAAGAGAGGAGAGCTGAGAGGGGATTTGTGATTTGAGGAGAGCTGGGGGGATTTGTAATGAGAGGAGAGCTGGGGGGATTTGTGATGAGAGGAGAGCTGGGAGGGGATTTGTGATGAGAGGAGAGCTAGGAGGGGATTTGTGATGAGAGGAGAGCTAGCAGGGGATTTGTGATGAGAGGAGAGCTGGGAGGGGATTTGTGATGAGAGGAGAGCTAGGAGCTGATTTGTGATGAGAGGAGAGCTAGGAGGGGATTTGTGATGAGAGGAGAGCTGGGAGGGGATTTATGATGAGAGGAGAGCTGGGAGGGGGTTTGTGATGAGAGGAGAGCTGGGAGGGGGTTTGTGATGAGAGGAGAGCTGGGGGGATTTGTGATGAGAGGAGAGCTAGGAGGGGATGTGTGATGAGAGGAGAGCTGGGGGCATTTGTGATGAGAGGGGAGCTAGGAGGGGATTTGTGATGAGAGGAGAACTAGGGGGGATTTGTGATGAGAGGAGAGCTGAGGGGATTTGTGATGTGAGGAGAGCTGGGGGGATTTGTGATGAGAGGAGAGCTGGGAGGGGATTTGTGATGAGAGGAGAGCTGGGAGGGGATTTGTGATGTGAGGAGAGCTGGGGGGATTTTTGATGAGAGTGGAGCTGGGGGGATTTGTGATGAGAGGAGAGCTAGGGGGGATTTGTGATGAGAGGAGAGCTGGGAGGGGATTTGTGATGGGAGGAGAGCTAGGAGGGGATTTGTGATAAGAGGGGAGCTGTAAGGGGATTTGTGATGAGAGGAGAGCTGGGAGGGGATTTCTGATGAGAGGAGAGCTGAGGGGATTTGTGATGATAGGAGAGCTAGGAGGGGATTTGTGATGAGAGGAGAGCTGGGAGGGGATTTGTGTTGAGAGGAGAGCTAGGAGAGGATTTGTGATTTTAGGAGAGCTGGGGGGATTTGTGATGAGAGGAGAGCTGGAGGGATTTGTGATGAGAGGAGAGCTGGGAGGGGATTTGTGTTGAGAAGAGAGCTAGGAGGGGATTTGTGATGAGAGGAGAGCTGGGAGGGGATTTGTGTTGAGAGGAGAGCTAGGAGGGGATTTGTGATTTGAGGAGAGATGGGGGGATTTGTGATGAGAGGAGAGCTGGGGGGATTTGTGGTGAGAGGAGAGCTGGGAGGGGATGTGTGATGAGAGGAGAGCTAGGAGGGGATTTGTGATGAGAGGAGAGCTAGGAGGGGATTTGTGATGAGAGGAGAGCTAGGAGAGGATTTGTGATGAGAGGAGAGCTAGGAGGGGATTTGTGATGAGAGGAGAGCTGGGGGGATTTGTGATGAGAGAGGAGCTAGGAGGGGATTTTTGATGAGAGGAGAACTAGGAGGGGATTTGTAATGAGAGGAGAGTTGGGAGGGGATTTGTGATGAGAGGAGAGCTGGGAGGGGATTTGTGATGAGAGGAGAGCTAGGAGGGGATTTGTGATGAGAGGAGACCTAGGAGGGGATTTGTGATGAGAGGAGACCTAGGAGGGGATTTGTGATGAGAGGAGAGCTAGGAGGGGATTTGTGATGAGAGGAGAGCTAGGAGGGGATTTGTGATGAGAGGAGAGCTAGGAGGGGATTTGTGATGAGAGGAGAGCTGGGGGTATTTGTGATGAGAGGAGAGCTGGGAGGGGATTTGTGATGAGAGGAGAGCTAGGAGGGCATTTGTGATGAGAGGAAAGCTGGGAGGAGATTTGTGTTGAGAGGAGAGCTGGGGGGATTTGTGATGAGAGGAGAGCTGGGGGGATTTGTGATGAGAGGAGAGCTGGGAGGTTATTTGTGATTTGAGGAGAGCTGGGAGGATTGGTGATGAGAGGAGAGCTAGGAGGGGATTTGTGATGAGAGGAGAGCTGGGAGGGGATTTGTGATGAGAAGAGAGCTGGGAGGGGATTTGTGATGAGAGGAGAGCTGGGAGGGGATTTGTGATGAGAGGAGAGCTGGGAGGGGATTTGTGATGAGAGGAGAGCTGGGAGGGGATTTGTGATGAGAAGAGAGCTAGGAGGGGATTTGTGATGAGAGGAGAGCTGAGAGGGGATTTGTGTTGAGAGGAGAGCTAGGAGGGGATTTGTGATGAGAAGAGAGCTGGGGGGATTTGTGATGAGAAGAGAGCTGGGGGGGATTTGTGATGAGAGGAGAGCTGGGAGGGGATTTGTGATGAGAGGAGAGCTAGGAGGGGATTTGTGATGAGAGGAGAGCTAGGAGGCGGATTTGTGATTTGAGGAGAGCTGGGGGGATTTGTGATGAGAGGAGAGCTGGGAGGGGATTTCTGATGAGAGGAGAGCTGAGGGGATTTGTGATGATAGGAGAGCTGGGAGGGGATTTGTGATGAGAAGAGAGCTAGGAGGGGATTTGTGATTTGAGGAGAGCTAGGAGGGGATTTGTGATTTGAGGAGAGCTGGGGGGATTTGTGATGAGAGGAGAGCTGGGGGGATTTGTGATGAGAGGAGAGCTGGGAGGGGATTTGTGATGAGAGGAGAGCTGGGAGGGGATTTGTGATGAGAGGAGAGCTAGGAGGGGATTTGTGATGAGAGGAGAGCTAGGAGGGGATTTGTGATGAGAGGAGAGCTAGGAGAGGATATGTGATGAGAGGAGAGCTAGGAGGGGATTTGTGATGAGAGGAGAGCTGGGGGGATTTGTGATGAGAGAGGAGCTAGGAGGGGATTTGTGATGAGAGGAGAACTAGGAGAGGATTTGTAATGAGAGGAGAGCTAGGAGGGGATTTGTGATGAGAGGAGAGCTAGGAGGGGATTTGTGATGAGAGGAGAGCTAGGAGGGGATTTGTGATGAGAGGAGACCTAGGAGGGGATTTGTGATGAGAGGAGAGCTAGGAGGGGATTTGTGATGAGAGGAGAGCTAGGAGGGGATTTGTGATGAGAGGAGAGCTAGGAGGGCATTTGTGATGAGAGGAAAGCTGGGAGGAGATTTGTATTGAGAGGAGAGCTGGGGGGATTTGTGATGAGAGGAGAGCTGGGGGGATTTGTGATGAGAGGAGAGCTGGGAGGGGATTTGTGATGAGAGGAGAGCTAGGAGGGGATTTGTGATGAGAGAAGAGCTGGGAGGGGATTTGTGATGAGAGGAGAGCTGGGGGGATTTGTGATGAGAGGAGAGCTGAGGGGATTTGTAAAGTGAGGAGAGCTGGAGGGATTTGTGATGAGAGGGGAGCTGGGAGGGGATTTGTGATGAGAGGAGAGCTGGGAGGGGATTTGTGATGAGAGGAGAGCTGAGAGGGGATTTGTGATTTGAGGAGAGCTGGGGGGATTTGTGATGAGAAGAGAGCTGGGGGGATTTCTGATGAGAGGAGAGCTGGGAGGGGATTTGTGATGAGAGGAGAGCTAGGACTGGATTTGTGATGAGAGGAGAGCTAGGAGGGGATTTGTGATTTGAGGAGAGCTGAGGGGATTTGTGAAGAGAGGAGAGCTAAGAGGGGATTTGTGATGAGAGGGGAGCTGGGAGGGGATTTGTGATGAGAGGGGAGCTGGAAGGGGATTTGTGATGAGAGGAGAGCTGGGAGGGGATTTCTAATGAGAGGAGAGCTGAGGGGATTTGTGATGAGAGGAGAGCTGTGAGGGGATGTGTTGTGAAGAGAGCTAGGAGGGGATTTGTGATGAGAGGAGAGCTGGGAGGGGATTTGTGTTGAGAGGAGAGCTAGGAGGGGATTTGTGATTTGAGGAGAGCTAGGAGGGGATTTGTGATTTGAGGAGAGCTGGGGGGATTTGTGATGAGAGGAGAGCTAGGAGGGGATTTGTGATGAGAGGAGAACTAGGAGGGGATTTGTGATGAGAGGAGAGCTAGGAGGGGATTTGTGATGAGAGGAGAGCTAGGAAGGGATTTGTGATGAGAGGAGAACTAGGAGGGGATTTGTGATGAGAGGAGAGCTAGGAGGGGATTTGTGATGAGAGGAGAGCTGGGGGATTTGTACAGAAAGGAGAGCTGAGGGGATTTGTGATTTGAGGAGAGCTGAGGGGATTTGTGATGAGAGGAGAGCTGAGGGGATTTGTGATGTGAGGAGAGCTGGGGGGATTTGTACAGAGAGGAGAGCTGAGGGGATTTGTGATTTGAGGAGAGCTGGGGGGATTTGTGATGAGAGGGGAGCTAGGAGGGGATTTGTGATGAGAGGAGAACTGGGAGAGGATTTGTGATGAGAGGAGAGCTGGGAGGGGATTTGTGATGAGAGGAGAGCTGGGAGGGGATTTGTGATGAGAGGAGAGCTAGGAGGGGATTTGTGATTTAAGGAGATCTGGGGGGATTTGTAATGAGAGGAGAGCTGGGGGGATTTGTGATGAGAGGAGAGCTGGGAGAGGATTTGTGATGAGAGGAGAGCTGGGAGGGGATTTGTGATGAGAGGGGAGCTAGTAGAGGATTTGTGAAGAGAGGAGAGCTAGGAGGGGATTTGTGATGAGAGGAGAGCTGGCAGGGGATTTGTGATGAGAGGAGAGCTGGGAAGGGTTTTGTGATGAGAGGAGAGCTAGGAGGGGATTTGTGATGAGAGGAGAACTAGGATGGGATTTGTGGTGATAGGAGAGCTAGGAGGGGATTTGTGGTGAGAGGAGAGCTGAGGGGATTTGTGATTTGAGGAGAGCTGAGGGGATTTGTACAGAGAGGAGAGCTGGGAAGGGTTTTGTGATGAGAGGGGAGCTAGGAGGGGATTTGTGATGAGAGGAGAGCTAGGAGGGGATTTGTGATGAGAGGAGAGCTGGGAGAGGATTTGTGATGCGAGGAGAGCTGGGAGGAGATTTGTGATGAGAGGAGAGCTGGGGGGATTTGTGATGAGAGGAGAGCTGGGGGGATTTGTGATGAGAGCTGAGCTGGGGGGATTTGTACAGAGAGGAGACTTGGGGGGTTTGTACAGAGAGGAGAGCTGAGGGGATTTGTGATTTGAGGAGAGCTGGGGGGATTTGTGATGAGAGGGGAGCTGGGAGATTTGTGATGGGAGGAGAGCCTGGAGGGGATTTGTGATAAGAGGAGAGCTGGGAGGGGATTTGTGATGAGAAGAGAGCTAGGAGGGGATTTGTGATGAGAAGAGAGCTGGGAGGGGATTTGTAATGAGAGGAGAGCTGGGAGGGGATTTGTGATGAGAGGAGAGCTGGGGGGATTTGTGATGAGAGGAGAGCTGGGAGTGGATTTGTACAGAGAGGAGAGCTGGGAGGGGATTTGTGATGAGAGGAGAGAAGGGAGGGGATTTGTGATGAGAGGAGAGCTAGGAGGGGATTTGTACAGAGAGGAGAGCTGGGAGGGGATTTGTGATGAGAGGAGAGCTGGGAGGGGATTTGTGATGAGAGGAGAGCTGGGAGGGGATTTGTGATGAGAGGAGAGCTAGGAGGGATTTTGGGGAATTTGCCTTATGTGATACACAGTTCTAAGCCTTATCTCATTACAATTTTTTGGCATCGCTGTAATTCTCCCCTCTAAGGAAGTGGTGGGGTTTGGATGTGGTTGGGGCGGGGTTTGGGTGTGGTTGAGGCGGAGAGTTGGACAGAGAGGGTGAGTTTCTGCACCTTTTCTCTGAGAAAAAAAGCCCTGGTACCGACACACCCATCCAACCTGATGGAGATTGAGAGGTTCTGCAAAGAAGAATGGGAGAAACTGCCCAAAAATAGGTGTGCAAAGCTTGTAACATCGTACTCAAAAAAACTTGAGGCTGTAATTGGTGCCAAAGGTGCTTAAACAAAGTATTGAGCTAAGGCTGTGAATACTTATGTACAAAAAGTCATAAGATCAGGTACATGGAGTTTATCTTGGACAGTAGTTCTGGCAAAATATGCAGCAGTAGCTGCTGGGGTGGTAATGATAATCTCTGATGCCTGGGCACAAGTTTGTGATGCTCTGTGTGGCTGCTATCCTCAGAGTTGAGCAAACTATGCTCTACGATCGGGCCCCCCCCGGTGCCTTCGGCAGTCGGAATCGTTCCAGGAGCCATCCGTGATGAGGGGGAGGCCACCGATTCATGGCCACCCCCTCGCGATCGCTCCTGACAAATGAGAAGCTTCCTCTGCTCCTGTAATGTAAACAGAAGCAGAGGAAGTGATGCCATCTCTCCTCGTGTTGGTCTTTTTGTGCCGGCACCCGAGGAGAGAAGACATCAAGTAGGTCTGCACAACACTACACTAACGGTAGAACACGTAGGCACACAAATAACCCCCGATCACCCCCCCCCCGCGCCCCCTGTCACAGTGATACCAATGTAGTGATCACTACATTGGTGTCATTTGTGACTGTTATAAGTGTTAGGGCAGTTAGCGGTAGGCCCCTTTAGGTCTAGGGTACCCCCCTAACCCCCCCTAATAAAGGTTTAACCCCTTGATCACCCCCTGTCGCCAGTGTCACTAGTTAGCCAGGTAAGTATTTAGGTTCACCGGTTTTTATAGCGTCAGGTACCCCCATATACTACCTAGTAAAAGTTTGAACCCCCTGATTGCCCCCTAGTTAACCCTTTCACCAGTGATCACCGTATAACTGTTACGGGTGACGCTGGTTAGTTTGTTTTTTATACCCGCCGTTTATTACCTAATAAAGGTTTAACCCCCTGATCACCCGGCGGGTGATATAAGTTAGGTTTTAGTGTCAGATAGGGTCTGCGTCACTCCAGGCAGCGTCAGATTAGTGCCAGTACCGCTAACACCCACGCATGCAGCATACACCTCCCTTAGCGGTATAGTATCTGAACATATCGATATCTGATCAGATCTATACTAGCGTCCCCAGCAGTTTAGGGTTCCCAAAAACACAGTGTTAGTGGGATCAGCCCAGATACCCCAAGTGCAGTATCAATCGATCACTGTCACTTACAAAACACTAAACACACATAACTGCAGCGTTCGCAGAGTCATGCCTGATCCCTGCGATCGCTAACAGTTTTTTTTGTAGCGTTTGTTACATTTGCTGACAATCTAGGAGCTTTTTTACATGTGAGTCTCACTGCTGTACCAGTAAATTTAGAGCCCAAAATGGCAAATTGAAGGTACAGTAGTGAAGAGGCCTACACGTTTCTGAGCATACAAGAAAAGGACAATTCCATAGCTCAACTCACCAACCAGTCTGCTGACCAACCAAATTTACCTGTCTAACCATATGTTAAAAGCAGGGGTTTAGTTAGCACACATTTGCAAACGCATGTGAAAGCTGCAAGGCCTCGTCAAGGCACCCTGTATTACTTGCAGTCCTAACACTAAATTTATAAGTGTCTCCACAGTGGAAGCACATGCATTGAATGGATAGGTGTGAGACAGGTGAGCCTGGAGGCCGTCCTAGCCCCCTTAAAGGGACAGGACACACACTGGACACCCAGCAAGAGCAGCAAAGGCGTCCAGTGTGTCCCCGACCCAAATATACAAACGTTAACAAGACACTGGTCACCGCCCACACCCATAACTGGCCTTCACAGTAAGGAGCACATGGAGGGCATATACATACAAGAAAAGGACAATTCCATAGCTCAACTCACCAACCAGTCTGCTGACCAACCAAATTTACCTGTCTAACCGTATGTTAAAAGCAGGGGTTTAGTTAGCACACATTTGCAAACGCATGTGAAAGCTGCAAGGCCTCGTCAAGGCACCCTGTATTACTTGCAGTCCTAACACTAAATTTATAAGTGTCTCCACAGTGGAAGCACATGCATTGAATGGATAGGTGTGAGACAGGTGAGCCTGGAGGCCGCCCTAGCCCCCTTAAAGGGACAGGACACACACTGGACACCCAGCAAGAGCAGCAAAGGCGTCCAGTGTGTCCCGATATTTGGGTCGGGGACACACTGGACGCCTTTGCTGCTCTTGCTGGGTGTCCAGTGTGTGTCCTGTCCCTTTAAGGGGGCTAGGGCGGCCTCCAGGCTCACCTGTCTCACACCTATCCATTCAATGCATGTGCTTCCACTGTGGAGACACTTATAAATTTAGTGTTAGGACTGCAAGTAATACAGGGTGCCTTGACGAGGCCTTGCAGCTTTCACATGCGTTTGCAAATGTGTGCTAACTAAACCCCTGCTTTTAACATACGGTTAGACAGGTAAATTTGGTTGGTCAGCAGACTGGTTGGTGAGTTGAGCTATGGAATTGTCCTTTTCTTGTATGTATATGCCCTCCATGTGCTCCTTACTGTGAAGGCCAGTTATGGGTGTGGGCGGTGACCAGTGTCTTGTTAACGTTTCTGAGCATGACAGATAGTGAAGAGGAAGTCACTCATCTGTCAGATTCAGGCTCAGAATACGATCCTGTAGACGACAGTGGCTCCATGACAGATAGCTCTGACAATGGAGTTGTGGTCCCTGCCAAGGTCAGGCGTACTAGACCCCGATCTTCTTCTGCTGTTGAGGTGCAACAACCGCAGGTCCCTCGTATGGCGCAGAGAAGTACTAGCGCCGCTATTCCTTCTGGTGAACTGGCAAGCACCAGCGGCCTAGTACACCCTGGTCGTACATCCAGCACTGCAGTAACACGTGGTGACGTGGTGAGTCCCATAAGTGCAGTTCAAGCAGGCGAGATGGCAAGCACAAGTAGTGTCCCGCTGCCACCAAGACGAAGACAAAGACAGGCCCGTCGTGCCCATAGTATCCTTCCTGCAGAATTTGCCAATCCTAATTGGGAGCCCACCAGTTCTGCAGCACCCGTACTTCCCCCATTCACTGGCCAACACGGCATTCATGTGGAAACAGTTGATTTTACGTCACTTGATTTTTATTCGCTGTTTTTCACCAAAGATCTCTATAGATCTATTGTGGACCAAAGCAATTTGTATGCTGGTTAATACATCACCGCTAATCCCCAGTCCTCCCTTGCCAGATATTGGAAACCAATTACGGTTTCCGAATTTAAGACCTTTCTGGGCCTATCCCTGGACATGGGCATAGTTAAAATGAGTATGTTGCGGTCATATTGGTCAACTGACCCAATTTACCATATGCCCGTGTTCTCTGCTTCCAAGGCCAGGGCACGATACAAGCAGATTTTGCGGTTCATGCACTTCAACTACAATGAACTCTGTTGTCCTCGTGAAGACACTGGATTCGATCGGCTCTAAAAAATTCGGCCCCTCGTAAACCACTTCAACCAACGTTTTGCAGACTTGTTTACTCCCCATCAAGTTGTCTGTGTTAATGAGTCCCTGATTAAGTTTTCTGGCCGCTTGTCATTCAAACAGTACCTTCCCAGCAAGCGTGCCAGATACGGGGTCAAGATGTATAAGCTCTATGACAGGGCCACAGGCTATACATGTAGTTTTATGGTTTACGAGGGAAGAGATAGTCACGTAGAGCCGACAAACTGCCCTGACTACATAGGAAGCGCTGGCAAGATTGTGTGGGACTTGGTGTCACCCTTATTCGGAAAGGGGTACCGTTTGTATGTGGATGATTATTACACGAGCGTGCCACTTTTTAGTCACTTGTTTGATCATCAGATTGGAGCATGTGGCACCATGCGATCTAATCGCTGTGGCTTTCCCCAGCGGCTTGTAGATTCCCGTCTTAGGCTGGGGGAGAGAGCCTGCTTGCAGTGTAATAACTTGCTCGCTATGAAGTGAAGGGATAATAAGAATGTTTTCGTTCTTACCTCCCTTCATGCAGACACGACGGTCCAAATTACTACGGCGACTGGTGTTGTGGAGAAACCCCTCTGTGTCCACAAATATAACCAAAATATGGGAGGGGTGGACCTCAACGACCAGTTGTTGGCGCCGTACCTAGTTGCCCATAAGGCCAGACGCTGGTACAAAAAAGTGTCTGTTTATTTATTGCATTTCGCTTTGCTGAACGCTCATGTGCTATACAGAGCTTCAGGACGGACTGGATCCTCCCTAAATTCCAGGAAGAGATCGTCAGAGCCCTTCTGTTTCCAGACGGTGCTCCACCTCACCTTCCCCAACCAAATGCAGTAAGCCAGCTGTATGAGAGGCATTTTCTTTATGTCCTCCCGAGTACCCCTACCCAACAAGCCCCCCAAAAAAGATGTTGTGTCTGCAGCAAGCACGGATATAGGCGTGACACCCGGTATTTTTGTGCCTTCTGTCCTGAAAATCCTGGTCTTTGCATTGGTGAATGTTTTGAACGCTACCATGCACTAGTTGAGTATTAGCGTAGGGTACAGCACTGCACAGACTAGGACACTTTCACAGGGTCTCCCAAGATGCCATCTCATTTTGAGAGACTCGAACCTGGAACTGAACCGTTACAGTTACAGTTACAAATAAAAGTGTAAAAAAAAAAAAAAGTAAATAAGAAAAACACAAAAAAAAAAAAAAAAAAAAACAGTTGTTTTATTGTTCTCTCTCTCTCTGTATTCTTTCTCTATTGTCCTGCTCTTTTTTACTGTATTCTATTCTGCAATGTTTTATTGTTAACTATTTTTTTGTTTTCAGGTACGCCATTCAGCTGCAATGCGGATTAATTTATCTTGACAGCAACAGCACTTGCTTCCACAATACATAAAGCCGTGACTCCAGCGCTGTCGGAGGTGATTTCACCACCACAGTTTAAAAAAAGAGCATATATGCCTAAGCATGGGGGCAGCAGGGGTGGAGGAGCGATTTGCTCCTAACTTTTGGGACGGATGCCCCCATGCTTTGGCATATATATATTTTAGGCACAGGTTGCATTAAAAAATGTTTTATTTTTTACTATTTTTTTTGTATTTGCTTTGCAGGTATGGTATGTCTTACTGTTATACTGTAATGTTACTTTGTTTTATTGTTAACCATTATTTGCTTAGCAGGTACACCATTCAGCTGCAGCGCAGATTTATTTATCTTGACAGCAACAGCGTTTGCTCCCATGATACA
Organism: Lithobates septentrionalis; assembly: GCA_037952835.1. NCBI lineage: Eukaryota > Metazoa > Chordata > Amphibia > Anura > Ranidae > Lithobates > Lithobates septentrionalis. The sequence continues at coordinate 660,418 of JBBDGP010003259.1, forward strand.
TAAAGCCGTGACTCCAGCGCTGTAGGAGGTGATTTCACCACCAGTTAAAAAAAAGAGCATATATGCCGAAGCATGGGGCAGCAGGGGTGGAGGAGCAATTTGCTCTTAACTTTTGGGGCGGATGCCCCCATGCTGCAGCATATATATATTTTAGGCACAGGTTGCGTTAAAAAATGTTTTATTTTTTACTACCCTGTCTCCCCCTGCTCTCGCGCAAAGGCAAATGCAAGCGTCGGTCTGGCGTCATATGTAAACAGCAATTACACCATGCATGTGAGGTATCACCACGAAAGTCAGACTGAGGGCAGTAATTTTAGCAGTAGACCTCCTCCGTAAATCTAAAGTGGTAACCTATAAAGTCTTTTAAAGGCTTTTTAAATTGTATGTAGTTTGTCTCTGGTGCACGTTTGTGTGCAATTTTAAAGCATGTCGTGTTTGGTACCCATGTACTTGGCCTAAGATCATCTTTTTTATTTCATCAAACATTTTGGCAATATAGTGTGTTTTAGTGCATTAAAATTAAAAAATGTGTGTTTTTTCCAAAAAAAATGCGTTTGAAAAATCGCTGCGCAAATACTGTATGAAAAAAAAAAATGAAACACCCACCATTTTAATCTGTAGGGTCTTTGCTTTAAAAAAATATATAATGTTTGGGGGTTCAAAGTCATTTTCTTGCAACAAAAAAAATGTTTTTTCATGTAAACAAAAAGTGTCAGAAAGGGCTTTGTCTTCAAGTGGTTAGAAGAGTGGGTGATGTGTGACATAAGCTTCTAAATATTGTGCATAAAATGCCAGGGCAGTTCAAATGACCCCATTTTGGAAAGTAGACACCCCAGGCTATTTGCTGAGAGGCATGTCGAGTCCATGGAATATTCTATATTTTGACACAAGTTGCGGTAAAAAGACATTTTTTTTTTTTTGCACAAGGTTGTCACTAAATGATATATTGCTCAAACATGCCATGGGAATATGTGAAATTACACCCCAAAATATCAAAGAATGAGAGATAAAAAACTATGTTCAGTATCCCTCCCTTAGCGCACACAGAGAAAATATTGATAAAACAATAGTCATCAGCTGCTATACTAAAATAAGATGCATCAAATATATGTAAAAGAAAAATTTCTAAAACATTAGCAGCGCTAGTGCAAAAATAGCAAATATTTAAAAATATCAATGAAATTGCTTAAACACTTCAGCCCTGGAAGGATTTACCCCCCTTCCTGACCAGAGCACTTTTTACAATTTGGCACTGCGTCGCTTTAACTGCTAATTGCGCGGTCATGCAATGCTGTACTCAAACGAAATAGAGCTTTCTTTTGATGGTATTTGATCACCTCTGCAGTTTTTATTTTTTGCGCTATAAACGGAAAAAGACCGAAAATGTAAAAAAAATTATATTTTCTACTTTTTGTTATAAAAAAAATCCAATAAACTCAATTTTAGTCATACATTTAGGCCAAAATGTATTCAGCCACATGTCTTTGGTAAAAAAAAATGTCAATAAGCGTATATTTATTGGTTTGCGCAAAAGTTATAGCGTCTACAAACTAGGGTACATTTTCTGGAATTTACACAGCTTTTAGTTTATGACTGCCTGTCATTTCTTGAGGTGCTAAAATGGCAGGGCAGTACAACCCCCCCCCCCCCCAAATGACCCCATTTTGGAAAGTAGACACCCCAAGGAAATTGCTGAGAGGCTTGTTGAGCCCATTGAATATTAATTTTTTTTTGTCCCAAGTGATTGAATAATGACAAAAAAAAATTTTACAAAAAGTTGTCACTAAATGATATATTGCTCACACAGGCCATAAGCATATGTGGAATTGCACCCCAAAATACATTCTGCTGATTCTCCTGAGTACGGGGATACCACATGTGTGGGACTTTTTGGGAGCCTAGCCGCGTACGGGGCCCCGAAAACCAATCACCGCCTTCAGGATTTCTAAGGGCGTAAAGTTTTGATTTCACTCCTCACTACCTATCACAGTTTTGAAGGCCATAAAATGCCCAGATGGCAGAACCCCCACCCCAAATGACCCCATTTTGTAAAGTAGACACCCCAAGCTATATGCTGAGAGGCATGTTGAGTCCATGGAATTTTTATATTTTGACACAAGTTGCGGGAAAGTGACAATTTTTTTTTTTTTTTTTTTTGCACAAAGTTGTCACTAAATTATATATTTCTCAAACATGCCATGGGCATATGTGGAATTACACCCCAAAATACATTCTGCTGCTTCTCCTGAGTATGGTGATGCCACATGTGTGGGACTTTTTGGGAGCCTAGCTGCATACGGGGCCCCGAAAGCCAATCACCGCCTTCAGGATTTCTAAGGGCGTAAATTTTTGATTCACTCCTCACTACCTATCACAGTTTCGAAGGCCATAAAATGCCAAGATAGCAAAACTCCCCCCAAATGACCCCATTTTGGAAAGTAGACACCCCAAGCTATTTGCTGAGAGGCATGGTGAGTATTTTGCAGCTCTCATTTATTTTTGAAAATGAAAAAAGACAAGAATTTTTTTTTTTCTTATTTCAATTTTCAAAACTTTGTGACAAAAAGTGAGGTCTGCAAAATACTCACTATACCTCTCAGCAAATAGCTTGGGGTTTCTACTTTCCAAAATGGGGTCATTTGGGGGGGGGTTTGTGCCACTTGGGCATTCCATGGCCTCCAAAACTTTTTTCATGCAGCCTGTGGGCTGAACGAAAAAAAAAGAGATTGATCGGTGGGTATGCCCACCATTAGAATACCTCCCTTCATCCACCCACCTCTAATGATGGGCATACATGCACCATTTATATATCCTGAAGCATGGGGACATCTGCCCCAAAAGGTAGGAGAAAATCGCTCCTCCACCCCTGCTGCCCCCATGCTTTGGCATATATGCTCATTTTTTTAACTGTGGTGGTGAAATCACCTCCTACAGCGCTGGAGTCACGGCTTTATGTATCGTGGGAGCAAACGCTGTTGCTGCCAAGATAAATAAATCCGCGCTGTAACTGAATGGCTTACTTGCTAAGCAAATGATGGTTAACAATAAAACAAAGTAACATTACAGTATAACAGTAAGACTTGCCATACCTGCAAAGCAAATACAAAAAAAAACATAGTAAAAAATAAAACATTTAATGCAACCTGTGCCTAAAATATATATATGCCGAAGCATGGGGGCATCCTCCCGCAAAAGGTAGGAGCAAATCGCTCCTCCGCCCCTCCTGTCCCCATGCTTCGGCATATATGCTGAAGTGTGTAACTGTGGTGGTGAAATCACCTCAGACAGCGCTGGAGTCACGGCTTTATGTATCGTGGGAGCAAACACTGTTGCTGTCAAGATAAATAAATCCACTCTGCAGCTGAATGGCATACCTGAAAACAAAAAATGGTTAACAATAAAACACAGTAAACAGTAAAGTATAAAAAATTGCATACCTATGAAGCAAACATGATAAAACATAATAACAATAAAACATTGCAGAATAGAATACAGTAAAAAAGAGCAGAACAATAGAGAGAGAACAATAAAACGACAACTATTTTTTTTTTTTTTATTTTATATATTTTTTTGTGTTTTTTTTTTTTATTTTTTTAACTTTTTTTTTTTTTTTTTTTTACACTTTTTTTGTAACTGTAACTTTTGTAACTGTAACTGTTTCCAGGTTCGGGTCTCTCAAAATGAGATGGCATCTTGGGAGACCCTGTGAAAGTGTGTCCTAGTCTGTGCAGTGCTGTACCCTACGCTAATACTCAACTAGTGTATGGTAGCGTTCAAAACATTCACCAATGCAAAGACCAGGACTGTCAGGACAGAAGGCACAAAAATACCGGGTGTCACGCCTATATCCGTGCTTGCTGCAAACACAACATCTTTTTTGGGGGGCTCGTTGGGTAGGGGTACTCGGGAGGACATAAAGAAAATGCCTCTCATACAGCCGGCTTACTGCATTTGGTTGGGGAAGGTGAGGTGGAGCACCGTCTGGAAACAGAAGGGCTCTGACGATCCCTTCCTGGAATTTTTTTTTTTTTTTTTCCAAAAGAATTTTATTGTTTATATATGTAAGGTTACAGTAACCATCGAACATACACATTGAACAGAGCATTAATAACAAGGAGAACAGTCCTTCATAAATTCAAAGTTACATTGCATCCCCATATGTTGAGGTGAACTATGTGTGCTTGAACAGATCTCTTGCATGTTTCAAGTTTAGACCTGTTGGGGTTGTGTATCTGTAAAGATGTCCAATTCTCATTTGTCCTCTTCCTGGAATTTAGGGAGGATCCAGTCCGTCCTGAAGCTCTGTATAGCACATAAGCGTTCAGCAAAGCCAAATGCAATAAATAAACAGAAACTTTTTTGTACCTTCGTCTGGCCTTGCGGCAACTAGGTACGGCGCCAACAACTGGTCGTTGAGGTCTACCCCTCCCATATTTTGGTTATATTCGTGGACACAGAGGGGTTTCTCCACAACACCAGTCGCCGTAGTAATTTGGACCGTCGTGTCTGCATGAAGGGAGGTAAGAACGAAAACATTCTTATTATCCCTCCACTTTATAGCGAGCAAATTATTACACTGCAAGCAGGCTCTCTCCCCCAGCCTAAGACGGGAATCTACAAGCTACTGGGGAAAGCCCTGGCGATTAGGTCGCACGGTGCCACATGCTCCAATCTGCTGATCAAACAAGTGACTAAAAAGTGGCACGCTTGTGTAATAATTGTCCACGTACAAGTGGTACCCCTTTCCGAATAAGGGTGACACCAAGTTCCACACAATCTTGCCAGCGCTTCCTATGTAGTCAGGGCAGTTTGTCGGCTCTACGTGACTATCTTTTCCCTCGTAAACCATAAAACGACATGTATAGCCTGTGGCCCTGTCACAGAGCTTATACATCTTGACCCCGTATCTGGCACGCTTGCTGGGAAGGTACTGTTTGAATGACAAGCAGCCAGAAAACTTGATCAGGGACTCATCAACACAGACAACTTTATGGGGAGTAAACAAGTCTGCAAAACGTTGGTTGAAGTGGTTTATGAGGGGCCGAATTTTGTAGAGCCGATCATATCCAGGGTCTCCACGAGGACGACAGAGTTCATTGTAGTTGAAGTGCATGAACCGCAAGATCTGCTCATATCGTGCCCTGGTCATGGAGGCAGAGAACAAGGGCATATGGTGAATTAGGTCAGTGGACCAATATGACCGCAACTCACTCTTTTTGGTTATGCCTATGTTGAGGGAAAGGCCCAGAAAGAGCTTAAATTCAGAGACCGTAATTGGTCTCCAATCTCTGGCAAGGGAGGACTGGGGAATAGTGGCGATGTGTTGACCAGCATACAAATTGCTTTGGTCCACAATAGATCTATAGAGATCTTCGGTGAAAAACAGCGAATAAAAATCAAGTGACGTAAAATCAACTGTTTCCACCTGAATGCCGGGTTGGCCAGTGAATGGGGGAAGTACGGGTGCTGCATAAGTGGTGGGTTCCCAATTAGGATTGGCGAATGCAGCAAGAAGGGCACTATGGGCAGGACGGGCCTGTGTTCATCTTCTTGGTGGCAGCGGGGCACTACTTGTGCTTGCCACCACGCCAGCTTGAACTGCACTTATGGGACTCGCCATGTCACCATGTGATACTGCAGTGCTGGATGTACGACCAGGGTATACTAGACCGCTGGTGCTTGCCAGTTCACCAGAAGGAATAAGGGCGCTAGTACTTCTCTGCTCCATACGAGGGACCTACGGTTCTTGCACATCAACGACAAAAGAAGAAGTTGGCTGTCTGGTTACCCTTGACCTTGGCAGGAACCACAACTCCGTCATCAGAGCTCTTTGTCATGGAGCCGCTGTCGTCTACAGGATCGTAATCCTGAGCCTGAATCTGACAGATGAGTGACTTCCTCTTTACTATCTGTCATGCTCAGAAACGTGTAGGCCTCTTCACTAGTGTACCTTCGATTTGCCATTTTGGGCTCTAAATTTAGGGGTACACTAGTGAGACTCACAGGTAAAAAAGCTCCTGACTGTTAGCGACTGTATCAAAACGCTACCAAAAATACTGTTAGCGATCGCAGGGATAAGGCCTGACTCTGCGAACGCTGCAGTTATTTGTGTTTAGTGTTTTGTAAGTGACAGTGATCGATCGCAGGTGCTAGCAGGTATCTGGGCTGATCCCGCTAACACTGCGTTTTTGGGAACCCTAAACTGCTGGGGACGCTAGTATAGATCTGATCGGATCACATATTGATCCGTTCAGATACTATACCACTAAGGGAGGTGTATGCTGCGTGCGTGGGTGTTGGCGGTACTGGCGCTAACCTGACGCTACCTGGGGCAACGCAGACCTTATCTGACCCTAAAACCTAAGTTATATCACCGCCGGGCAATCAGGGGGTTAAACCTTTATTAGGTAATAAACGACGGGTGCCCTGAAACTATAAAAAACAAACTAACTAACCAGCGTCACCCGTAACAGTTATACGGTGATCACTGATGAAAGGGTTAATTAGGGGGCAATCAGGGGGTTAAAACCTTTAGTAGGTAGTATATGGGGGTCCCTGACGCTATAAAACGCTGACGGCGAACCTATATACTTACCTCCCTAACTAGCGTCACCTGTGACACTAATACAGCGATCAGAAAAACGATCGCTTAGTGACACTGGTGATGGGGGGTGATCAAGGGGTTAAAACTTTATTAGGGGGGTTAGGGGGGTATCCTATACCTAAAGGGGGCTAACTCTAACTGCCATACCACTTATAACTGTCACAAACTGACACAATGCAAAAAAAAAAAAAAACTGCTATTGGTGTCACTGTGACAGGGGGTAGAGGGGGGTGATCGGCGGGTGATGGGGGGTGAAAAGTGTGCCTAGAGTGTTCTACTGTTAGTGTAGTGTTGGCGCAACTCACATTGATATCTTCTCTCCTCGACGCCGGAACAAAAAGACTGACTCGAGGAGAGATGACATCACTTCCTCTGCCGCTGTTTACATTACAGCAGCAGAGGAAGATTGTCATTCGTTGGGAAAGATTGCGAGGGGGTGGCCACGAATGAGTGGCCTCCCCCTCACCTCGGATCTCTCCCCTAATGAAGCCAACAGCCTCGGGCACCGGGGGGGGGCAGATCACGTACCAGGTACGTGATGTTGCCTGCCCATGCCATTCTGCCACAGTATATCTGCGTTAGGCGGTCGGCAAGTGGTTAAGAGTCCACTTAAACAAAGTATCAAATGGTGATCCACTCAGTGAAAGTCAATTAAGAAAAGGCAGGTGAGTATAAACTAGACGATCGTGGAAGAAAATATTAGCAGCGATCCCAAGTCTCCATCACCACACCACTTGTGCCACAACCCTGTAGGTATTCCACTTACCAGACCCTGCTGGTTAATACGCTTATCAATCAAAGGGATAATCGCTGTTCACTGGACACTTTTCATCTGTATTTTGCTCATTGCAAGCAATAGAGAAAAAAATTCCACATAGCGTAATCCAGTACAACAATTATTTATTAATTTAAAATTTCACAAAAAAAACACTCACAATGTTTGCATAATATAAGGGCATGTAACATCAATACTATGTCAGTCGTACATTCCCCTCTAACCTCTCACCGCTCCCGTGGTGTTCCCGGGAAGGACAGACAAGGATAAGCTGACTCTGTAGATAACTGCGTAGCAACGCTGGTGTGGTGATGGAGACTTGGGATCGCTGCTAATATTTTCTTCCACAATCGTCTAGTTTATACTCACCTGCCTTTTCTTAATGGACTTTCACTGAGTGGATCACCATTTGATACTTTGTTTAAGTGGACTCTTAAGCAATTTCATTGATATTTTTAAATATTTGCCATTTTTGCACTAGCGCTGCTAATGTTTTAGAAATTTTTCTTTGACATATATTTGATACACCCCATTCTGTTGCTTCTCCTGAGTATGGGGATACCACATGTGTGAGACTTTTTGGAAGCCTAGCCACGTACGGGACCCCGAAAACCAAGCACCGCCTTCAGGCTTTCTAAGGGTGTAAATTTTTTATTTCACTCCTCACTACCTATCACAGTTTCAGAGGCCATGGAATACCCAGATGGCACCCCCTCCCCAAATGACCCTATTTTGAAAAGTAGACACCCCAAGCTATTTGCTGAGAGGTATAGTGAGTATTTTGCAGATCTCGCTTTTTGTTACAAAGTTTTCAAAATTGAAAAAAGAAAAAAAATACATTTTTCTATTCTTTCTTCATTTTCAAAAACAAATGAGAGCTGGAAAATACTCACCATGCCTCTAAGCAAATAGCTTGGGGTGTCTACTTTCCAAAATGGGGTCATTTAGGGGGTGGGGTTTGTGCCATTTTGGCATTTTATGGCCTTCAAAACTGTGATAGGTAGTGAGGAGTGAAATCAAAAATTTACGCCCTTAGAAAGCCTGAAGGCGGTGATTGGTTTTCGGGGTCCCATACGTGGCTAGGCTCCCAACAAAGTCCCACACATGTGGTATCACCGTACTCGGGAGAAGCAGCTGAATGTATTTCGGGGTGTAATTTCACATATTCTCATGGCATGTTTGAGAAATATATCATATCATGTTGTGACAACTTTGTGCAAAAAAAAAAAAAAAAAGAGTTTGTAAATTTCCCTCAACTTGTGGAAAAATATAAAATATTCCATGGACTCAACATGCCCCTCAGCAAATAGCTTGGGGTGTCTACTTTTCCAAAATGGGGTCATTTGGGGGGTTTTGTGCCATCTTGGCATTTTATGGCCTTCAAAACTGTGATAGGTAGTGAGGAGTGAAATCAAAAATTTACGCCCTTAGAAATCCTTAAGACGGTGCTTGGTTTTCGGGGCCCCGTACGCGGCTAGGCTCCCAAAAAGTCCCACACATGTGGTATCCTCATACTCAGGAGAAGAAGCTAAATGTATTTTGGGGTGCAATTCCACATATAACAATGGCATGTGTGAGCAATATATCATTTAGTGACAACTTTTTGTAAAAAAGTTTTTATTTTTATTTTATCATTATTCAATCACTTGGGACAAAAAATTAAATATTCAATGGACTCAACATGCCTTGTTTTGTACTGCCCTTCCATTTTAGCACCTCAAGAAATGAGATAGGCAGTCAAACTAAAAGCTGCATAAATTCCAGAGAATGTATCCTAGTTTGTAGACACTATAACTTTTGCGCAAACCAATAAATATACACTTGACATTTTTTTTACCAAAGACATGTGGCTGAATACATGTTGGCCTAAATGTATGACTAAAATTGAGTTTATTGGATTTTTCTTATAACAAAAAGTAGAAAATATAATTTTTTTCAAAATTTTCTGTCTTTTTCTGTTTATATCGCAAAAAATAAAAATCACAGAGGCAATCAAATACCATCAAAAGAAAGTTCTATTTGTGGGAAAAAAGGACGCAAATTGCAAACATTGCATGACCGTGCAATTACCAGTTAAAGCAGCGCAGTGCCAAATTGTAAAAAGTCCTCTGGTCTTTGACCAGCCAAATGGTCCAGGGCTGAAGTGGTTAAAACAACGGTTAAAAACACTTACAACAAGTAAGATAAAGGAAGGCTTATCGTAAACTGGCTTGTCCACTGACTGGTCACTGAAGGGATATTTAGCTTAACCACATCCATTTTACAATAATCAATTTCCAGTTTGTGTTTTATCCTGTACTCTATTTCACAGACAGCTGCATGTACTGCTCGTTATTTTTGTTAGCTTTCCTTCTAGATTCATTTCTCATAAGTTACTTCACATTTCTTGATCAGAATCCCAAAACTATACCTCTCACACGTGTACAGATAGAGATAGCGGCGCTAATATAAATTGTGTAAAATAATGGGTCAGAGCAGCATAATGCCTATGACCCTCTACTTACACATAAAATAAATAATGATAATAGTGTCATGAAAAAAATTCCTTTAAACACCTAGTGAAAAGTGTTACTATAAATAATAAATTACAAGAAATGAATGATCAAGCTCAACAGTTGTTTTTCAATCTTCTTGTGTGAAAAATCTTCTACTCTTCCACCACACCACCGTGATAGTGACACCACTCCCTCTGAAGAGCGCACTCACCAGATTGCATAGCCTCCCACTCTCGTGTTAGGCAAAACAGCAATTGAACCACACCTGGGTTGCATGTGATGAACCGTAAATCCAATCAAGCCAGCTCAATATGTGAAAAAATGAATAAAGTGCTCCACATAGCGTGATACCATTTTGACAGATTTATTAAAATCACTTCAAACACACTTCAATGGTTACACTCACTTTTTAACTGAAACATAAAAGCCTTTAAAAAAATCCACAGCAAGCACAGCAAGCAACAGGATCAGTGATCCAACGGTGCACCGCTGTCACAGCGGACCTGAAGTGTAAACTGGTGTATCTCTCACCCAACCCTCCAAGGCCCAGCCATCCGATCGGTGTAGTCCTCCCCAGACAGCTGCATCTAATGTCAGTGCGATGGAATGCCGTGTAACCATGCCCAGGACATGTTTTGTCGAAAAGACTTCTTCAAATGGGATTGGCTACACGGACGGTTCATCAATCCTTATATACTATCTATAATCATAGATAGTATATAAGGATTGATGAACCGTCCGTGGAAAAAGTCAGTGGAAAAAGTGAAGCGCTGTCAATACTTTCCGCATGCACTGTATATGTAAGGCCAAAACATTTTTCTTTTTCATTTTAGAGTAGGGAATGGCTAGAACACCTCATCTCTTTTCACTTTTTGTTTTGTAGACATCTTTGAGGACAAAAGATTAGATTAGTGTTGCCGGAACAATGGAAGATTTCCAAATGGAAGATTTCCCCTTACTTCTTCTTTTGGTGCAGGATAAGTCCCCTCACTGCAACAAATGTTCCTATTGAAAGATTTCCTTCACTTCCTGTTCTGGTGATAACTGTAAAATGCAACCATCTCCCAAGTGACAATGGTGACTAGGATGAATCTTCCCAATTGGCCCAATTTCTAAAACTAACAGAATTTGTTTTTTTGTCTTCTTTACCCATCTGGGGAAAATGGTGACTGGAGAGTGGATCTCATCCTTCGTATTCTTCTGTTCACATGGCCAGCTGTCCAGTCTTTGGTTGGTTGTCTTCTGGGTGATTCATTTTGGCCTTCTCTCTTTCTCTGTAGATTTGTCCTTTACCTCAGGGAAAGTGGCCCTTTATGTTCTGGCTCTTCGCTCTTCGTGTGTTGATCCCAGCAACATCTCTGCCCAACAAGGAAGCATTAATCTCATCCAACTTCTGGAGAACAAGACTCGTGAAGAGCTGCGTGCTTTTGGTAAGTTATAAAAACGAGCTCTGGTCAAAAAGAAACCTTAACAGTGTTAAAAAAGAATGTATACTGTAGCTGTTTTTGTATATACTTTATTAGTCATGGTCAGAAAAAATTGAATTGGTATACTAGTTTGTCAGGTAAATATAAAACACTGCATAAGAATAATATTAGTCTTCTGTCAAGCCAGTAGCTGGAGCTTTATGCCCCGTACACACGGTCGGACATTGATCGGACATTCCGACAACAAAATCCTAGGATTTTTTCCCACGGATGTTGGCTCAAACTTGTCTTGCATACACACCGTCACACAAAGTTGTCGGAAAATCCGATCGTTCTGAACACGATGACGTAAAACACGTACGTCGGGACTATAAACGGGGCAGTAGCCAATAGCTTTCATCTCTTTATTTATTCTGAGCATGCGTGGCACTTTGTGCGTCGGATTTGTGTACACACGATTGGAATTTCCGACAACGGATTTTATTGTCGGAAAATTTTATAGCCTGCTCTCAAACTTTGTGTGTCGGAAAATCTGATGGAAAATGTGTGATGGAGCCTAGACACGGTCGGAATTTCCGACAACAAGGTCCTATCACACATTTTCCGTCGGAAAATCCGACCGTGTGTACGGGGCATTAGAGTCCTTTTCATATTTTCCTTTATTTACCACTTGACCTCCGGAAGGTTTTATCCCCTTCATAACCAGGGCATTTTTTTTGTACTACTTTAACTGGCAATTGCTCAGTCATACAACGCTGTACCCAAATTAAATTGATATATTTTTTTCACAGAAATGGAGCTTTCTTTTGGTGGTATTTGATTGTTTTTTTTTTTTTGTTCTATAAACAAAACGAGACCAAGAATTTTGAAAAAAAAAAACAATATTTTCCACTTTCTGTTATAAAACACATCCGATAAAATCAAATTTCTTCATAAATTTAGGCCAAAATGTATTCTGCTACATGTCTTCGGTTAAAAAAAATCCCAATAAGTGTGTAATTAATTGGTTTGTGCGAAAGTTATAGGGTCTACAAACTATGGAATATATACTGGAATTTATGCAACTATAGACGCTATACTAGTAATGGTTTTTTCAGGGAGAAACAGCCAGATCGCAGTCTGTGTACAGAGTTCTATGTGTTTGTAAACAAACAGAACTCTGTGTGTGATTGGCCACAACTGATAGGCAGGTATAGAGGCAAAATCACAGCTGAAACCTGTTAACAAATCGTATGGGTCAGAAGGGGACACGCTCACGCACGCCCAAAAACCTGGAAACACGCAGTGACATACGGGTACATTGCCTAGACTGTAGCTGCCGCCTGCCCACAGTAAATGTATTGTGGACGTGCATCAAGTGGCTAAAAGATAATTGTCTACAGGGTTTAACAGCTTAATGTGGTTGTAAACTTCACACATGAAACATGAACAAAGAATATCCCTCTACAGAGTTTACTTGTCTCAATTAACCACTTTAATACAGGGCATTTTCACCCCCTTCCTACCCAGGCCAATTTTCAGCTTTCAGCGCTGTCACACTTTGAATGAAAATTGCACGGTCATGCGACGTTGTACCCAAATTAAATTATAATCATTTTTTTCCACAAATAGAGCTTTCTTTTGGTGGTATTTGATCACCTCTGTGTTTTTTTCTTTTTTGCGCTATAAACAAAAAAAGACCGACAATTTTGAAAAAAAACACAATATTTATTACTTTTTGCTATAATAAATATCCCAATTAAAAAAAAAAAAAAAAATTCTTTTCCTTAGTTTAGGCTGATATGTATTCTTCTACATATTTTTTGTAAAAAAAAATAAAAAATAAAAATCGCAATAAGCGTATATTGATTGGTTTGCGCAAAAGTTATAGCGTCTACAAAATAGGGGATAGATTTATGTCATTTTTATTATTATTTTTTTTTTTTTACTACTAATGGTGGCAATCTGCAATTTTTATCATGACTGTGACATTGCAGCGGACAGATCGGAAACTTTTGACACTATTTTGGGACCATTGACATTTATAAAGCGATCAGTGCTATAAAAATGCACTGATTTACTGTAAAAATGTCACTGGCAGGGAAGGGGTTAACACTAGGGGGCGCTGAAGGGGTTAAATGTGTGTGCTAGGGAGTGATTCTAACTGTGGGGGGAGGGGACTGATGAGGGAACTGTAAATGAAAAACACAAGGCGCCACTCTAAGTGCAGAGATACTGTAAGGTTTATTTTACAAAACTAGAAAAGGTAGTACTCACAAAGGTACATGATTAAAAACATGTTCTCAGCGTGCGTTCCAGCGTGCTTCCTGGCGCTGGAACGCACTCTGAGAACCAGGGAGCCAGTGAGATGAGGTCACTTCCGGGTAGCCGGACGTGTAGGCGATGCGTTTGCGGAGCTACGCTCCTTCCTCAGGCCTAACGTGTAATGTGATTGGGCTGGAATATAGAGGTTGATTGGTGGAAAAAGCGCTCTGGATTTTACTGCAATCGCTCAGGCTGACACTATAGCTACCTGGTATAGATTCATTTGACAACAACTGCTGGAATTACTCAAATATAACAATACATCTATAATACCAGTTCTAAAAAGAAGATTGTATAAAAACAATGTGGATAATAATGGATAATATAGATAAATAAGGAAGTGACATGGAAAACCGCATTAAGCGCATAAGAGATGCTACAGGGACACATGACCTAAGCTAACAATTGGGGATGGCACATGAATTTTTATATGTGATAAATAAATAGGAAATATAAATAAAAATGATGTACCAGTGTCACAAAAAATTATGTTTGACATGTAACCATGTTACACATGGGGGCGTGTCCGGGATGGCAGAGGGAGCAGGTGTGTGAGGCCTGAGCTCCCGCAGATCGGAGCAAAATCCCCCAATTTTGGGGAGCAGACGCCGGGAAAAAGACCCTCCTGTACCCCCCCCTCACCTCTGAGACACCTTTGGGGTGTGTACAGGAGAAATCCCCCAACAAGAATCTCTGGAATAGGCCGCGCCGCCGAGAACCGCGGACTAGGCCGAAGCCGCGGCCTCGCCTGATTCTCCTGCCCACATTGGGAACCAGGCCGGCGCGGACTGGAAATAAATTCTCTTCCTTGGGGTGCAAACGCCAGCAAAACGACCATCCTGTACCCCCCTTCATCCCTGAGACACTTCTGGGGTATGTACAGGAGGAACTCCCAGCAAAAAGCTCGGAAAAAGGCAGCGCCGCTGAGAACTGCGGACAGGGCCGAAGCCGCGGTCTCTCCTAAACTCCCTGCCCACATGGAGAACCAGGCCGGTGGATCGCCCGAACCGGAGCCGCTCCCGGACCCGGCGGCGGATTTCAAAGCTGTAATGCAGGCCATAACCTCCCTAACAGAAAAAGTGGATCATATACAGACTCATGTGAAGTTTATCAGCAAGGATTTTGATACCCTGAGAGGCCGCATGCACGAGGTGGAGCAGAGGGTCTCACAAAATGAAGACACGGTACGTGACCATGGGACTGATTTGCATGTGCTAAAAACCAAAGTTAAAGTGTTGGAGGCCAGGGCGGAAGATGCCAAGAATCCCAACCGAAGGAGCTACTTGCGAATTTTGGGGCTTCCGGAGGGAGCAGAGGGTACGGACCCCACTGCGTTTGCTGAACGTCTATTGCAACAACTGCTCCCCTCGGCACGGTTTTCACCATTCTTCACCGTGGAAAGAGCACATTGCATACCATTCACCAAGGGCCCAAAAGATGCGCCACCCCGCACCTTCATCTTTAAATTACTTCACTTTCGTGATCGTGACCTGGTGATGAAGGAGGCGAGGGCACAGGGAGAACTCCACTTTGAAAATGCTCCAAACTCCTGATCCTTCCAGATTATTCGCTGGAAATGAGAAAACAACGGAAATCCTTTGACGCAGTGAGAGCCAGACTTCGAGCCAAGCATATCAAATACAGTATGCTGTTTCCGGCAAGATTGCGAGTGGAAGATGGTGAATCGGTGCGGTTCTTCAATTCTCCTGAGGATGCCTCCACGTGGATCGACACGTTGCAGATAAGTTTCACCACACAAGAAAATCTGTTTATTTCTAGCTACGTGTGCCATGGCCGACTGGTGATTTAGAGACGTGCCTCCTTTATTTAATGGCCTGATCAACACTCTTGACCCAGCCGGCTTCCTATGCGATTTATACCAATGTGCCTTACGGTAGACGGGAGCCTGGGGGTCCACTGGCTTCCAAGATATCTATTAGCTCCCTGAGCTGTTCTAACAGGAAGAGTGGGAGTCGATTGTTTCTTTGCATATCCCCCCCCCCTCATTTTCCCCGATAATGTCGGTCATGGCCAAGAAAATATAACTGTTCCTGCAACGTTGAGGTTTAAGTTTGTACCCCCGGCTGCTGCCGGGAGACTGCACCCACTTATTATGATCCAATCTCCAGCAGAGGACTGGATGTTCTCCATCATCTGACTGCTGCACTGTGGTTGCTGTTCCGCTCACAGTACCCCATTACAGGCGTGTTCGCCTTGGTTCTGAGTTGGGATCCTGAGCCTCCCTGAGGCTTGGGCCGGGGCTGGCGGGGTGGGGGATGGGGGGCTTGGTTGGGAAAGTTTTGTTATAATTTGTTGATTTGCTGTTTTTTCACAAGCGATATACTTATGTTTGTCACAAGATGCGACAGGTGCCATGTCCTGACCTTGTTAAGGGTCCGGGCCTTGCATCTGCTTTTATATGGTGATATATGGATGGAAAATGTGATCTCGAGTGTAGATGGCTGATTGTACCATAATTTCATGGAACACCAGGGGCTTGAATGCCTCTGTTAAAAGGTCACTGGTGTTCCAATTCCTCAAAACATACCACCCCCAAATCTGCATACTACAGGAGACCCATCTGATGGGAAGCAAACTTCTGAGTTTAAGGTGACCCTGGGTGGGACACCAATACCACTCCACGTATACTAACTACTCCAGGGGGGTTAACATTTTAGTGAACAAATCCATACTGTTTAGATTGCGCTGCGCTGGAGCTTGACCCTGATGGTCGGTTTGTAATTTTACATGCCATTGTAGACAGATTAAAGTTGGTGGTGGTGGGATTGTACCTGCCCCCCCGGCCTCTATAAGGGTATTAAACCAAATTATCTCTAAAATAGCTGCCTTTGGTACAGATAATGTGGTAATACTGGGGGATTTCAACCTGGTCCCGGACCCTGCAATAGACAGGCTCACACCGGGGACGGGTTCGCCATCAGAATCGTGCTCATGGGCTGAGGCGTCTAACTTGACCGACGTGTGGAGGTGGCGTCATCCTTCTCGACGTGCCTACACTTGTCACTCAGCCTCCCACAAGACCCTGTCACGGATAGATCTTGCATATGTGGGGGGGGGTCTATCCTGCCCATGGTTCGGAACATCAATATACTCCCCTGTGGCATATCCGACCACTCTCCGCTTGCTTTTAAGCTTTGTGTGTCCAATGTCCCAGGGGAGAATCTATGGAGATTGTCCAGATTCTGGTTGACTGACTCTAGAGTATCTGAACCCTATAGATCCGAGGCGATACATTATTGGAGAGACCTAGACCAATCCGTGACTCTGACCACATCCTGGGACGCATTTAAGGCCTTCACTAGGGGCAGTTTTCAAACACATATCCGTAAGATCCGGATGGATCTGAGGAGGGAAACACAGACAGCCGAGGGAAGGGTGGCAGCATTAGAGGCAGAATACTCCATGACGGGATCCCCTGGGATATACTCAGACTTCCAGGCAGCGTTGAGAGATGTTCTTCTGTTACGCACGGCGGCCACAAAAACCAAATTCTTACACCAGTCACAAAGAATTTTTGAACATGGAGAAAAAACAGGCAGTATGCTGGCATGGCTGGCGAGGGAAAGCTCCTCCCCGGTGACTATCTAAACTATTTATGATTCAGACGGGACGATCTTGACTGATCCCGCGGACATTAACAACAAATTTGCATCATTCTATCAGGACCTCTATGGTTCTCGGATGGGATGTTCGGATGAGGAACTGATGGCGTACCTCGACGGGGTGGAGCTCCCTTACCTGACATCCACGTTTAGGGAAGCATTAGATGGCCCGATCCAACTAGAAGAAATTCAGCGAGCAGTAGCCTCCTTGCAAAATGGTAAGACACCAGGTCCAGACGGAATTCCAGCCGAATTCTACAAAACATACGCTGAAGAAATTCTTCCGTCGTTTAGGTTAATGCTCCAAAAAGCCACGGAGAGGGGCTCACTACCCCCGACTATGGCTGAAGCGGTCATTGTGGTCATTCTTAAGCCTGGCAAGCCCCCTGATCAGTGTGCCTCGTATCGGCCAATATCACTCCTTAACGTGGACGCCAAGTTATTGGCCAAAGTACTGCCTAGACGGTTGAACACTGTGATCACGGCACTAGTCCATCCAGACCAGTCTGGATTCATGCCAGGAAGGGGGACGGATATAAACATCAGACGTCTCCTTACACACCTTTCTAGGGCAGGCGGGGACGGTCCGGAGGTAGTGGCCTCTCTTGATGCCGAGAAAGCTTTTGACTCGGTGGAGTGGTGCTACCTCTGGGCTATCCTGCACAAATTTGGATTTGGCCTTCGCTTCATTGGCTGGGTGCGGATGCTATACTATAATCCCTCGGCACGTATACGAACAAATAACTCACTATCATTGTCCTTTCCTTTTTCTAGGGGTACCAGGCAGGGCTGTGCGCTTTCTCCTGGACTGTTTGCCCTGGCCATGGAACCCATGGCTGCTCATATTAGAGCCGCCCCCTTGGTACAGGGCATCCAGGTAGGAGTAGTGGTAGACAAAATATCCCTTTATGCTGATGATACCCTATTTTTTCTTAAAGACATATCTTCCCTCTCACCAGCACTTCAAATAATTGATGAGTTTGGCATGTTCTCGGGCATTAGGGTAAATTGGGGAAAATCAATAATTTTCTCATTAAGTGCATCCAGTCAAAACCCACCGACAGGTACCCCCCTAAACTGGACATCTGAATTTAAATATTTAGGAGTAAGGGTTAGAGCTCCACTGTCCACATATTTTGAACTGAATCTTCAGCCACTACTAAAAAATCTATCACAAAAATGTATAACATGGAAAACCCTCCCCCTCTCTCCAGTAGGGAGGGTAAACTTAATTAAAATGATATACCTGCCTAAATTTTTGTACTTTTTTCAAAATTCACCCTTGATCCCCCCAGCCTCATTTTTTGCTAAATTGAAAAGTATAATATCCTCCTTTATCTGGAACGGAATACCCCCGAGACTGGCCATGACTACTCTCCAGCTGCCCGTTACTCAGGGGAGTTTGTCCTTACCGGACTTCAAGGTATACTTCTGGGCGGCCTTCCTGGTGATGGTTAGATGGTGGTTTTCTCAACCACGTGATAACCCGGCAGTGACTCTGGAAGCCGACATCATGGGGTTCTACTCCTCTCTCAACAATGTGGTGTTCAGAGGGATGAAATCCCACCCTGGCATTACGGATCTGTTGAGCACCACCATTACAGTTTGGAATAAGTCTAGGAATAGTTTTAACAATCCAGAAAGGTTCTCCCCGCTTATCCCCCTGTGGGGCAACCCTAGATTGCTGCATTTGAAGTCAGTCCCAGACCCCCAAGTCTGGGCAAGAAAGGGAATTGTTAAGCTAAAACACATTGTGATGGGTGGCAAATTAAGAACTTTCTCTGATCTCAAAAACGCTTACTCACTACCAGGTTGGATGCTGTTTAGATATTATCAACTCCGACATGCTTATAGAAAACAGTTTCCATCTCTCCTCCAGTTAGAATCAGACCCTGTGGAGGGATTACTTACAGCTAAAATCATATATAGACCATTATCTACTCTATATTTTCATTTGTCCATACCCCCTGCAAAAAAAACTTGAGAAAACTCTGGTCAAGTGGAAAGCAGACATTCCTGACTTATCAGAGGAGGAATGGGAAACGTGTGTATCCTCCTTTGTGATTAACACGATATCGGCCAGAGAGCGATTTATGCAGGTCAAGTTCCTCCACAGGGCCTATTACACCCCAAAACGTCTGGCAATCATGACACCTGACAGCCCAGTTGCCTGCGCCAGGTGTGGTCTAGAGTCCGCCTTCTTTCGCCATATGGTGTGGTCTTGTCCTCGTCTCGGAGACTATTGGACAGAAATAGCAAAACACTCTCAACCAGGTTACCTCCTTAGATGTGGGGGCTCATTCCAAGGCAATGCTGTTGAACATTTTCAATCCCAATGTTAGAGGTAAATATACCAAACTATTTTTGATCTATGCTACGTTCTATGCCCAAAAAGAAATATTTCTCCATTGGAAGGATGCATCACCCCCTAGAGCATCTTCATGGCGCCTAGCAATGAATTCTATACTCCCACTATATAAACTTACATATCTTAATACTAACTGCCCCAAGAAATTTGAGAAGATATGGTCGGGTTGGATAGACGCATGGGGTGCTGAGGTTGTGAATGATGTCCAAGTTGATGCTGAGATACCAGCTGTATGATTATACAACATGATTGAGTTCTCTTTAAACTTCCCCTAGTGTATATGCTCAGTTAAGCTATTGAGGTATTTGTGGTTCCTTCCTTGCCTCCCCCCCATCTTCTAAGTATCCTTAATCCGCCCCCCCCCCCATCCCCTCCCACAAGACCTTCTTAATTGATTTGTTTTAATCTGCTACCTCTACACCAATATTTTGCTGAAATGTCATGTACTGCTCTCATACTTCTTTATATTCTATGTGAAAAAATTAATCATCTATCTTGTGACTACATATATACTGTTACCATATCTAAATGTTCCTATGCATCGCTTGTAATGTTAAAATCTTGAATAAAAAATTTTTCTTGTGAAAAACCATGTTACACATGATCAAAAGGAGTTCACCCACAAGGGCAAGACTTACCAGATTAGCAGTTTCTTCAATTGTTTAACAGAATTTGTAATTTACTGCTTAACTTGTCCTTGTGGGCTTTATTATGTGGGAAGAACTATACGTACTCTGAGAAAAAGATTTGGGGAGCACCCTCGTCTCGTAGAAGCAGGAGACGACACCCATAGTGTTCCCTTACATTTTCTTCACAATCATGACCACTCTTACTCTGGCCTCAGGGTCTGGATCATTGAGTCCATTCCAGGTACGTTCCCACTGGCAGAGCGTGTTAAACGTGTCTGCCAGAGGGAAACGTACTGGATATATACTTTGGACTCTCTTGCCCCAGGCGGGTTAAATGAGGAAATAGAGGTGAGCAGCCCAATTTGATTGTTCCCCCTCCCCCATCTGTCAATTAATTCCTTCCCATCCAACAACCAATATCTTACTCCTCCATTATTATTTATGAGTATTATTATTATTTTTCATTATCAAATTTATTTATTTTTATTATAATTTTTTCTATTATTTTTATTTTTATATGTATGTTTGATTTTATTTAGATTTATTTTTATTCAATTTTATTATTATTTTTATTTTTGATTATTATTTTCATTTTTATTTTTATTTTTACAAACATAATTTTTATTTATATTTCCAATTTATTTATCACATATAAAAATTCATGTGCCTTCCCCATTTGTTAGCTTAGGTCATGTGACCCTGTAGCATCTCTCATGCGCTTAATGCGGTTTTCCACGTCACTTCCTTATTTATCTATATTATCCATTATTATACACATTGTTTTTATACAATCTTCTTTTTAGAATTGGTATTATATATGTATTGTCATTAGACATGTGCACACTGAAATATTTCGTTTCGGATTTTCATTTTCGTCCAAAAAATACATTTATTTAGTTACTCCCGAAATTCGTTTTTATTTATTTCAGTTTTCGTTAAAAATTGCATTCGTCCAAAAATCCTAATTAAGGTCGAATCTGTCATTGAATGCTTATGGTGTCTGTCGAATGTTCAAAGAAGATTTGACGGAGCAGCTAAACTGTGCGACGCCATATAGTTTACCTGCTCCGTCGAATCTTCTTAGAACTTTCAACAGACACCATAAGCCAAAGTACGTGTGTACTTAGTTCTAGCTTTTTTACTCCTCCTCTTTGGTTACAATCAGCCAATAACATTCATCATCATCATTATTTTTATTTATCTTTCCTCCCCTACGTCGAATCTTTCCTCCCTTACGTCGAATCTTTCCTCCCCTACGTCGAATCTTTCCTCCCCTACGTCGAATCTTTCCTCTCTACGTCGAATCTTTTCTCTCTATGTAGAATAATCTTGGACTAATAGAGCTAAGGTTAGGCACATTCGACCACAGGTTTGATGGACAGATTGTTATTGTCATCATCATGTCGAATCTCCTATCTATATCGAACTGTTGTAACAACGAAAACGAAAATAAAGCATTTGTTTATGTCGGATCTTTCGTTTTTCGGACTCTGCACTTTCGTTATCGTTTGTTAAAACGATAACGAAAATACCTGAAATTCGGACGAAAATGCATTCGGACGAAAACGAATGCACATGTCTAATTGTTATATTTGAGTAATTTCAGCAGTTGTTGTCAAATGAATCTATACCAGCTAGCTATAGTGTCAAATTGCAGTAAAATCCAGAGCGCTTTTTCCACCAATCAGCATCATCCATTAGCCTCTATATTCCAGCCCAATCACATTACACGTTAGGCCTCAGGAAGGAGCGTAGCTCCGCAAACGTGTCGCCCACACGTCCTGCTACCCGGAAGTGACCTCATCTCACTGGCTCCCTGGTTCACAGCTTTCCAGCAGCAGGAAGCGAAGGCATTCACCGCCGAGCCTGTCCATCGGATACCAACGCCATCCTGACCGGGACCATACAGACTCCAGGACACTCCGGCCACACTGCAAACATGTTTTTAATCATGTACCTTTGTGAGAACCACCTTTCCTAGTTTTGTAAAATAAACCTTACGGTATCTCTGCACTTAGAGTGGCGCCTTGTGTTTTTCATTTACAGTACCCAGAGGATCGCTTCTTTTCCTATAACAAGGCAGCCTTCTAATGTGGTCTCTACCTAATACATGGACTAACATTCAGCCTACATGGACATAACAGTATAATATTATTTTTCTTCTGATAAATTAATGTTCATCTATTTTAAAACTTTTATATCATTATTATTATTGATATTGCCTTTATTCTTATTTTTAATAGGGACGTACTAAACTGCATATTATACAATTTATTTACTAATTGTTTTTTAAATTTATAACTGTGTTGGGCCCAGCGCTCACTTTTACCCATTGACTGATGAGGGGAGGAGACCGATCGGTGTTCCTATATACAAGGAACATATGATCAGTTCACCTCTCCCCTGACAGGACGTGGAGCTGTGTGTTTACACACACAGATCCACGTCCCTGCTCTGTGATGAGCAATCGTGTGTGCCTGGCGGACATCACGGTCGCGGAGCATGCGCATCGCGTCTCCAATGATGCGGCGTGCGCGTGCTCTCCACAATGCCAGGAAGCCCAGGACGTCATATGACGTCCACCCGGAGGGAGGGTTCCTGCGGCTGTCATTTTACTATGGCCCTGTATGGAAGCGGTTAAAAGAGGAGTATGGGTTTGGGTTTTTTCCCCCCATCATACTTACCTAGGTGGATGCAGCATCGGCCCCCCACCGCCTCTTCACTGAGAACCGAGCCATCAAACACCGTCGATGGCTTGGTTCTCACAGATCCCCGAGCGGAGAGCTGTTGACTGTCAGTCAGCAGCTCTCCTCCCTGCTCCCCCACACTCACTGGAGCACTGAGCTGTGGAGGTGGCGGGGAGCGGTTCGATGAGAGGCTGAGACAGCCATCAGTCCAGGCAGACCGCTCTCTGCTGAAAACGGGTCACAGGAGTGCAAAACGGATTGCACTCCTGTGACCCTTAGGAGAAGCACAGGAAAACGAGCTTAGGCTGGACTTCTCCTTTAAGAGCACTAAGTATCACTTTTGTCTGCTGCTTCGTTCCTCTGCTATCAACCTGAATCACGTCTGACATGTTTTCCTGATGGGGAGGGACTAACAGCCTCAATTTTGTTCCTGTGTGAGGGGGGGGGGGGGTGTCCCTTCTCTCCAATCAGCTGTCAGAGTTTTCCTCACTGAGCTCTGCAGAGGTTGACTTCTGCTCTCCACCCTCTTTTTACTGAACTCTCAGACAAACTTTATAATTCATCATTTTGAACAGATGTAGAGAAGAGAAGGCTGCAGATAGATGGGTACAACTTATGTAGGAGGATTTGTTTAATCTCTGTGTATCACCTGTGGCCAGTCACTTCACTGGGTTATATGTAAGGGTTTACATTCACTTTACAGTGTCAATCAGCCATAGCCAACTTGGTTCAGGGAGCATCTGCTATGATGTCTGAGTAGCTATCCAACAGTGCTCAACATGTCCTTTGTCGTGTATTTAAAGTGGTTGTAAACCCTTACAGACCACTTTGTGCTACAGGTAAGCCTATAATAAAGCTTTAGAAAATAGTAAAAACCTTCGCGCCAGTGGTGTCGATAGCAGATAATATATATGAATTACATATACTGGTGATACATCTAGTAAGAAAACATTCCCAACAATAAAGAAAATTTGTGGAAATATATAAACAATCAGTGTAAGCTGCTCCCCAATTTTTGAATAATCAAAAAAATAGATAATCAAAAAAAGGAATGTAAGGAAGATAGGGGGCGCTAGATACCATATTATTCAAGTGCTCTAAATAAATAAATCTCCTGCATTACCAAAAAAATGGAAATGTAAGAAAGCTAGGGGGCGCTAGATACCATACTAATCAAGTGCTTTAAATAAATCTCCTGCATTACCAAAAAAATGAAAAACATAATAATGACAAATCATCATTAGATTACACATTGAAGTGCCCACAATAGTGAAAAAAATATATAGTGATTGATTGTCCACATAAAAAAGTGATTTGAAGTGATATCTTTCAATATTATCCCAATCTTGTTGCTGTAAACAAAAGGTTTTCCATCACCAAAGGAAAATAAGAAAAGGAAAACACCTCGAAGTAGTAGATATCTGCTTACCAGATACCAATGACTCCTTTAGTTAAAAAGAGAGTCACTAGCGCTTGTGCAGGGTTGTGCCTGCTCACATGGATGGCCGGACTGTGGTTGGTATTATAGGCATGGATCGTTCCCGTCAAGCTCATTCAAGATAGGATAAGGATACATAGGAAACAAAAACAGTCTCCATAGCGTAAAACCATTTATTAAAAAAGTAAACAAATTAAAAAGCCAAATGGCCGCTTACATTGGTGGGTGCCTACCCGGCACTGGGGCTGCTTGCATGTCAGGGTGACTTTGCAGTCAGAAAAAGCCTTTCATGTCTCCTCCACGCTGGCGTGCGTTCCAGCTTACACAGGGGGGCAGCCAAAGGATCCAGATGTTGTTGGGTGATAGGACATGTGACCACGTACCGCTCCGACGTACGTTTCGTAGTGAACGTCTTCAGGGAAGCATACGTTGGTCACTGGAATGGTGGTTTTTATTAGGAACAGGAAGGGGGCGGGTAATTGGCAAATGGGCCACAGGAACTGTGCTCATGGCAATAAAGTTGGAAAGTTCAACTATGGTCTGGAGCATTAGCTCCATCTTGTGGATATTTACTATATTGTTCACAAAAAACTCCTTAATTGAAAACGAATGTGACTTTTTATTAGGAACAGGAAGTGGGCGGGTAATTGGAAAATAGACCACAGGAACTGTGCTCATAGCAATAAAGTTGGAAAGTTCAACTATGGTCTGGAGCTTAGCTCCATCTTGTGGATATTTACTATATTGTTCACAAAAAACTCCTTAATTGAAAACGAATGTGACTTTTTATTAGGAACAGGAAGTGGGCGGGTAATTGGAAAATAGACCACAGGAACTGTGCTCATAGTAATAAAGTCGGAAAGTTCAACTATGGTCTGGAGCTTAGCTCCATCTTGTGGATATTTACTATATTGTTCACAAAAAACTCCTTATTTAAAACAAATGTGACTTCATATCAAACATCTCCTAAGTGGAGACGACATGTTGTTATAGTCCCCCTACTGGTTAAAAACAGGTAGGTGAATCCACCCATATAGGTGGTGGGGAAGTGAGAAAAAATATATAAGTGAATAAAATTAATGGTGGTGTTTTTGTAGAGAGAAAGGGGGGGGGGGACTCATGTAACCCTGAATTCTATAACAGCCCCAGTCTCGGTTTACATACAAAAATGATTACAAAACTAAATAGCATTTATTAAACCTTAAAAGGCTGCAATATAACCTATCCCCGTCTGACTCGAATAATAAAGGGGACAAAGAAGAGGGGGGGGGAAATATTCCATCTTGCACCCTGGACAGCTATCTCTGACCTCAACCATAATACAAGTGGTGCCTAACTCACTCGCATGATCTGAGGTGGACAGATAATGATATTCCTAGACACTCCTGGACTCAATCATTTGTAAGAAAACAATTAAGGTCCAGATCTATATTCATCCCATGTGGTTGCATAGTCCGTAATTTATAAAGCCAGTACGTTTCATTCCTAGATATTGCCCTTTTCATATGGGTACCTCTCCAATCCCTAGAGATTTTGTCAATCCCATAGAATGTACACAGTGATGGGTCAATATCATGGTAAAGTTTGAAGTGTCTTGATACACTATGGTTAGGGTATCCCTTTTTAATATTTGTTAAATGTTCATTTATTCTTACTTTCAGTTGGCGTGTGGTTCTGCCCACGTATTGAAGGGAGCATGGGCATTCCAGAACATATGTTACGTGATCAGAATCGCATGTGATGAGAGGTTTGATATCAAATTGTTGTTGTGTTACTATAGATTGGAACTGGGTCTTCTTTTTCTTGGTACCTGGTTTTCTGGTTATTTTACAAGCATTGCATCTAGTGCAATAGTGAAAACCAGAACCATCCAGAAAAGTGGGAGGTTTCCCGGGGGGATCTGGTACGTTTGGAGCCAAGCGATTCCTAAGGGTAGGGGCTCTTCGGTAGATAAACTTAGGTTTATTGGGCAGGGAAGATTGGAGATCTTTATCTTTGAGTAGGATAGGCCAGAATTTTTTGAAGATACCTTCTACTGTTTTGTATTGGCGATGAAAGCCCGATATGAACGCACAGTCACCCTTATATTCTTTTTTTGGTTTAGGGACCAATAGGGACTGTCTGTCCATATTTGCCACCTGTGAGACCAATTTTGTCAAGATATGGGCGGGGTATCCCTTTTCTCTAAATCTAGTGGTGAGAATTGCTGCTTGTGTGAAATAATCCAAGATATTAGCACAATTTCGCCGTATACGCATGTATTGCCCTTTCGGTACAGCTCCTATCCATTGCGGATGGTGACAGCTGTGTGTAGGGACATATGCGTTACGGTCAGTTTCTTTAAAAAAAGTCTTTGTACTAATATGATCACCTTGTTTGAAGAGTGTTAGATCCAAATAATTCACCGTGGCCAAACTGTACTCCGCTGTGAACTTTAGATTGTACTTATTCATATTCATACTCTCCAAAAACTTGTTAAAACTTTCTTTGGTTCCCTCCCACAGAATCATCATGTCATCTATGTATCTTTTATACAGAAGAAGTGAGTGAGGTCTGTTTTTGAAAATGGTCTCCGATTCCCATTTATTTAACGTAATATTCGCCACGCTAGGTGCATAGCGGGCTCCCATGGCTACACCGCCAATTTGATTGTAGTATTCGTTTAATGCCCAGAAATAATTATTCCCCATGGCCATAGATAATCCTTTAATCAAAAATTTGATTTGTGATTTTTTCAGGGTGGATTGGTTGATGAGAGCCCACCTCACTGCTTCTAACACATCTGTTTGGCGAAGGTTTGTATACAAAGACTCGATGTCTATTGTTACTAGTAAGGTTTGATCCGTGATGATGGTAGATTGTAACAGTGTAATTAGTTCTCGACTATCTTTGAGATAGGATTGGCTCTGTGGGACTAGAGGCTGGAGGAAAGTGTCGAGGTATTCCCCCACCCTAGAGTACAGAGAGCCAATCCCACTCACTATTGGACGGCCTGGTGGGTTTACCTTATCTTTATGTATTTTTGGTACTATGTAGAGTACCGGAATTCTGGGTGTAGTTAGGTTCAAATAATCTGCTTCTTTCTGAGTTAATATTTGTTTACTGGTACCTTGGTTAATCCAATCTAATAGTTGTTGTTTCAGTTGTGGGGTAGGGTTACTCTTAAGCTTTTTATACGTTGAGGTGTCATTCAACTGTCTCCTTAGTTCTGTATTATAGTTTTCTTTGGTTAGTACTACCAAACCTCCCCCCTTGTCAGCAGGTCTCACCACTATCTGTTTGTTCTCTTCCAGTTTTTTTATTCCCTCCCATATTCTCTGGTTGTTTTTATGTTGTGATATTTCAATCTGTCGTACTTCATCTTGGACCATACTCTTGAATACTTCTATGTGGTGGTGGGAACCCTTTTGGGGATTGAACACCGAATTATTTTTCAAATTACTGTGTACAAAAGGGTCTGTTATTTCCTGAATCCTAGTGTTGCTGGTTTGCCCTGCAAAATGTTTCCTGATATTTAGTTTCCTTATATATTTCTCAATATCTACGAACAGATTGAACTTATCTATGTTCTTATTTGGCGCAAATTTTAGTCCCTGTGCCAAGACTTCCAATTCTGCATCCGAAAATTCTATGGTGGTTAAATTGAATAATCCTGCTTTTAGTTGTTTCTCTTCCTTTTTCTTTCTCCCTCTGCCTCTTCTTCCTCTCTTTCTACTCTTTCTATATAGTTTTGTTGTGAGTTGGAAGGGATTCTGTATGGTTCTTTCCAGTCCCTCCATTCCCCCCCTCCCTGGTGTGGATAGGGGTTGTGTACTGGTCTCCCTCTAAAATTACCTCTAAAGTTTCCCCTTGGGGGCCTTGATGGGTACTGATTGCGGTTGTCGGCATAGTAACCATAGTCTGGGGGTCTATAGTCAGTAGGGGGGGGGGGGGTCTGTTATAGTTAGGTCCCCTGTATGGTGAATGGTAAGTGGTAGGGTATGGGTGAGAATTCCCCTTAGGGTAATTGATAGGACCACGTGCTGTCCTATTGTTTTTGTGGGGTGTATTGGGGTCCCCTTTACTTTGGGCTACCATAGACGCTATAGTGTTGTGTACTTCAACTTCCCTCTCCACTGTTGGTTCTTGGGACGGGTTCAGCTGTAAATTTTGTTGCCATTTGTATACCCTATTGTCTTCATAGTCCTTAGTATCTCTAAAATATTTTTTGAGCTTTTTATCTTTGATTTCCCCATCATATTTAGCTATATGGGTGTTTAATTCCTTAGCCTTGTCTAAATACTCTTTAGAGGACATAAGTGGTTCCATAGTTGTCTTGAGTTCTTTGATCTTAGATTCCAAGACAGCTTTTTTGGCTTCGCGCCTTCTTACCATCATTTGCATTAGTTTTTGTTCACAGGCGTTGAAGAATTGGTACCACTCATCGAGTAGTCTCAAATCCTCCACTCCATCATTGGGGCTAACATCCCATCTTAAACTTCTGGGGGTTAAATTTTTACCTATATACATCTCCAGAGATGCAATATCCCACCACAGCCTAATTTGTTTTTCAGTGTCATATTTGAGTTGTTTGAATCCCTTATCCAAATCTACATTATTGGTAGATGTTTGTTGGAAAATCTCTTCTACGTTAATTTGTCTATTTTGCATAAAATTAAATACATCCATGGCTGCGATAAGTAACAAGTTTAAATCCAAATTATTCAAACTCAAGCAGTAGAAAATAGTAAAAACCTTCGCGCCAGTGGTGTCGATAGCAGATAATATATATGAATTACATATACTGGTGATACATCTAGTAAGAAAACATTCCCAACAATAAAGAAAATTTGTGGAAATATATAAACAATCAGTGTAAGCTGCTCCCCAATTTTTGAATAATCAAAAAAATAGATAATCAAAAAAAGGAATGTAAGGAAGAATACAGAATTTTTTGAAGATACCTTCTACTGTTTTGTATTGGCGATGAAAGCCCGATATGAACGCACAATCACCCTTATGAAAAACAAATTAGGCTGTGGTGGGATATTGCATCTCTGGAGATGTATATAGGTAAAAATTTAACCCCTAAGGAGACAGTTGAATGACACCTCAACGTATAAAAAGCTTAAAAGTAACCCTACCCCACAACTGAAACAACAACTATTAGATTGGATTAACCAAGGTACCAGTAAACAAATATTAACTCAGAAAGAAGCAGATTATTTGAACCTAACTACACCCAGAATTCCGGTACTCTACATAGTACCAAAAATACATAAAGATAAGGTAAACCCACCAGGCCGTCCAATAGTGAGTGGGATTGGCTCTCTGTACTCTAGGGTGGGGGAATACCTCAACACTTTCCTCCAGCCTCTAGTCCCACAGAGCCAATCCTATCTCAAAGATAGTCGAGAACTAATTACACTGTTACAATCTACCATCATCACGGATCAAACCTTACTAGTAACAATAGACATCGAGTCTTTGTATACAAACCTTCGCCAAACAGATGTGTTAGAAGCAGTGAGGTGGGCTCTCACCAACCAATCCACCCTGAAAAAAATCACAAATCAAATTTTTGATTAAAGGATTATCTATGGCCATGGGGAATAATTATTTCTGGGCATTAAATGAATACTACAATCAAATTGGCGGTGTAGCCATGGGAGCCCGCTTTGCACCTAGCGTGGCGAATATTACGTTAAATAAATGGGAATCGGAGACCATTTTCAAAAACAGACCTCACTCACTTCTTCTGTATAAAAGATACATAGATGACGTGATGATTCTGTGGGAGGGAACCAAAGAAAGTTTTAACAAGTTTTTGGAGAGTATGAATATGAATAAGTACCGTATTTATCGGCGTATAACACGCACTTTTTTCCCCTTAAAATAAGGGGAAAATCGTGGGTGCGTGTTATACGCCGATCCCTGCTATTTTGTGATCTGTCGGAGCGATCGCGGCGATCGCTCCGACAGATCACATAGCTTGGATTTTTAAACATGGCGCCGCGGAGTTCAGAGGGACTCGGGGGCGCTCGTTCAGCTGAACGAGCGCCGCCGAGGACACAGTGACTGGGCGGAGCCGAGATACACATAGCCGAGGCTTCTCGGCTATTCTCGGCGCCGTTCACAGTCACGCTCAGTCCCGCCATTGGACCTGTGTTATGTCCATCATAGGGACTGGGCGTGACTGTGAACGGCGCCGAGAATAGCCGAGAAGCCTCGGCTATGTGTATCTCGGCTCCGCCCAGTCACTGTGTCCTCGGCGGCGCTCGTTCAGCTGAACGAGCGCCCCCGAGTCCCTCCGAACTCCGCGGCGCCATGTTTAAAAATACAAACGAAACGTTTGTATGTCGGCGGCGACAAGGCTGCACGGACCACTGGGGACAAGGCTGCACTGGGGCAAAGCTGAACTGGGGCAAAGCTGCACTGGGGACAAGGCTGCACTGGGGCAAAGCTGCACTGGGGACAAGGCTGCACTGGGGCAAAGCTGCACTGGGGACAAGGCTGCACTGACAAGGCTGCACTGGGGCAAAGCTGCACTGGGGACAAGGCTGCACTGACAAGGCTGCACTGGGGCAAAGCTGCACTGACAAGGCTGCACTGACAAGGCTGCACTGGGGCAAAGCTGCACTGACAAGGCTGCACTGGGGCAAAGCTGTACTGACAAGGCTGCACTGACAAGGCTGCACTGGGGCAAAGCTGCACTGACAAGGCTGCACTGGGGCAAAGCTGCACTGGACACTGGGGAAAGGCTGCAGATGAACACTGATGAGGCTGCATTAATGGGCATTTAAATGTAAGTTTTTTTTCCTTAAACTTCCCTCCTAAAAGTTTTTTTCCTTAAAATTCCCTCCTAAACTTGGGGTGCGTGTTATACGCCGGCGCGTGTTATACGCCGATAAATACGGTACAATCTAAAGTTCACAGCGGAGTACAGTTTGGCCACGGTGAATTATTTGGATCTAACACTCTTCAAACAAGGTGATCATATTAGTACAAAGACTTTTTTTAAAGAAACTGACCGTAACGCATATGTCCCTACACACAGCTGTCACCATCCGCAATGGATAGGAGCTGTACCGAAAGGGCAATACATGCGTATACGGCGAAATTGTGCTAATATCTTGGATTATTTCACACAAGCAGCAATTCTCACCACTAGATTTAGAGAAAAGGGATACCCCGCCCATATCTTGACAAAATTGGTCTCACAGGTGGCAAATATGGACAGACAGTCCCTATTGGTCCCTAAACCAAAAAAAGAATATAAGGGTGACTGTGCGTTCATATCGGGCTTTCATCGCCAATACAAAACAGTAGAAGGTATCTTCAAAAAATTCTGGCCTATCCTACTCAAAGATAAAGATCTCCAATCTTCCCTGCCCAATAAACCTAAGTTTATCTACCGAAGAGCCCCTACCCTTAGGAATCGCTTGGCTCCAAACGTACCAGATCCCCCCGGGAAACCTCCCACTTTTCTGGATGGTTCTGGTTTTCACTATTGCACTAGATGCAATGCTTGTAAAATAACCAGAAAACCAGGTACCAAGAAAAAGAAGACCCAGTTCCAATCTATAGTAACACAACAACAATTTGATATCAAACCTCTCATCACATGCGATTCTGATCACGTAACATATGTTCTGGAATGCTCATGCTCCCTTCAATACGTGGGCAGAACCACACGCCAACTGAAAGTAAGAATAAATGAACATTTAACAAATATTAAAAAGGGATACCCTAACCATAGTGTATCAAGACACTTCAAACTTTACCATGATAGTGACCCATCACTGTGTACATTCTATGGGATTGACAAAATCTCTAGGGATTGGAGAGGTACCCATATGAAAAGGGCAATATCTAGGAATGAAACGTACTGGCTTTATAAATTACGGACTATGCAACCACATGGGATGAATATAGATCTGGACCTTAATTGTTTTCTTACAAATGATTGAGTCCAGGAGTGTCTAGGAATATCATTATCTGTCCACCTCAGATCATGCGAGTGAGTTAGGCACCACTTGTATTATGGTTGAGGTCAGAGATAGCTGTCCAGGGTGAAAGATGGAATATTTTTCCCCCCCTCTTCTTTGTCCCCTTTATTATTCGAGTCAGACGGGGATAGGTTATATTGCAGCCTTTTAAGGTTTAATAAATGCTATTTAGTTTTGTAATCATTTTTGTATGTAAACCGAGACTGGGGCTGTTATAGAATTCAGGGTTACATGAGTCCCCCCCCCTTTCTCTCTACAAAAACACCACCATTAATTTTATTCACTTATATATTTTTTCTCACTTCCCCACCACCTATATGGGTGGATTCACCTACCTGTTTTTAACCAGTAGGGGGACTATAACAACATGTCGTCTCCACTTAGGAGATGTTTGATATGAAGTCACATGACTAGTGTAGTCCAAATGTTACCTTCCTTACCTTACCATAATCCCCTTTTATACTCCACCTCTTAACCAAAACCCCACCTTAAAATGATGAGACCACACATTTTATTTTGGAGTAATATGGCCACAACAGCCCTTTTATTATAAAACAACTCCAAAATAAATCACTCCAATAAATAACCGATAAATAACGAATAACACAAACAATGACATATTAATAACGTAAACAGTTAACCCCAGTCTGATGGTCTCTGACGGTGACCCCCCTTTCCACCATATATATATATATATATATATAACTATATATATAACCATGTATAACCATGTATAAACAACCATGTATAAACAACGCACTGCGGGACTTTTCCAACTAATAGGCCTCCAGCTGTAGCCGCTCGGAGACAACCGTTTTCCCGCAGCTCCATCAAAAACCAGTATTCCCTCCAACGTTCAGGAATACACCGGAGGGGAACATGCTAATGATGATCCCCCCACCCCTTTAAATCCATCAGTTTTACCGCCCCCGTCAAAGACCACCAGAAGAAAACTACCGCCCCCCATTCCAACGTAGTCACCTCAGCTGTCATGACGACCTGTTCATTCCTGAAACGAGAAAATACAAACAACACTACACACAACACAGTACATTACTTCCTGTCAATTAAAAAAGGGAGGGAGGGTGGGAAAAACTGCCTCCTCTGTTAAACTTTTCTCTCACACTGACCTCTCTACTCCTCCCCCCCCTTAAATATCACCACTCCCCCTTTGCTACCAACTTAACTTTTGGGCCTCCCCTTTCTCCCATAAACCTTCTCCTGCTCTTTTAACCCTTTCAGTGTCTCCATTAGACACACTGTCATGCCCGGCCCTCCACTACCCCTCCTTCTAGTCAGTTTCATTCCGGGCCTCACTTGACTAGTGTAGTCCAAATGTTACCTTCCTTACCTTACCATAATCCCCTTTTATACTCCACCTCTTAACCAAAACCCCACCTTAAAATGATGAGACCACACATTTTATTTTGGAGTAATATGGCCACAACAGCCCTTTTATTATAAAACAACTCCAAAATAAATCACTCCAATAAATAACCGATAAATAACCAATAACACAAACAATGACATATTAATAACGTAAACAGTTAACCCCAGTCTGATGGTCTCTGACGGTGACCCCCCTTTCCACCATATATATATATATATATATATATATATATATATAACTATATATATAACCATGTATAACCATGTATAAACAACCATGTATAAACAACGCACTGCGGGACTTTTCCAACTAATAGGCCTCCAGCTGTAGCCGCTCGGAGACAACCGTTTTCCCGCAGCTCCACCAAAAACCAGTATTCCCTCCAACGTTCAGGAATACACCGGAGGGGAACATGCTAATGATGATCCCCCCACCCCTTTAAATCCATCAGTTTTACCGCCCCCGTCAAAGACCACCAGAAGAAAACTACCGCCACAGCCCGAAAGCGTGACCCCTTACGTTTGAGGGCACCTCCACACCCTCAGAGCCTGCTGTATCCCTTCCTGTAAACCCAGGGACCATAAATCAATCCCCACGTCGGAGAGATGAACCCCATCCCTCCTAAGGTATAAACCCACATTCGTCTCCAACTCTCGATGATGAATCACAATCCCACCCAGCTGTCTGACGAAACGCCCAACCACTTTATTAATCCTGATGCGCGTTTTATTTATGCTCGCCACTGATCTAGCCCACCGCCAATTTGTTCTGGCAACTATGTCAGACCAAACTAAAAGGGTAGCTGGAAATTTTTCCCGCAACTGCATAAAATCTGCTTTGATGTCCGCCATCAGATCCCTGACCGACCGGACACCCAAGTCATTCCCTCCCGCGTGAATCACTAAAACGTCAGGGGGCCTATCCAACCTCACATACCTCTCCACTTCTCCCAAAACTCTACCCCATAACATTCCTGGTCTACCCAACCAGCGTATATACGCCTCCTTTCTGGAAATCCCCAGCTGTCTGCCGTCCGGACGCACGTCACCTCTCCTGGCCCCCCAGCAAACATAGGAGTGACCCACGATCCAAACAAGGCGCACAGGGTTTCCATCTGTAATGCAAACAAGACACAAGATAGCGGCACCCACTGATTCTAAAACTGACTCACTAAACCAACTACAAAGGTAACACCCACCCCTTGAACAACCGTATGCTAATATGCATAATTTATTCCATCACCAAATTAGGTCTTACATAAGACCGAAATCTCCTAGACTCCCACCTCCCGAGTCTGCGCACCGCCGCCTCATCCAACCCGCATCTGGCGGCTTCTGTAGCTGCCCCTATGCGGAAGGAATGTGAAGCATAGTCCGACCCCACTAAACCCGCCTTTGTTAAACATTTCCGAAAGATCGTTATAAATTGAAAACGAGACAGATAAGACCCATCTTCATGCTTTAGGAACGGCCCCTCCCCTTTACACCTGCATGACCTAAATGCCCTTACAGCCTCAACTGGGCATACCTTGGACCCGGGCAACTCAAACAGGGACACCTCCACCCCTTTACCTTGCTGGTCAGTTTTGGACCTCCTCAAACGTATGCATACCCTATCCGCCTTCAATCGCACATCTTGATCCAACAACCCGCCCCCAACCTGTTTCGACGGGCTGACCAATTCCCCTACACGAAAAGCCCCATAAAAAGCCAGTGAGAACGCTGCCGTGAACAATCTGATTTCATAATGCGACAAACAGATAAACCTCAACATGTCACATATGGAAACCAGGTTCGAAAAAGTGACCGGCCGTCTCGCATCTCGTTTTTTATATTGCTTCCTATATCCTTTTAAAGCCTGTCGAATCCAAAAATCCTTGGACCAATCCTCACCCCCCATTAATTTAAACAAAAAGGACAATCCTGCCAATTTTCGGTCAATTGAAGACGCTGCACACCCCTTTTCCACATTCCTGGCTACTAAATACAACACCAGTAACCTGCCGTCTGACGCCCACATCCCCACACCAGCCTCCTGCACCAGCATCGACCACTCCTTCCATACCTTGCTGTAGGCCGTCCAAGTGGAATCACTTACTGACTGCCTGATCCATCCCGCGGCGACTCCAAAGGCAACTCCCACATCCAAACCGGGCAAGGAACTCCTTCCTTGTCTGCCTCCGGCGCCAGCTCCCTGAACTTGTCCCACTGTGTCCCACAAACTCCTAAACACCAGCTGTCGCAACAGCCGAATGACCGGCTGCGAAGACGCTGACATGCGGTTAACCACCTGCACTACACCCATGTTGTCGCAGTTGATCCTCAGCTTCAAATTTCTGCATGCCTCACCCCATAACTCCAATGCTAACACCACTGGAAACAATTCCAGCAGGACCAGATTGCCGAGGAACCCAGCCCTCTCCCACGACTGTGGCCAGGGCTCCGCACTCCATCTCCCCTGAAAATAAGCCCCAAAACCTGTTGAGCCCGCTGCATCGGTAACCAATTCCACATCGAAATTGCTCACCGGTCCAGACATCCACACCGCCCTCCCATTGTATGAAGTTAAGAAATTATACCAAACTTTCAAATCGTCCCTATGTTCCCTCTTTAATCGAATGAAATGAGTTGGCCGTTTTACTCCTGCTGTAGCCGCCGACAACCGTCGGCAAAAAACCCTCCCCATTGGAATAATTCTGCAAGCGAAATTCAACTTACCCAACAACGACTGAAGAGCTCTCAGTTGCACCTTCTTCAATCCGTGGATATCCCGAATTTCCTTCTGCAGTTCCAATAACTTACCCCTGGGCAATCGGCATTCCATAGCTATCGAATCTATAACTATGCCTAAAAAACTAATTTCTGTCGTGGGGCCTTCGGTCTTTTCCGCCGCCAAAGGCACTCCAAACCTGCCCGCGATGTGCTGCAACGTGGAAAGCAAAATCGCACACACAGCGGAGGCAGGGGGGCCTATACACAGAAAATCGTCCAAATAGTGTATTACTGAGTCTAGGCCAGCGACATCCCTAACCACCCATTCTAAAAAGGAGCTGAACGCCTCAAACATGGCACAGGATATAGAACAACCCATGGGCAAACATTTGTCAACGTAAAACTGTTCTTGCCAGTGACATCCCAACAGCCGAAAACTCTCCGGATGTACCGGCAACAAACGAAAAGCCGATTCCACGTCAGCTTTTGCCATAAGAGCCCCCTGGCCGTAGCGCCTCACCCATTTAACCGCCGCATCAAATGAAGTATAAGACACTGTACACTCTTCCGGGTCAATGAAATCATTGACCGAACCTCCTTTTGGGAAAGATAAGTGGTGTATCAATCGGAACTTGTTATGTTCCTTCTTGGGCACCACCCCCAAAGGTGAGACCACTAAGTCCGGCCAAGGTTTGTAGGCGAACGGCCCTCCCATGCGTCCTAACGCCACTTCTTTCTGCAATTTTTTCCCAACTATCTCCGGATGCTGTATTGCTGATTTGAGATTCCGTGCCGTAGGAGGAACAATCTCCAATGAGCACGGAATCCTAAATCCCTCCGTAAAACCCAACTCCAAAAACCGAGCCGCTCCCTGATCTGGATACTTACCTAGAAAGGGGAGCATTCTTTCCACTCTCACCGGCGTCCTCCCTCTTTTGCGCAGCGTCACTGGCACGCTTTCCCCGTTTAAAACATCTCGACAACGGGTGGGCTCCCCCACACCCCGAGCACTCGTGTCTGAACTTACAGGTCCCCCCAAATTTACAGGCGCCTTCGTTATACTGCCAGCACACACCCCACTTTTTGCCGGCCGAGGGTCCTGAGGAATTCGCACCCCCGGCCCCCCCATGAAACGGCTGAGACGGGGCCTTCGCCGATGACATAAGCCTCATCCATAAGCTAATATCCTTATGGTCCCAACGCAGGGACGGGCGAACCGCCATCCGCTGTCTGAACTGCTCGTCATATCTCAGCCAAGCAGAACCCCCATATACCCTATGTGCTTCTCCAATAGCGTCCATGTAACAGAATAACGCCGAGCAATGCTCGGGGCTCTTCTCGCCAATTACGCTCGCCATAATGGCAAACGCCTGAAGCCAGTTCACGAATGTACGTGGTATCAGCCGGTACCTCCTTTTTTCCTCATCCTCCTTCTTGGAAGAATCTGGTTTTACCCTGTCCAAATTAAATTTTTCCAATGGCAGCAGAGAAAAAATTTCCACATACTCACCCTTTTGAATTTTTTCCCTAACCTCCTGCTTCAGATGTGCTCCTAAGGGGCCCTCGAAGCAGACGTAAACCTCGCACCTCGCAGCATCCGCCAACCTGACCACGTCGGACCTTTCCGCCTGCGCCGTGGACCCTGCTTTCACTGCCTCAACCACCTGACCTCCCACCCCAGATTGTCCAGGAGGCGATATTAC
Source organism: Lithobates septentrionalis (assembly GCA_037952835.1). Taxonomy (NCBI): domain Eukaryota; kingdom Metazoa; phylum Chordata; class Amphibia; order Anura; family Ranidae; genus Lithobates; species Lithobates septentrionalis. The sequence continues at coordinate 698,560 of JBBDGP010003259.1, forward strand.
CGGGGGCACTCCTACCCTCTCAGCCCCATTGCTCCCCCCCCCCGGACTCCATCACCGGTGCTGTCCATGGGGCCACCTGGGGAGGTTGCCCGTGACCCCCTTCCAATCTCCCCATTAGGGTCTGCAGGCCCTGCAAAAATTCTGTCAGTTGCTGGCCGGACCCCGCACTGGCAGGAGTGATCCCCGCCAGCTGCTGTTCCGGCCGATCCCCCCCTGACTGCGTCCCCCGATCCCCTTGTGCTACCGTACCCCCTGTAACCCCCCCCAATAAATCCTGAACTGCACCAGACAACAATACTGACGAGATCGACTTACCAGGCTGACCAGGCGCACTCCCCACAGCCGTCACGGTGTTCGCCCTCGCTGGCACTTCCGGCTCTTCTTCGTCCGACAGCTCCCCTTCCGACCGGTCATCCCGTTCTCCACTCTCTTGACTGGTAAGCCCCCTGGGTGGTGAAGCCCCCGAGGCCGTGGTGTGAGATAGCGGTGGGGCCATCCTTCCTCCAGAAGCATTGCTGCTGACAGACAGGCGTCGCTGACCTGACCTGGCAGCTTGTCTTCCGACAGTCTTGTGCTTTCCTCCTCCCTGCTCGGTATTCATGCTGCTGCTCTTCTCCCGTCCATTTCCGCCACTTCCTCCGGCCACACGCTCCTCCGTTAGGCTCCGCCCACTCCGATTCCGCACCAACTGACTGGGGCCCTCTACCAGGGCTCTGCTCGGCTCCCCGATCCTCTCCGCCAACCCCTCTGGATGTCCTCTGTGCGGCATGGACGGACTGTCCCTTCTGCTGCGCTCCCCAGGCAGGGAACCGGCGCCATAACGGCCCGTGGCCCCGCCCCCCGAATTCGGCCGGCGGCGTGTAGACCGCGCAGGGGCTGCTTTTTCTTGTCTCCGCTTCACCGGGGGGGCCGACCGCACATCCCCCGGGCTTCCCATCCTCCGAACGGGCCTGGATGCAGGCCCTGGTGAAAAACGCGCCGGAGGCCGAGACCTCCGCGCGCGGCCGGACACCTCACCCGCCGCCGATCCGCACGGTTCTTCTCCTGCAATGTCCCCCACTTGCTGTTTCAGCCATTCCGGTCCTTTCTGTGCTGCCGCCCTTCTTAGCTTCTCCAAAATTTCTTCTACGGCGTCCATTATGGAGGAGCAGTAGTGAAAAAACTGCCTCCTCTGTTAAACTTTTCTCTCACACTGACCTCTCTACTCCTCCCCCCCTTAAATATCACCACTCCCCCTTTGCTACCAACTTAACTTTTGGGCCTCCCCTTTCTCCCATAAACCTTTTCCTGCTCTTTTAACCCTTTCAGTGTCTCCATTAGACACACTGTCATGCCCGGCCCTCCACTACCCCTCCTTCTAGTCAGTTTCATTCCGGGCCTCACTTTTGTTTTAAATAAGGAGTTTTTTGTGAACAATATAGTAAATATCCACAAGATGGAGCTAAGCTCCAGACCATAGTTGAACTTTCCAACTTTATTACTATGAGCACAGTTCCTGTGGTCTATTTTCCAATTACCCGCCCACTTCCTGTTCCTAATAAAAAGTCACATTCGTTTTCAATTAAGGAGTTTTTTGTGAACAATATAGTAAATATCCACAAGATGGAGCTAAGCTCCAGACCATAGTTGAACTTTCCAACTTTATTGCTATGAGCACAGTTCCTGTGGTCTATTTTCCAATTACCCGCCCACTTCCTGTTCCTAATAAAAAGTCACATTCGTTTTCAATTAAGGAGTTTTTTGTGAACAATATAGTAAATATCCACAAGATGGAGCTAATGCTCCAGACCATAGTTGAACTTTCCAACTTTATTGCTATGAGCCCAGTTCCTGTGGCCCATTTGCCAATTACCCGCCCCCTTCCTGTTCCTAATAAAAACCACCATTCCAGTGACCAACGTATGCTTCCCTGAAGACGTTCACTACGAAACGTACGTCGGAGCGGTACGTGGTCACATGTCCTATCACCCAACAACATCCGGATCCTTTGGCTGCCCCCCTGTGTAAGCTGGAACGCACGCCAGCGTGGAGGAGACATGAAAGGCTTTTTCTGACTGCGAAGTCACCCTGACATGCAAGCAGCCCCAGTGCCGGGTAGGCACCCACCAATGTAAGCGGCCATTTGGCTTTTTAATTTCTTTACTTTTTTAATAAATGGTTTTACGCTATGGAGACTGTTTTTGTTTCCTATGTATCCTTATCCTATCTTGAATGAGCTTGACGGGAACGATCCATGCCTATAATACCAACCACAGTCCGGCCATCCATGTGAGCAGGCACAACCCTGCACAAGCGCTAGTGACTCTCTTTTTAACTAAAGGAGTCATTGGTATCTGGTAAGCAGATATCTACTACTTCGAGGTGTTTTCCTTTTCTTATTTTCCTTTGGTGATGGAAAACCTTTTGTTTACAGCAACAAGATTGGGATAATATTGAAAGATATCACTTCACCCACTTCAAATCACTTTTTTATGTGGACAATCACTATATATTTTTTTCACTATTGTGGGCACTTCAATGTGTAATCTAATGATGATTTGTCATTATTATGTTTTTCATTTTTTTTGGTAATGCAGGAGATTTATTTATTTAAAGCACTTGATTAGTATGGTATCTAGCGCCCCCTAGCTTTCTTACATTTCCATTTTTTTGGTAATGCAGGAGATTTATTTATTTAGAGCACTTGAATAATATGGTATCTAGCGCCCCCTATCTTCCTTACATTACTATAATAAAGCTTACCTGTAGCTACCCAGGATATCTCCTAAATCTACACGGTTTAGGAGATATCCCCTGTATTTGCATGTGCCGACGTCATCCGCACATGTGCACTGACACAAACTGAAGCAACGGTGCGTATGTGCCGTTGCTTCAGTGAGTGTGGCGTTACTGCGCACATGCGCGGGAGTGACATCATTGTGGCTCCGGCCAATCACAGCGTCGGAGCCGCGATACCCGGAAGTAACCCCCGGAAGTGATGTTGCCAGCCAGTGCTGTGTACGGGCACCGCAGCGAGGGCTTCGATTTCAGGTGAGTATTACATAATGAGCTAATATGCTATGCATACTAGCTTTTATGCCTTTTTTATCTTTTTTTTAAAGTGGGTTTACAACCACTTTAATGTTTTTGTTCACATATAGCAAATGTAAAAAAATGTACCAAAACAAAAAAATATACAACAGTATTTTGAAAAGATATAAAATTCACGAAAACCATTATAGTTTGCATTTCATTTAAAAAACAACTCCACACTCTTTTGGTGAGTTGTCTTGCCTATTACTGAGAGCTAGAGATGGGGGAACAGTGGAAGGGTATTAACGTCTAATAAATGGCACCCAAAACTGAGGCTTGCGTTGCTGTACTTGGTTCCATAAATAGTGATGGCTTTAGTGCAAATTAAAAATATCACGTGTAAAGTATGACTCTAGTGGGGAAAAGTTTTCAGGGCTCTGCAGGATTATTTTTGCTGTCCAAACTGGAAAGATTTTCCTTGTGGGATTGATTATGAGTTTGTTAGAGTGTATGAATAATCACTGATTCTTATTACAGAAAATGGGCCATCTCCAAACGCATCTGTAATAACCACCTGGTACGAGGTGGGTCTTGACCTTCTCGGTCTCTGTACCATGTCCAACCCTTATGCTATTTCAGCAGCACACATTGTGGCCAATCACACTACACCAGAGGTGTGTGGTTCTGTAGGTGAGTATATGAACTGGACCTATGGTCAGATTTCTGCAATATCAAACACACCTAATATCAATGTATTTTGACAAAATTCTATTAATTATGCAAAGCCTGGCAGTGTACCCTAAATCTTGCAGTGCGCAGGCCCCAACTCCCAGGCTCTCAGTGTATAACTTACTGCTGACCTCACTGCTGACCTCTGCTCTCTCTGCGTTAGTTGCTTCTGATCTCTTTTCTCTGTGCGTTACTAATGTCTGACTTCTGTTTTCTTTGCATTACTTACTCCTGACCTCTGAACTCAATGTATTACTTACAGATGACCTCTGCTGTCCACTCGTTACTTACTCCTGACCTAGTCTGTTCTTTTTTCGTTACTTGCTCCCGATCTTGCTCGTGGTGTGTTTTGCTAATTTGTAACCTCTGATCTCTGAACTCAATGTTTTACTTACTGATGATCTCTGCTGTCCACTCATTATTTACTCCTGACCTAGTCTGTTCTTTTTTCGTTACTTGCTCCTGATCTCTGCTCTTGGTGTGTTGCTAATGTGTAACCTCCTACTTTTTGTACATTACTTACTCCTGACCTCTGGACTCCATGTATTACCTACTGATGGCCTCTGCTGTCCACTTGTTTCTCGGACCTCTGTTTTCTCTTTGTAATTTGCTCCTGATCTCTGCTCTTCGTGTCTTGCTAATGTCTGACCTCTGCTTTTCATGTGTTACTTCAGATCTCTACTATTCATGCATTACTTACTGATGACCTATACTACCCACATGTTACTTCTGACCTCTGACCTCCATGCATTATTTACCACTGATCTCTTCTCTCCTTGTATTACTTACTGATGATCTCTGCTGTGCGTATGTTAAATATGCCTGACCTCTGCTCTCCATGTGCTATACACTTCTGGCTTTACTTCTGCTCTCTCTGCGTGTCACTTATGACTGACCACTGCAATCCATGTGTTACTTACTCCTGACCTCTGTAATCTGTGTGTTACATACTCCTAAACCCTACAATATTTACATTGTTATCCCCTGACCCCTTCAATTTGTGCATTACTTATACCTGACCCCTGCACTCTGTGCATTACTTATTGCTGACCTCTGTTCTTTGTATGTTACTTACTTCTGATTTCTGTGTGTTACTTACTCCTGACCTCTGTACACTGTGCATTACTTACTCCTGTTCTCTGCTTTCTGTGTGTTACCTGCTTTTGCATTACTTACTCCTGTTCTCTGTTTTCTGTGTGTTACCTGCTCCTGACCTCTGTATGTTACTTACACCTGGCCCAATTACACACTTTTGACCCATAGCTGCATAGGCTGAGGTTTTATTTAAACATAGCCATTTAGGTTCCTCCCACTGTTACTGTAATTTGGCAACACCCGCAATTTTCTGCAGCGCTATGCCTGCTTTGCATCTTAATGCCCAAGACATTTTGTCCATTAGGCATACAGAGTTAACATCAAAATGGTTGCCAGAATGACCAAAGACTCTGAAAGGCAATAAATGTACTCACCGTTACTCATATAGAGAGCATGTGAAGGAGATCTGTGACTACCAAGCAAATGATCCTGTGCTCTTCTGGATTGGAGACATCAGAAAACCTCCCTAGAGTAGCCTCCTTCTCCATAGCGGCATCATGGGTTGCTATGACCATAGTTATGCCACTGTTTTAACCACTTCAGCCCCGGAACATTTGGCTGCTCAATGACCAGGCCATTATTGGCAATACGGCACTGCGTAACTTTAACTGACAATTGCGCGGTCCTGCGACGCTGTACAAAAGCAAAACTGACGTCAATTTTTCCCCACAAATAGACCTTTTTTTCGGTGGTATTTGATCGCCTCTGCGGTTTTTATTTTTTGCACTATAAACAAAAGAAGAGCGCCAATTAAAAAAAAACACAATATCTTTTACTTTTTGCTATAATAAATATCCCACATTTTTTATAAAAAAAAAATTTTTTCCTCAGTTTAGGCAGATGTATTCTTCTACATATTTTTGGTAAAAAAAATTGCAATAAGTGTATATTGATTGGGTTGCACAAAATTTATAGCGTCTTCAAAATAGGGGATAGATTTATGACATTTTTATTATTATTATTATTACTTTTCTTTACTAGTATTGGCGGCGATTTGTGATTTTTATCGGGACTGCAATATTACAGCGCACAAATTGGACACTTTTGACACATTTTTGGGACCATTGACAATTATACAGCGATCAGTGCTATAAAAATGCACTGATTACTGAATAAATGTCACTGGCAGGGAAGGGGTTAACACTAGGGGGCGATCAAGGGGTTAACTGTGTTCCCTGGTGTGTGTTCTAACTGTAGGGGAGGTGGGACTGTCTAGGAGGAGGGGGATCGGTGTTCATATATAGTATGAACATACGATCTGTCTCTACTCCCCTGAAAGAACCGGGATCTGTCACGAGCGATCGCGGAAGCCCGGCGGTCATCGCTCCTGCCGGGCACTCGCATCGGCTCCGGGCACATGCTGCGGGCGTGCGCACTTCCGGCGGTGCGCGCACACCCCTAGTGCCCAAAAGGCGAAGCGACGTAAGGTAATGTAGTTTCGCCCAGCCGTGCCATTCTGCCACAGTAAAACTGCGACGGCTGGTCGGCAAACGGATTAATGATATGTGAACTCATTTCTAAGGTAATATTCAAAAGGTAAGACAGCATAGTTTTTTTGTTTAAAATATGCCTAATTCCATTGTTAAAGAAAAACTCTGCAGTCCCAACTGGGAAAGCGTACTGGAAGATGACAACACTACAGCAGCAATAAGAGGCTGTAGTCAGCACTGATGGAAAGAGGTGAAAATGTGTTATTTATCTAACGTCAAAGGTTTTCATTATTAGCATAACCAAAGCTTTGCCTTCACAGACACAGCAGCCGTACTAGCGATGGGGTTGGTTTGTGTGCTTGGCATGGAAAATGTCCCTGAAAAAACACTTATGCCGCGTACACACGGTCCTACTTTTCGTCTACAAAAGTCCAACGGACGCTGATGGACTAAAGCTGGCTGGTAATCCGATCGTGTGTGGGCTTCTCCGGACTTTCAACTGACTTTTTTAGCCTCAAATCCGACGTACTTTAGATTTGAAACATGTTTTAAAACTTTACTTCGTAACTACGACGGACCCCGAAATCCGCTCGTCTGTGTGCTAGTCCGACGGACAAAAAGCCACGCTAGGGCACCTATTGGCTACTGGCTATGAACTTCCTTATTTTAGTCCGGTGTACGTCATCACGTACGAATCCGTTAGACTTTTGTGTGGTCGTGTGTAGGCAAGTCCGTTCGTTAGAAAGTAGGCCGCAAGTCCGCCGCAAGTCCACCGAAAGTCTGCCGGAAGTCTGTCGGACAGGCTGTCCGACTTTTGTAGACGAAAAGTACGACCGTGTGTACGCGGCATTACAGAAGTGAGGACAACTCTGTCTGGACTCCTGGATTATATTTTGGAGCATCAAAAAGATGGACTCATCGGCAATGCTAACAGCACAGGCCTAGCTGGACAGGTATTTTTTTTTTATTATATCTTTATTAATTTTTTCCATATCAAAACATATTACAAATAGTCCGATTTTCCTCTCGTCTCCATGTTACAGCAGTATAAACCATTCATAGTGTATTCTACAATAATCCCCCCTGTTCCCCTCCTCCCACCCCGACACCCTACACGTCTCCATTCTCATTCCTGATCCCGCTTATGCCCCATACACACGGTCGGACATTGATCGGACATTCCGACAACAAAATCCTAGGATTTTTTCCGACGGATGTTGGCTCAAACTTGTCTTGCATACACACGGTCACACAAAGTTGTCGGAAAATCCGATCGTTCTGAACGCAGTGACATAAAACACGTACGTCGGGACTATAAATGGGGCAGTAGCCAATAGCTTTCATCTCTTTATTTATTTTGAGCATGCGTGGCACTTTGTGCGTCGGATTTGTGTACACACGATCGGAATTTCCGACAACGGATTTGCTAGTCGGAAAATTTTATAGCCTGCTCTCAAACTTTGTGTGTCAGAAAATCCGATGGAAAATGTGTGATGGAGCCCACACACGGTCGGAATTTCCCACAACAAGGTCCTATCACACATTTTCCATCGGAAAATCCGACCGTGTATATGGGGCATTACACTTCCCCAGTCTACTTTCCTGTTCTAATTTTAACTTTATACTTATTACCTTATACTTTATACTCCCATTACTTCAGCAAATCTCATTGAGAACTTGTATTCTGACCATTTCTTCCATTTCTCCTCAAACTCCGCTAAGCCCTCCTCCTCACTGAATCTGAGATACTCCAAGTTTTGCATATCATTTATTTTATTACACCATTCCTTCAGCGTTGACCTTTCCAAGTCTTGCCAATGTCTAGGTATTAGGCATTTAGCAGCATTTAGGAGCTGTGGGAGCAATGTTCTCTTATATTGCTTAGATGGCATTCTAATCCCGTGGAACAAGCACCCCCACGGGTCATCTGGGACCTCTATGTCAGTAATCACAGTTATTAATTGCCTGATCTCTTCCCAAAATGTTTTAATTTTGGGGCATAGCCACCATATGTGGGCCATAGTCCCAATTTCTTTGCACCCCCGCCAACAAAGCTGTGATGTTTCCCTTTGGCAATTATGTGCCTTTTCGGGGGTGATATACCATCTGGCCAGGGACTTGTAGTTTAACTCTATCATGTTGCTGTTTACTGACGTAGAGTGGACCCGCTTCATCAGTTCTCAAATCCATACCCCTTTCACCTGTGTTCCCAATTCTTTTCCCCATTTCTTAATGTATGGCGGTATCTCTGGCCCTTTCGACTCATTCAGTATTTTATATCTCCTAGAGATCATCCTCTTCTTGTTTTTATCTACACACATCTTCTCCAGCGGGAGAAGGTTCTCTACTGATCTTATAGGTTGGGGTAGGGTCTTCAAAAAATGTTTCAATTGGGTATACCGCCAGACATCCATCACCATCAGTTCTCTTTTGTTTAGTAATTCCTGGTAAGTTCACATTTTATCTTGTACCATTACATCTTTTAGTTTTGTGTCCTCCTGTATAATCCAATTACCAAACATTTCCTCCATCCCGGTTGTGAAGTATTTTGTGCCTTTCAGTGGGATCAGGGGTGAATTGTATTCCCATTTCTCCCTTTTAAATAAGTTATCCCATATTTTTAGTGCATTGTTTGTGATAACGTGCGTGTCTTTGCTAAGTTCCCTATATTGTGCAGGAATCCAAATTAACTTCCCCAGTGTGACTTTACTAATTATGCTTTCCATTTTTACCCATCTCTTTTCTTTGGACAGGTATGAACAGTACACTTGTATGTTTAGGATGAGGTCAGGGGCGGACTGACAACTCATGGGGTCCCCGGGCAATAGGAGATTATGGGCCCCCCCAGGCAATCAGAGATTATGGGGCCACACAGTATTCACACACACAGTATACAATCACACAGTATATACATACATGTACACTACACACGGTATAAACAGACATGTTTCTATTGGCTGAGAAGGTACTGGAGAGGTGGGGCAGCTATAATCTCTGTTTTTTTAGACAAAAAGGATGTCGGTAAGGGACATTTCAGAGACAGATGTAAAAAAAAAACACAGATTTTTACATACTGTCCCTGGTTTTACTGAGGCTGGCAACCCTGATGGGGCCCCCTAGTGGCCCGGGGCCCTTGGGCAGTGCCCGAGTGGCCGAATGGTCAATCCGAACCTGGATGAGGTGTATAAAAAAAAACAAAAAACAAAACAAAAAGGTAATATATTGCGGCTCACCAGTTCTCAGATGTGCTGGCTGCTTTGGTTTTCCCTTTTTCAGGTTTTTTTATTATTTTATCTGGTGATCCTGCCAGTAACATACTACTTGGTTCAGGGTGACAAAACTCACGCATTATACTGTATTCATGTAGGAGCTGTGTTGTCATCAAAAGACAGGACTACAGAACACGTCCCCTTGCCCTCTTCTCCATAACATAGAGGAGATGTATTTTGGTAGTCCACACCAAACTGGGCAGGGCTGATAACACTACAGACAGCACCGGAAGTTAATTTCTCACTAAACTTCTGGAAGGATCAACAGGTATTTTCTTTGCACATCTCAAAAAGATATATGCAGACCTTAAAGTGATACTAAACACACACTGTTTAACCACTTCAGCCCCGGAAGGATTTACCCACTTCCATCCTGACCAGGCCATTTTTTGCGATACAGCACTGCGTCGCTTTAACTGACAATTGCTGTTCCCAAACAAAATTGATGTCCTTTTTTTCCCACAAATAGAGCTTTCTTTTGGTGGTATTTGATCACCTCTGCGTTTTTTTTTTTTTTCAAAAAAAGAGCAACGATTTTGAAAAAAAAGTAAAAAAACACATTTATTCATCAGTTTAGGCCGATATGTATTCTGCTATATATTTTTGGTAAAAAAATCCCAATAAGCTTCTATTGGTTGGTGTGTGCAAAAGTTATCGCATCTACAAAATAGGCGCTTTTCGACAAGAAAATCCAATCCTTTAGATTCCGAACGTGTGTAGACGAATCCGACACACAAAGTGCCATGCATGCTTAGAATAAATTAAGAGACGAAAGCTATGGGCTATTGCCCCGTTTTATAGACCCGACGTACGTGTTTTACTTCACAGCGTTCAGAACGATCTGATTTTCCGACAAGTTTGTAAGACCGTGTGTATGCAATTCGTCGGAAAAAATCCGGTGGATTGTCCATTCAATGTCCGATCGTGTGTACAGGGCATTATTGTACTAATGACACTAGCAGGGAAGGGTTTAACATCAGGTGCGATCAAGGGGTTAAATGTGTTCCCTGCAGGTGTTTTCTAACTGTATGGGGGACTGTGTGATTGGGGAAACACACAGATCCATCTTCCTGCTTAGCAGAAGGACAGAATCTGTGTGATCTCCCCTGTCAGAATGAACAAATCCCTGTTCTACCACTGCAGGGAACGATCGCAGGTGGCCGTCAGACATCGAGTCCCCTGGACCCTTTGATTGGCTCCCCTGCTGGCCAGAGGGAGCGCACGCGTTCCCACAAGAGCAAGTTGCTGAGCTGACGTACACCTATGGCGATTTGTGGGATCGTGCCACCTTTGCCGCAGTATAATGACGGCGGCTGGCCGGCAAGCGGTTAATTTACATTGTCCCTTCTGTTTCTGTATGTGGATGATGGCACTGTATATAGTTGAATAAAAAAAAAAAATCTAAGTACCTTTTTCCTATGTGATACAGTATACAGCTGTCACATGACCCAGATCTTTCCCAGCCTGCCCACAGAGAAACATAAGCAGGAGGAGCTTCTAGTCCTCTGCTGCTGGTCACATGTTCAAAATAAAAATCTGCCTTTGGAATACAGAGTAAAAATAAATAATATCAATAAACTGTTTTAAGTTGTCATACGCATATACTGTATATTTAAGATCAAATTTTATTTTTGGCAATAACATGGTGTGGGCGGATTTCTGCCAGCCACAGGCTGTGTCACGCCCCTCCAGCCTGTGTCTAAGAATAACATCACAATGGAGATATTTGCCAGCACACCATGGATCAACAAGTTAGCGTCCAAACAGATTGTTTATTGCATGATCACATCACAGAACAGTGCAATGTTTCGGCGTCACGCAGGACCCCTTCATCACATGCCTGACGAAGGGGTCCTGCGTGACTCCAAAACGTTGCACTCTTCTGTTTGGACGCTACCTTGTTGATCCATGGTGTGCTGGCAAATATCTTCATTGTGACTTTCTGAACCAGTTTCCAGCTGGTTGTTACTGCAGCACCCAAACTTTTGAGAGCTTATCCAGGAACGTGTGTGATGGGAACATGAGTATTAAGAATAACATCAATCTACATGTAATATCCTGCCCCCATTGTGTTTAGCTGGTTAGTGGGCATGGATGAGGAGGAGTAATAGGAAGGAAATGTTTAGGGTAGAAAATACACTGAAAACTGAGCATGTGCAGAGCTGCCACCACAGCTGCACAGCTGCAAAATCCCTAGCTAAATTGCGGACTTGGACAGAAGGGGGGGGGGAGAATCAGGATCAACCAGGTTTTTTGCAGAATATAGAAAACGAATACCATACTGACTAAGTGGGTATGAACAACATGTATACAGCATTTATTGATTGATAGTTTTTAATTAGAGATGGGCCGAACACCCCCCCGGTTTGGTTCACGCCAGAAATCTCGAACATCGCAAAAGTTTGGATCAAAACCCCGAACCCTTTTAAAGTCTGTGGGACCCAAACTTGAAAAATCAAAAGTCCTCATTTTGAAGGTTTATATGCAAGTTATTGGCCACAGGGTTTGGGGGCCAGGTACTGCCCTGGGGGACATGTTCCAATGCAAAAAATGTTTTTTCAAAAACATTCTTTTTAATATAATCAGTTAAATCCGATGTATACGAACATGTGTGCTTCTTATTTTTGTTTCCTACTGTTTTTGTTTCATTATATTCATTTCTCTGTCCTTTTTACTTTTGTAATGTTGACAAAATTTAATAAAAACTTTAATGATAAAAAAAAAAAGATTCTTTTTAAAGGGGCAGTGATTTAAATGATGCCTAAAGTGAAACAATAAAATAAAAAAATTCCTTTAAATATAGTGCCTGGGGGTCCCCTTCGTCCACCTGTAAAGTGACGCATCTGCACCGTGTATAGCATCTGCTTCAGCAAAATTGACATTTATAAAGAAAAAAATGACATTTAAAGTGGAGTTCCACCCAAAAATGAAACTTCCACTTTTTGGATTCCCCCCCCCCCCCTCCGGTGTCACATTTGGCACCTTTCAGGGGGGAGGAGGGAGCAGATACCTGTCTAATACAGGTATCTGCTCCCACTTCCTGGCATAGATCACCGAGGCGCTGGCGGTGACCTACGCAACTTCTGGTGCCTACAGTGTCCTCCCCCGCTGTATTCTGGGATACACACAGGTCCCAGAGCACAGCAGGGACCAGAGAGGACGAGCAGCGCGATTCACGCATGCGCAGTAGGGAACCATGAAGTGAAGCCACACGGCTTCACTTTCTTATTCCCTTACAGAGGATGGCGGCGGCAGCCGCCGAGAGCCGAAGGACGGATCGGCTTCCGCTGCTGACATCGCGGGCTCCCTGGACAGGTAAGTGTCCATATATTAACACAAAGAAAAGGGTTCCCCTAGGTGGACTTTACCGGCACTTGCATAATAGGAAAAAACTTAGGAATAGAGGCTATAATACATCATAAAAAAAGGGTATATGTTTATTCAATAGGGAAATACAAGTATTAAAAACAAGGATATCATTGGTAACAAAGCAGTACTAATGGGTAAATACATGAAACAGTCTAGCAATAAACAGTGGTGAAAAGAAACCTCTTTTTGGGGCTTGAAAAGAGGTTTCTTTTCACCACTGTTTATTGCTAGACTGTTTCATGTATTTACCCATTAGTACTGCTTTGTTACCAATGATATCCTTGTTTTTAATACTTGTATTTCCCTATTGAATAAACATATACCCTTTTTTTATGATGTATTATAGCCTCTATTCCTAAGTTTTTTCCTATTATGCAAGTGCCGGTAAAGTCCACCTAGGGGAACCCTTTTCTTTGTGTTTATGTACCATTGGACGTGGCACGGCCCCCTTCCTAAACAAGTTGGTCTCCCTCTCTCTGTGTCCATATATTAAAAGTCAGCAGCTGCAGTATTTGTAGCTGCTGGCTTTTAATATTTTTTTTTCGCCGGATCTCCGCTTTAAATAGATTTTCACTGCAAGCTTTCTTTACTTTACAACGGCTTGGGGAGCTAATCTGTGTGATGAAGCCGCAATTTAGTGCACTCAGAACAAGATTACAGATTTTTTGGATAAATTCTGGTGTCTCTTTAACAGACTTTGGATGAAATAACAAAGTTTTGCACCACAGTGAGCGAGACCTCTGTGAAGGAGCCAAATTATATTACACTCAGGCCAAGATTAACAATTTGTTTTAGATAAATTCTGGTGTCTCTTTCGCAGATTTTGGATAGGAGTATAATGCCCCGTACACGCGGTCGGATTTTCCGATGGAAAATGTCCGATCAGAGCGTGTTGTCGGAAATTCCAACCGTGTGTGGGCTCCATCGGATTTTCCGGCACACAAAGTTGGACAGCAGGAGATAAAATTTTCCGACAACAAAATCCATAGTCGGAAATTCCGATCGTGTGCACACAAATCCGACGGACAAAGTGCCACACATGCTCAGAATAAATAAAGAGATGAAAGCTATTGGCCACTGCCCCGTTTATAGTCCCGACGTACGTGTTTTACGTCACCGCGTTTAGAACGATCGGATTTTCCGACAACTTTGTGCGACCGTGTGTAGACAAAACAAGTTTGAGCCAACATCCGTCGGAAAAAATCCTAGGATTTTGTTGTCGGAATGTCCGAACAAAGTCCGACCGTGTGTACGCCCTATAAGAGGTGCGAAAAAATTGGGCTTTGGGTGCCTTCACACCATAACCCTATAGAGGTACTCTTTGTTAAAAGCAAGAATTTGCCTTGCTGTAATTTGATGCCCCTGTCAAACAGTTGTGGAAAAATTTGGCTTTGGGTGTTGGTGGTGCCTTCACACTCTAAACCTTTAGAGGTACTCTTGATGAGAGCAAGAATTGGCCTTGCTGTAAAAAATTGAAATTTGATGTACCTGTCAAACAGGTGCAGAAAAATTGTTTTTTGGGTGTTTATTTTGCCCATAAAACCTATACCAAAAAAATGACTTCAAGATAAAATCAACACAAAGCTAGGCAGTTTAGACAGTCTTGTAGAGATTTGAGATTCCAATAACACGTAATCAGCGACATCAGCATCAGAGTCTTGATAGCTGCTTCTAATACAGGACTGATTCATTTGGACACGTCAGCCGGTCAACGGAGTCTGTGGACAGATGCGCTCTTTTATCTGTCACAAAACCTCCAGAGCTGTGTTCAAATAATTCAGCTGACTCCTCCATGCATAATGCTGGGGCTATGGCAGGAGTAGCTGTGAACAAGGAGACAAAATAAGCCGCTCTGGCAGTTACGGTGGATTGCACACTAGTGTCAGCTTGGGTCATAGAGGATGAGGATGGTTTAGTAAGCCAGTCCACCACCTCCTCTGCATGATATGGCTGGATAGCACGGGCAACATCACTAAACAGAGACAAATGTGCCCTGCCTGAGGACAGACCACGTTCACCTTTGCCTGTGAACACAGACACTGCTGGCCCTCTCACAGTGCCATGGGAACATCTGCCTCTCCTTGTTGGCCTCCTAGACATGATGGGGGGTTATTAATTAATAGAAACTGGGAAATGTGTGATTGGATGCACTTTATTGAATGAAAAGTTCTGTTTGGTGCACTTTAAAATGAAGACTGACGCTGACAGAAATGTAACAACTATAAAAAAAATAAAAAAGGGGGAACACCAGCATAGAATATGCTGCACATCACGATTGTGATCCAAAATCCTTTATTGGGACATCCCAGAGTGACACCACAAGACCAGAGTGCCCGGTAGATGCGTTTCACACGATTATAGGTGCTTAGTATCACTAAGCCACCTGATTGGCACTGGCAGGTGGCATTGATTGGCACTGATAGGTGGCACTGATGGGTACTGACTGAGGAGAGGGAGTTTCACACTAAGGGCCATATTGACGCTTAGTGAAACTGTGTGTGACACTGTCATGTAATGTAACTCCATGCAGCGAGAGACCAGCTGTCAAAAATTAAGCGTTGATGTAGGGGGGTGGGCGGGACCCAGCAGCTATTAAACACCAGCCAATGGGATGGGATCTGGGCAGGCCGCTACGTGTACGCCCCCTTTCTTAAGCAGCCCAATCATTGGCTGGTGTTTGATAGCCACTGGGTCCCGCCCACCCCGGGTCCCGCCCACCCTCGACATCACCGCTGAATTTTGACAGCTGGTCTCTCTCTGATGTCGAGGGGTAGGCGGGACCCAAGGTGGGCGGTACCCGTGGTAGGTGGGACCCAGCAGTTATCAAACACCAGCCAATGATTGGGCTGCTTAAGAAAGTGGGCGCACCACATACACGTAGCGGCCCACCCAGATCCCATCCCATTGGCTGGTGTTTGATAGCTGCTGGGTCCCGACCACCCAGACATCAATGCTTAATTTTGATAGCTGGTCTCTCTCTGCATGAAGTTACATTACATTGTCACAGTACATTACAGTGTCACACACTCAGCGGCTCTTACAAGCAGAACAATCTGCTCAGCATGAAACTGTCTCACAGGCAGCAGGGGCTGCACACTCATTGGATGCAGCCTTTCACAGCAGTCCCACAGGCCACCCCTCTTAAAATGCCACCTGGGATCAGGCCCACTGGGTCCCATGGTAGGGCCAGGCCTGCATGTTACACCCATAATATACAATTTGAAAACAACCCTGCCATGCGGGGCTGCACCTGCACAGCCATGCCATTTTTTGCAGTTTCCTGTGATGAATAGACCAGTACAGTCAGCCATTGTGTCTGATAGCTTGTAGTTCTCAACAAACATCAAGGGCACTTGTGAGTGCTTTTGTAGTTCATTGATCTTACTGCTCGTAGCTGCCTGCCTGACAGCTATCCTGAGAGTCTGCAGAAGCCTGACATTGCACCCGTAATCAGCAGATCCCAGGTGCAATGCTCTGCAGGCTCCTTAGAAAAAAATGATAAATGAACATATGTTTACCTGCAAAAAGTGCATTTATTTTTTTTATTTTTTTCAAAAAGTAAACTTCACCTTTAAGAGACTTTACTATTGCTTTATTATTACTAGTCTTCCCAACATGTCCTCCTGATGAAGTATAATGTGAAACACGTAGAAGAATAGGACTCCACCATCATCCCATGTGTGCAATTGAAATTGCCTGTATTGTAATACCTAACAAACCATTAAGGTCTGCATATTGTTAGTCTTCTCTGGGAGTAGATTGGTGGTAACTAGAGATGAGCCGAAACCCCCCCCCTGGTTCGGTTTGCGGCAGAACATGCGAACAGGCAACATTTGTGCGAACACCGTTAAAGTCTATGGGACTCGAACGTGACAAATCTAAAGTGCTAATTTTAAAGGCTAATATGCAAGTTATTGTCATAAAAAGTGTCTGGGGACCCGGGTACTGTCCCAGGGGACATGTATCAATGCAAAAAAAAGTTTTAAAAACAGCCGTTTTTTCGGGAGCAGTGGTTTTAATAATGCTTAAAGTGAAACAATAGAAGTGAAATATTCCTTTAAAAATCATGCCTGAGGGGTGACTATAGTATGCCTGTAAAGTGGTGCATTTTCCCGTGTTTAGAACAGTCCCTGCACAAAATGACATTTCTAAAGGAACAAAAGTCATTTAAAACTGCTTGCGGCTGTAATGCAATGCCCCCCCCCCCCCCAGGCCATTACCAGAACCTTTAGGTCTGGTATGGATATTAAGGGGAACCCCGCACCCAAAAAAAAAAGTGTGGCCCTATATACTCTGAACAGCAGCAATATACAGGCGGTCCCCGGGTTACAAACAAGATAGGGACTGTAGGTTTGTTCTTAAGTTGAATCTGTTTGTAATTTGGAACAGGTACATTTTGTAAGTGTAGCTCAAACCAAAAAATATATTTTTAAGCTTTTTGGATAACTTAGGGAAGGGTTATCATCACCCCTGTAACATTTGTTTTGCTGTCTATGCCCCTGTTCAGAAGATTTCACCTCACTTTCTGTCCCAATGACAATTGGATTTAGAAATTTTTGGGTTATTAGGGAAACAAGGGTTGGTGATAAAGCATCAGTGGGGACGCCTTTTTCCCATATTAACTCTTACAGGAACAAATTTCCCTTCCTAGGGGTAGATTTCCTCTCACTTCCTGTTGTCTCCCTCTGTTTGTAAGTAGGAGTTGTTTGTAAGTCGGATGTTTGAAAATAGGGGACTGCCTGTATATACTATATGGCTTGCCCTATACACTATATACCAGAACACTGTAAGCCCTCACAGTTACTCTTCGTGGGTGCTGGAATGGGCCCTGCTGTGAAATATTAGATCAAAAATTGTAATTACGCGCCCCTGTTAAACAGGGGCAGAAAAATTGGGCCTTAGGTAGTGGTGGTGGTGCCCTGAACCGAAAATATTCCTAGAAGTTATCATCATGAAGATTGAGGAGAAATAGGATAGTCACTCAGCATAATAGGATAGTCACTCAGCATATGCAGTCTTCAAGGGATCCCACATCCATAGAAAAATTAATCGGTTACATCAGCATCAGGTGCTTGGTAGCTGGTGATCCAAGACTGATTCATTTTTATGAATGTGAGCCGATCAACAGAGTCTGTGGACAGGCGCACTCTGTGATTGGTTACAAAGCCTTCAGCAGCACTGAATGTGCATTCAGAAAGAACGCTGGACGCATCACCAGCCAGTAGCTTAATTATTGAGCAATCTCTGGCCAGTGGTCCATCCTCAAGACCCAGTAAACCAATAAATGTTCTGGTGGAAAGGTATCCAAGTCTGATCTTGCCCCTAGATATTCCTGCACCATGTAATTCAGATGCTGGCGATGGTTGCTGGAATGGATCAGACCTGGGCACTGGGGACTGAAGAATTGTCTGAAGGCATCGGTCAGCCGGCCACCTTCTCCACCGCTCTTTCTGTGACTGAACGAAGCCTCAGCAACACGTTGTCCAGCACCAGGAAATTGTAACCTCCCAGGCTCTGGAAATGCTTGCACAAACCTTTCTGCAAGGCCTCCTGAAGATGTTTCATCCTCTGTTCCCTCTGCGAAGGATGGATGAGTTCTGCAACCTTACTCTTGTAACATGGATCAAGAAGGGTTGTCAGCCAGTAATGATGCCTCTCCTTGATACCACGAATCCTTGGGTCCTTTTGCAGGCGTTGCAGGATCAGGGAGGCCATTCAGCATAAGTTTGTAGAGGTATTCGATCCTGAGTAGGGATGAGCCGAACACCCCCCTGTTCGGTTCGCACCAGAACATGCGAACAGTAAAAAAGTTTGTTCGAACACGCGAACACCGTTAAAGTCTATGGGACACGAACATGAATAATCAAAAGTGCTAATTTTAAAGGCTAATATGCAAGTTATTGTCATAAAAAGTGTTTGGAGACCTGGGTCCTGCCCCAGGGGACATGGATCAATGCAAAAAAATGTTTTAAAAACGGCCATTTTTTCAGGAGCAGTGATTTTAATAAAAGTGTAATATCCCTTTAAATTTCGTACCTGGGGGGTGTCTATAGTATGCCTGTAAAGGGGCGCATGTTTCCTGTGTTTAGAACAGTCTGACAGCAAAATGGCATTTTGAAGGAAAAAACCCATTTAAAACTACCCGCGGCTATTGCATTGCCGACAATACACATAGAAGTTCATTGATAAAAACGGCATGGGAATTCCCCAAAGGGCAACACCGAACCAAAAAAAAAAAAAAAAATGACGTGGGAGTCCCCCTAAATTCAATACCAGGCCCTTCAGGTCTGGTATGGATATTAAGGGGAACCCCGGCCAAAATTTAAAAAAAAAATGACATGGGGTTCCCCCTAAATTCCATACCATACCCTTATCCGAGCACGTAACCTGGCAGGCCGCAGGAAAAGAGGGGGGACAAGAGTGCGCCCCCCCCTTCCTGAACCGTACCAGGCCACATGCCCTCAACATTGGGAGGGTGCTTTGGGGTAGCCCCCCAAAACACCTTGTCCCCATGTTGATGAGGACAAGGGCCTCATCCCCGCAACCCTGGCCGGTGGTTGTGGGGGTCTGCGGGCGGGGGGCTTATCGGAATCTGGAAGCCCCCTTTAACAAGGGGACCCCCAGATCCCGCCCCCCCCCTGTGTGAAATGGTAAGGGGGTACTTACCCCTACCATTTCACTAAAAAACGGTCAAAAATGTTAAAAGTGACAAGAGACAGTTTTTGTCAATTCCTTTATTTAAATGCTTCTTCTTTCTTCTTTCTTCTATCTTCCTTCATCTTCTGGTTCTTCTGGCTCTTCTGGTTCTTCCTCTGGCGTTCTCGTCCAGCATCTCCTCCGCGGCGTCTTCTATCTTCTTCTCCTCGGGCCGCAAATCTTCCCATATTTAGAAGGGGTATCATTGGCTTGGTGAATTAGGTTTTCCAATTCTGCTATTCTATCAATACGTTTGAACCACATTGCTATTGTAGGAGGTTCAGAGTTTCTCCAAAGTACCGGTATGCATAACTTGCATATTAGCCTTTAAAATTAGCACTTTTGATTTCTCCCATAGGCTTTTAAAGGGTGTTCCGCGGCATTCGAATTTGCCGCGAACACCCCAAATTGTTCGCTGTTCGGCGAACTTGCGAACAGCCAATGTTCGAGTCGAACATGAGTTCGACTCGAACTCGAAGCTCATCCCTAATCCTGAGTCCTCTGGGTCACTAAGGATCACATGATCCTCAACCACCTCCTTCCAGCCACGTACAACTTCATGGGTTTCTGGGGACTGCAAATGATCCCTTGAAGACTGCTGCTGATGCTGAGTGTTATCCTCCACCTCCATGCTGACACAATCCTCCTCCTCCTCCTTCTTCTTCCTGTGTGATATCCCCGTTCAAACTTAGGACGTATATAGTCGTGCGGCGGTCAGGAAGTGGATAAAGGATAAAGGGGGCCTTGAGAGGTAAGGAAGTCCTCCTCTTCCTTCTTCTTCTTCTGCCTCAAGTGCCCTGTCCATTATTCCACGTGTGCTCCAACAGGAAGACAAGAGGGACAGTATCACAGTATCACTGATGCATGCACTGTCACTGCTCACCATCGTGGCCTCCTCAAATGGTAACAGAACAGTGCATGCATCCTTGATCAGTAGCCACTGGCGTGACGTAAAAAAGCCAAGCTACTCTGACCCTGTCCTGGTGCCATTCTCACACAGGTACTCATTGATGGCCCTCTGCTGCGTGTGCAGCTGCTCCAGCATTGCCAACGTTGAGTTCCACCTGGTGGGCATGTCACAAATGAGGCGGTTCTTGGGCAGGTTGCATTCTCTTTGAATGTCAGCCAGCCGAGGACTGGCATTATATGACTGGCGGAAATTACCACAGACTTTCCTGGCCTGCCTCAGGAGATCCTGTAAGCCAGGGTACCTGCTCAAGAACCGCTGCACCGCCAAATTCAGGATGTGAGCCCAACAGGGAACATGGGTCAAGTGTCCCTGTCGGAGGGCGGTAGAGGAGGTTGGTGCCATTGTCGCATACAACCATTCCTGGCTGAAGCTGGCGTGGCGTCAATCACCTCTGAGCCTGCCCCTGCAGAGCTGACAGAATCTATGCCCCAGTGTGGCTCCTGTCCCCTAAGCAGACCAACTCAAGCACCGCATGGCATCTTTTGCCTGAGTGCTTGTGTAGCCCCTTGAACGCCTACGGAGCATCGCTGGTTCAGAGGAGAAATCTGCAGAGGAAAAGGCAATAGAGGAAGAAGAAGAGGAGGGGGTGAGGAGAGAGCTGTGGCAGAATCACCACTAGCATTTTGGAGACGTGGTGGTGGAACCAGCTCCAACAATACTGAACCCTGTCCTGCATCCTTCCCAGCTGCCAGCAGAGTTACCCAGTGCACTGTGAAAGAAAGGTAACGCCCCTGTCCATGCCTGCTGGACCATCAGTATTATGCACCTTACTGCTGACCGCCCTGTCCAACGAGGCAAAGACATTTCTTTCCACATGCTGGTAGAGAGCCGGAATGGCCTTCTGTGAAAAGAAATGGCATTTGGGAACCTGCCACTGAGGTACCACACATTCCACAAATTCACGAATAGGGGGCAGAGTCTACCAGCTGAATAGGCAGCAGTTGCAGTGCTAGCAATTTGGCCAAGCTAGCATTCAGACGCTGACCATGTGGATGGCTGGGAATTTCTTTTGATGGTTTAGCAACTGGGGTAGGAAAATTTGCCTGCTAAAATCAGATGTTGGTGTACCGCTAGCAGATTGGCCGCAAGTACTTGGGACACCTATTTCTATACCTTCATTCCTCTCAGTGCAGGTTTCTGAGAGGACTGGAGGTATAGTGGGGTTGGATATTCCAGCTGATGAGGAGCAAGGAGAGGTCCACCTTGTTCTTTGATGTGGGTCTTTTAAGTGCTGTTGCCAATGGACTGCATGGGAGGTCATCATATGTCTGGTCAAGCATATGGTGCCCAAGCGGCCTCTGTCTTGGCCACGCTTGATACGCTTCAGACGTATGTTGCAAACAGCAACGGTGCGATCTGCTGCACACGTGTCAAAAAAGGCCCACACCAAAGAACAGCAGCGCCCTGCACCTGCTTAGCTCTATGGTGTGATGCAATAGGGTGGCTGCCCTTAAGCTGCCCCCTGGAGGGCATCCTGCCTCATTGGAGATGTGCCTCCTCCTCCTCTCTTCTATCAGGCACCCAAGTAGAGTCAGTGACCTCATCATCCCCTCCCTCCTCGTCACTGGAGCAAACTTGCCAGTATGCTGCAACTCGGGGAACATGACTGCCAGTTTCTTGACCTTCTTGGGCAGCCCCTCTCTCTAGACTCACGTTACTCCCGTCCTCAACCTGGGTACCATCATCGGAGCCTTCAAATCGCTACGCATCCTCCTGCAGCATGTCCCCGACACTGTGGTCAAATAGTTTGGGGGACTCCTCCGTGCATGATGGTGGGGCTAGGGATGGAGTGACTGTTGACATGAAGCCGATGGAATAGGCTGCTTTGGCAGCTGCATTGGCAGGCAAACTTCTCTGAGCCTGGGTAACAGAGAATGAGGAGGATGAGGAGAATGAGGAGGACTTTGTTATCCATTCCACTAACTCTTCTGCATGTTGTGGCTCAATAACATGGCCAGCTGCAGAAAAAAAGGACAAGCATGCCCCATGGCCACGTGCTGAGGATGCAATGTGTCCACGACCAGCACAGTCGACTGTAGACACAGAGCCTGCTTGTCCTCTTTTAGTGGCCTGTGAGCGTCTGCCTCTCCTTGGTGGCCTTCGGGACATGCTGTAAATTTTGTTTAGCAAAACCACACTACACTGTATTGTGTACTGTGTACACCACCAGAAAAGTAGTAGCAAGTGCACTAGGGGTGCACGGTACTGTGTACACCAACAGAAGTGTAATAACAACTATGGGTGTGCTGTATGTATTGTGTACTGTGTACACCACCAGAAAAGTAGTAGAAACTGCACTAGGGGTGCACGGTACTGTGTACACCAACAGAAGTGTAATAACAACTATGGGTGTGCTGTATGTATTGTGTACACCACCAGGAAAGTAGTAGCAACTGCACTAGGGGTGCACGGTACTGTGTACACCAACAGAAGTGTAATAACAACTATGGGTGTGCTGTATGTATTGTGTACTGTGTACACCACCAGAAAAGTAGTAGAAACTGCACTAGGGGTGCACGGTACTGTGTACACCAACAGAAGTGTAATAACAACTATGGGTGTGCTGTATGTATTGTGTACACCACCAGGAAAGTAGTAGCAACTGCACTAGGGGTGCACGGTACTGTGTACACCAACAGAAGTTTAATAACAACTATGGGTGCACTGTATGTATTGTGTACTGTGTACACCACCAGAAAAGTAGTAGCACCAGCAACTGCACTAGGAGTGCACGGTACTGTGTACACCAACAGAAGTTAAATAACAACTATGGGTGCACTGTATGTATTGTGTACTGTGTACACCACCAGAAAAGTAGTAACACCAGCAACTGCACTACGGGTGCACGGTACTGTGTACACCAACAAAAATGTAATAACAACTATGGGTGCACTGTATGTATTGTGTAAACCAGCAGGAAAGTAGTAGCAACTGGACTAGGGGTGCACGGTACTGTGTACACCAACAGAAGTTTAATAACAACTATGGGTGCACTGTATGTTTTGTGTACACCACCAGGAAAGTAGTAGCAACTGCACTAGGGGTGCACAGTACTGTGTACACCAACAGAAGTGTAATAACAACTATGGGTGCACTGTATGTATTGTGTACTGTGTACACCACCAGAAAAGTAGTAGCAACTGCACTATCGGTGCACGGTACTGTGTACACCAACAGAAGTGTAATAACAATTATGGGTGTACTGTATTGTGTACCCCACCAGAAAAGTAGTAGCAACTGCACCTTGGGTGCACACTTGTACACCAACAGAAGTGTAATAACAACTATGGGTGTACTGTATTGTGTACACCATCAGAAAAGTAGTAGCAACTGCACTAGGAGTGCACGGTACAGTGTACACTAACAGAAATGTAATAACAACTATGGGTGTACTGCATAGTTGCCAACATTGTAAAAAAAAATTTAGGGACACATTTTTTGGCTGTAGGCAGAGTCTTATTATAATTAGGGGGGCATGCGTTTGTAGGTGTGGCACAGGAGGAAAGAAAAAATGCGGCGCGCGGAGCGCGCCTCAGTGAAACTATGGGCGTGGTTTACGCAAAATAGTGGGCGTGTCTTAAATGGGCGTGGCTCAAAGGGGTGTGATTAGCGTCTGAGATGAACGAGGGATGGAGGGGGAGGGAGGGATGGAGGGACAGCAGCCCCAGATCCTACACAACAATAGAAATATGTGTATTCCAGAAAGTTTAACAATCAGCAGATAAAGATACTCCAAACACCTGGTGTTAGCACTTCAATCATCCCGGCACCATGGTTCTTATGGTGTCAGGATGATTGAAGTGCATCATTTCTATTATTACATTGTAATATAAAATGAAATCATTCAACTTACCATAATGCCGAATCAGTGGGATCCCTGAGCGTGTCGCCTGCCACCAGCCGTCCGTCCTTGCATCAGGTGCCCCAGCAGAGTCCGTCCTTGCATCAGGTGTCCCAGCAGAGTCTGTCCTTGCATCAGGTGTCCCAGCAGAGTCCGTCCTTGCATCAGGTGTCCCAGCAGAGTCCGTCCTTGCATCAGGTGCCCTCAGCAGAGTCCGTCCTTGCATCAGGTGCCCTCAGCAGAGTCCGTCCTTGCATCAGGTGCCCTCAGCAGAGTCCGTCCTTGCATCAGGTGCCCTCAGCAGAGTCCGTCCTTGCATCAGGTGCCCTCAGCAGAGTCCGTCCTTGCATCAGGTGTCCCAGCAGAGTCTGTCCTTGCATCAGATGTCCCAGCAGAGTCCGTCCTTGCATCAGGTGCCCCCAGCAGAGTCCGTCCTTGCATCAGATGTCCCAGCAGAGTCCGTCCTTGCATCAGATGTCCCAGCAGAGTCCATCCTTGCATCAGGTGCCCCCAGCAGAGTCCGTCCTTGCATCAGGTGTCCCAGCAGAGTCCGTCCTTGCTTCAGGTGTCCCAGCAGAGTCCGTCCTTGCATCAGGTGCCCCCAGCAGAGTCCGTCCTTACATCAGATGTCCCCAGCAGAGCCCCCCTTACATCAGATGTCCCCAGCAGGGCCCTCCTTACATCAGATGTCCCCAGCGGAGCCCCCCCTTACATCAGATGTCCCCAGCAGAGCCTCCCTTCCATCAGGTGTCCCCAGCGGAGCCCCCCCTTACATCAGGTGTCTCCAGTGGAGCCCCCCTTACATCAGGTGTCTCCAGTGGAGCCCCCCTTACATCAGATGTCCCCAGTGTAGCCCTCCTTACATCAGGTGTCTCCAGCGGAGCCCCCCTCACATCAGGTGTCCCCAGCGGAGCCCCCTCTTACATCAGATGTCCCCAGCGGTGCCCCCCTTACATCAGGTGTCCCCAACGGAGCCCCCCTTACATCAGGTGTCCCCAGCGGAGCCCCCCTTACAGCAGATGTCCCCAGCGGTGCCCCCCTTACATCAGGTTTCCCCAGCGGTGCCCCCCTTACATCAGGTGTCCCCAGCGGTGCCCCCCTTACATCAGGTGTCCCCAGCGGTGCCCCCCTTACATCAGGTTTCCCCAGCGGAGCCCCCCTTACATCAGGTTTCCCCAGCGGAGCCCCCCTTACATCAGGTTTCCCCAGCGGAGCCCCCCCTTACATCAGGTGTCCCCAGCGGAGCCCCCCCTTACATCAGGTTTCCTAGTAGATCTGCGCCGGCCGCGTGGTTACAATAGAACTCCCACCCCTTTCCATAACAGACCGGCAGCGGGGCGGAGTGGGGCAGAGGGTGGTCGGTGCGAAGCAGGGCGGGGGGGTTGGCGGGGCGGAGTGGGGCAGAGGGTGGAAATGGAAAGGGCGGGATATCGTGAAAAAACGGATTTCTCAGGACATTTCCCAGGAAACAATAAAATCGGGATATCCCGGAAATGTCCCGGGAAATTCGGGACAGTTGGTAAGTATGGTACTGTATTGTGTACACCACCAGAAAAGTAGTAGCAACTGCACTAGGGGTGAACGGTATTGTGTACACCACCAGAAGTCTAATAGCAACTATGGGTGCACTGTATGTATTGTGTACTCTGTACACCACCAGAAAAGTAGTAGCAACTGCACTAGGGGTGCACGGTACTGTGTACCGTGCACCAACAGAAGTGTAATAACAACTATGGGTGTACTGTATTGTGTACACCACCAGAAAAGTAGTAGCAACTGCACCTGGGGTGCACACTTGTACACCAACAGAAGTTTAATAACAACTATGGGTGCACTGTATGTATTGTGTACACCACCAGGAAAGTAGTAGCAACTGCACTAGGGGTGCACGGTACTGTGTACACCAACAGAAGTTTAATAACAACTATGGGTGCACTGTATGTATTGTGTACTGTGTACACAACCAGAAAAGTAGTAGCAACTGCACTAGGGGTGCACGGTACTGTGTACACCAACAGAAGTATAATAACTATGGGTGTACTGTATTGTGTACACCACCAGAAAAATAGTAGCAACTGCACCAGGAGAGCACGGTACAGTGTACACTAACAGAAGTGTAATAACAACCAGAAAAGTAGTAGCAACTGCACTATGGGTGCATGGTACTGTGTACACCAACAGAAGTGTAATAACAAGTATGGGTGTACTGTGTACACCACCAGAAAAGTAGTAGCAACTGCACTATCGGTGCACAGTACTGTGTACTGTGTACACCGACTGTCTGTACATATATATTAAATACACTGCAGCTAACTGAATAACCTGCCTGCCTGAAGTATATTAGAAAAAGTACACCAGCAACGGCCTCCAGTCAGATATTGCTAAACTGGATACAGTGGATATATATATATATATATACGAGACTGTCTGCATATATATATAAAATACACTGCAGCTAACTAAATAACCTGCCCGCCTGCTCAATCTAAATATCTAAATGACACACTCTCTCTCCGTCCACGCCAACAACACACTACACGGGGCCAACGTGCAGGCAGCAGTGCATTATGGGCCATTACGCGCCGCTCGAATTTGGCGCGAACGGCCCATAATGTTCAGTTTTTGACGAACGGGCAAACAGCCAATGTTTGATTCGAACTCGACCCGAACAGAAAGCTCATCCCTAGTGGCAACCCAAATGGGAAGGATGCTTGATAAAATAATAACTATATGGTGTAACAGTTATTATATATATATATGTGCTTGAATGTCATATTTTTATTCATACAGTTTTTGTAAAAATATAAACAACCCATTTGATTAATTTTTTTATTGTTTTTGATGACATTGTGGCACCTTTTAAATGTACCAAGATTGTTTAATTCCCTTAATTTTTGCATATGACATTGGGGATATGGTGCAAACCCATCAATCCTATTTGTATATATAACACAGCAAGTGTAAACAAGACACAGGACAGATCTGAATTTCTAACAGAATCAAATGATATTTGGACCTTTTCGGCTTTGCTCTAAGGCCCCTTTCACACTGGGGCAGGAGGTGCGTCGGCGGTAAAGCGCCGTTATTATTAGCGGCACTTTACCGTCGTTTTTACCCCCCGCTAGTGGCCGAGAAAGGGTTAAAAACCACCGCGGTATAGCCGCGCTACCCCATTGATTTCAATGGGCAGGAGCGGTGAAGGAGCGGTGTATATACCGCTCCTTCACCGCTCCGAAGATGCTGCTAGCAGGACTTTTTTTCCCGTCCTGCTAGCGCACCTCTCCAGTGTGAAAGCCCTCTGGCTTTCACACTGGAGACACAGCAGCATCTGTTTCGGGTCGGTTTGCAGGCGCTATTTTTAGCGCAATAGCGCCTGCAAACCGCCGCAGTGTGAAAGGGGTCTAATAGAGTGAAGTGGACTCGAAGATTAGGGTGAACGTATTTTAAAAAGTTTTCACACAGTATACAACCATGGCCAAAAGTTTTGAGAATAACACAAATATTAATTTTCACAAAGTCTGCTGCTTCATCTTTTTTAGATCTTTTTGTCAGATGTTAATAAGGTATATTGAAGTATATTTACAAGCATTTCATAAGTGTCAAAAGCTTTTATTGACAATTGCATTAAGTTTATGCAAAGAGTCAATATTTGCAGTTCTTTATCAAGACCTCTGCAATTCGCACTGGCGTGCTGTCAATTAAAATTAGTAGGAGTTTTTTTGTTCACCTGCCTCTTGAGGATTCCTGACCACGGACCCAAAATTTCGATGTTTTGTTCCCCAAGCCACTTAGTTATCACTTTTTCCTTGTGGCAAGGTGCTCCATCATGCTGAAAAAGGCATTGTTCGTTACCAAACTGTTCTTGGATGGTTGGGAGAAGTTGCTCTCAGAGGATGTTTTTGTACCATTCTTTACTCATGGCTGTGTTTTTAGGCAAAACTGTGAGTGAGCTCATTTCTTTGGCTGAGAAGCAACCCCACACATGAATGGTCTCAGGATGCTTTACTTTTGGCATGACACGGGACTGATGGTAGCGCTCACCTTTTCTTCTCCAGACAAGGTTTTTTCCGGATGCCCCAAACAATCAGAAAGGGGATTCATCAGAGAAAATGACTTTACCCCAGTCCTCAGCAGTCCAATTCCTGTACCTTATGCAAAATATCAGTCTGTCCCTGATGCTTTTCCTGGAGAGAAGTGGCTTCTTTGCTGCCCTTCTGCACACCAGGCCATCCTTCTAAAAGTCTTCTAAAAGTCTTCTCACTGTGCGTGCAGATGTACTCACACCTGTCTGCTGCCATTCCTGAGTAAGCTCTGCACTGGTGGTGCCCCAGGGGCGGACTGACCATTCAGGCTCTCGGGCACTGCCCGAGGGCCCCATGCCACTAAGGGCCCCCATCAGGGTTGCCAGCCTCAATAAAACTAGGGAAAGTATGTAAAAATCTGTGTAAAATCCCAAGATTATAGCTGCCCTGCCTCTCCAGTACCTTTTCAGTGTGTGTATGTGTATTCTGTGTGTGTATGCTGTATGTGTGTGTGTATACTGTGTGGCCCCATAATCTCTTATTGCCTGGGGGCCCCATAATCTCCTATTGCCCGGGGGCCCCATAATCTCCTATTGCCCGGGGGCCCCATAATCTCCTATTGCCCGGGGGCCCCATAATCTTCTCCTATTGCCCGGGGGCCCCATGAGTTGTCAGTCCGCCCCTGCCCAGCCCTGCAGCTAAATCAACTGTAGGAGACGATCTTGGCGTTTGCTGGTTTCTTGGGCCCCCTGAAGCCTTCTTCACAAATGCAGTGTAAATGTTTTTATGGGATTAAGTTAATTTTCATGGCAAAGAGTGACTTTGCAATTCATCTGATCACTCTTCATAACATTCTGGAATATATGGAAATTCCATCATAAAAACTGAGGCAGCAAACTTTGTGAAAATTAATATTTGTGTCATTCTCAAAACTTTTGGCCACGGCTGTAGATATAGCAGTGCTTGCTCTTAGTTTCACCACTTGCCGACCGGGCCATAGCCGAAAGACGGCTACAGCGCGGTCAGCTTATTCTGGGTGGACGTCCGTGGGTCGTCATTCCAGAATGTTGCTCCCGCACGCCCCCCGGGGTGCGCACCCGGGAACATCCCTGAGCGCCAGGTCCCGAGGACCCGGCGCATCACGGATCACGGTAAATAGCCGCTGATCGCGGCCGTTTACCACGCGATCATTCCCTCAAATGACGGAGCGATCACTTGTAAACAAGTCATGACGCCAGTTACTCCCTCCCCTCTATGTACCGATGGTTACAGTGCGAGGGGAGAGGGAGAGAGAGGGAGAGATTGCAGCAGCGCTGTGGGCTGGATGTTTAGTGCCCACAGCGCTGCTCAGTGTAAATAATCTGCAGTACTCTGCAACACTGTGCAATACTCTGCCAATACTCTGCAACACTATGCAATACTCTGCCAATACTCTGCAACACTGTGCAATACTCTACAACACTGTGCAATACTCTGCCAATACTCTGAAACACTGCAATACTCTGCCAATACTCTGCAACACTGTGCAATATCCTGCAACACTATGCAACACTGTGCAATACTCTGCCAATACTCTGCAACGCTGCAATACTCTGCCAATACTCTGCAACACTGCAATACTCTGCAACACTGTGCAATACTCTGCCAATACTCTGCAACGCTGCAATACTCTGCCAATACTCTGCAACAATGTGCAATACTCTGCAACACTGTGCAATACTCTGCAACACTGCAATACTCTGCCAATACTCTGCAACACTATGCAATACTCTGCAACACTGCAATACTCTGCCAAT
Organism: Lithobates septentrionalis; assembly: GCA_037952835.1. Lineage (NCBI taxonomy): Eukaryota > Metazoa > Chordata > Amphibia > Anura > Ranidae > Lithobates > Lithobates septentrionalis. Next base: position 728,789 of record JBBDGP010003259.1, read on the forward strand.
ACTCTGCAACGCTGCAGTACTCTGCCAATACTCTGCAACACTGCAATACTCTGCCAATACTCTGCAACACTGCAATACTCTGTCAATACTCTGCAACACTGCAATACTCTGCCAATACTCTGCAACACTGTGCAATATCCTGCAACACTATGCAATACTCTGCAACACTGTGCAATACTCTGCCAATACTCTGCAATGCTGCAATACTCTGCCAATACTCTGCAACACTGCAATACTCTGCAACACTGTGCAATACTCTGCCAATACTCTGCAACGCTGCAATACTCTGCCAATACTCTGCAACAATGTGCAATACTCTGCAACACTGTGCAATACTCTGCAACACTGCAATACTCTGCCAATACTCTGCAACACTATGCAATACTCTGCAACACTGTGCAATACTCTGCCAATACTCTGCAACGCTGCAGTACTCTGCCAATACTCTGCAACACTGCAATACTCTGCCAATACTCTGCAACACTGCAATACTCTGTCAATACTCTGCAAAACTCTGCCAATACTCGCCAATACTCTGCCAATACTCTGCCAATACTTGCCAATACTCTACAATAAATTTTAACAGAAACAAAGAATTTTTTTTTTTTATCAAATTTCCAGTCTTTTTTGATTTATAGCGCAAAAAATAAAAAACCCAGTGGTGATTAAATACCACCAAAAGAAAGCACTATTTGTGTTGCATGACTAAGTAATTGTCATTTAAAGTGTGAGAGCACCCAATGCTGAAAACTGGTCTAGTTAAGAAAGGGGTTTAAGTGCCCAGTGGTCAAGTGGTTAAAATCATGTGTCTCCTGTGTTTTTTTTAGGCTTTGTTGGCTGCAGAGAAGGATTTTTTCATAAGCTGGGATTGTTCTGGAACAATACAAAAAGTGCTTGACCTAATACCCGAGAAGACATTCTCCTTGCCCATCGCTGCTGCCCAGGTGCTGCCTTTCCTGTGGTCTACAAGCTATGTCTCTGTGAAGCATCTGCCATGTCCACCAGATTATGGTAATTAATTTATTTCATTTAGTAATACAAAGCACTGAATCACATACATCAAATCCTAAAGTAATATTCTTCATGGAATCCAAAACAATAAAAAAGTACCTCTTGAATGCCCCCCCAAATTAGTCAGATCAGCATATGCATAGACAGGTGCGAAACAGACCAGATCGGCTAGCAGACTTTAACAGAATGGTGGCCATCTGCACACAGACCCCGACTCCCTGTTGTATAAATGTAAATGAGATGGGTAAAAAGATGGCTTCAGCTCCTGTTCTCTACCTGTAGAGAATGACACGTTTCACCCTTTTGAGGCTTAATCATAAAAGAAAAGGGTGAAACAGATCGGAGGAGTTTACTACAGATTGAGAACAGGAGCTGAAGCCATCTTTTACCCATCTCATTCACATTTATGCAACAGGGAGTTGGTGTCTGTGTGCAAAGAGCCACCATTTTGTTGAATTCTCCATGGAATGCTACACATTTTCACTGCATCACTTTTTACCATTTGGTGATGCCATTAGTTTTTTTAACAATGTCTACTATAGTATAAAAAAAAATAATGGCTACAAAAATGTACATTAAAAAGTTAATGAGACTCTATTCATTTACATTAGTGGGTTGGCACATAGTTCTTGGTGCTTGGTCCTTGAATGGCATCTTTTGTTTTGTTGGTGCCATGTCAGGGCATGCTTAGTTTGAATGGTATGGGCACAAAGCATGAGTTTTTAGCAATACAATGCAAACGGCCAGATAGGGACCTTCAGTGGGGTGGCAGTGGCTGCTTCTACAGTGTTCGCCAGATCAAGAGGTAAGGGGAAATATTCCAATGGATACACTTGCTCCAATTTAAACTGGTTAAAGCAGTAGTAAACCACAGCGATTTTTTATTTATTTTTTGCATCACATACTAGCAGATTATGTCAAACTTACCTTAGAACGAAGCCCTTCCAGCGGCGAGCTGTCACCGCTGACAGGGCTTCCATTGCTTCGACCAGTTTTTCTTCCGGGTTTGTGGAGTTGCTGTATACAGCACAGGACTCTGATGGAACAGCCCGGGTGGCCGTTCCTTTAGGCTCCATTCACACTAGCGCGTTTTTTGATGCAATTTGCATTTTGCAATAATGCATGGGAATTTTTTAACATGGGTTCCTATGGAACATGTTCACATCTGCATTTTTGTACCTCTGCGTTTTTGGAAAAGGTCAGGGACTTTTTTTCATGCAAAATGCAGCGTTTTGCATGTAATAGAATTCAATGGACCAGCATCAAAAATGCAAGTACAGCGTTTTTACAGCGTTTTTGACGCGTTTTTACAGCGTTTTTGGATTTTTTTTTTTTTTTAAGACTGTATACAGTCTAAAAAGAAAAACTGTAAAACAAAAAAAAACACAAAACGCGGCAAAAACGCTGCTTAACCACTTGCCGACCGCCTCACGCCTATATACGTGAGCAGAGCGGCACGGGCAGGCAAAATCACGTACCTGAAACGTGATTGCCTTCCCGCGGGTGGGGGGTCCGATCGGACCCCCCCCCCCGGTGCCAGCTGCGGTCGGCATTTGGTTGGAAGCGATGGGAGACGAGGGGGAGGCCATCCGATCGTGGCCCCCCCCTCGCGATCGCTCCCAGCCAATGATAAACATCCCCTGCCTCTGTATAGTACACAGAGGCAGAGGATGTGATGTCATCTCTCCTCGGCTCGGGAGTTTCCGTTCCAGCGCCGAGGGGAGATGACATGTAAGTGCACCAACACACACACACAGTAGAACATGCCAGGCATACCTTACACCCCCGATCGCCCCCCCGATCCCCCCCCCAATCACCCCCCCCCCCCTGTCACAAACTGACACCAAGCAGGTTTTTTTTTTTTTTTTTTCCTGATTACTGCATAGTGTCAGTTTGTGACAGTTAGCAGTGTTAGGGTAGTGACTGTTACCCCCCTGTAGGTCTAGGGTACCCCCCTTACCCCCCCTAATAAAGTTTTAACCCCTTGATCACCCCCTGTCACCAGTGTCGCTAAGCGATCATTTTTCTGATCGCTGTATTAGTGTCGCTGGTGACGCTAGTTAGGGACGTAAATATTTAGGTTCGCCGTCAGTGTTTTATAGCGACAGGGACCCCCATATACTACCTAATAAATGTTTTAACCCCTTGATTGCCCCCTAGTTAACCCTTTCACCACTGATCACCATATAACCGTTACGGGTGACGCTGGTTAGTTTGTTTATTTTTTATAGTGTCAGGGCACCCGCCGTTTATTACCAAATAAAAGTTTAGCCCCCTGTAGGTCTAGGGTACCCCCCTTACCCCCCTAATAAAGTTTTAACCCCTTGATCACCCCCCGTCACCAGTGTCACTAAGCGATCATTTTTCTGATCGCTGTATTAGTGTCGCTGGTGACGCTAGTTAGGGACGTAAATATTTAGGTTCGCCGTCAGTGTTTTATAGCGACAGGGACCCCCATATACTATCTAATAAATGTTTTAACCCCTTGATGGCCCCCTAGTTAACCCTTTCACCACTGATCACCGTATAACCGTTACGGGTGACGCTGGTTAGTTCCTTTATTTTTTATAGTGTCAGGGCACCCGCCGTTTAATACCGAAAAAAGGTTTAGCCCCCTGATCGCCCGGCGGTGATATGCGTCGCCCTAGGCAGCGTCAGATTAGCGCCAGTACCGCGAACACCCACGCACGCACCGTACACGCACCGTACACCTCCCTTAGTGGTATAGTATCTGAACGCATCAATATCTGATCCGATCAGATCTATACTAGCGTCCCCAGCAGTTTAGGGTTCCCAAAAACGCAGTGTTAGCGGGATCAGCCCAGATACCTGCTAGCACCTGCGTTTTGCCCCTCCGCCCGGCCCAGCCCAGTCCAGCCCACCCAAGTGCAGTATCGATCGATCACTGTCACTTTTTTTTGTAGCGTTTTGGTGAACTGGCAAGCACCAGCGGCGTAGTACACCCCGGTCGTAGTCAAACCAGCACTGCAGTAACACTTGGTGACGTGGCGAGTCCCATAAGTGCAGTTCAAGCTGGTGAGGTGGCAAGCACAAGTAGTGTCCCGCTGCCACCAAAAAGACAAACACAGGCCCGTCGTGCCCATAGTGCCCTTCCTGCTGCATTCGCCAATCCTAATTGGGAACCCACCGCTTCTGCAGCGCCCGTACTTCCCCCATTCACATCCCCAACCAAATGCAGTCGGCTGCATGAGAGGCATTTATATATCCTCCCAAGTACCCCTACCCAACGAACCCCCCCAAAAAAGATGTTGTGTCTGCAGCAAGCGCGGATATAGGCGTGACACTCACTATTGTTGTCCCTCCTGTCCTGACAATCCTGGTCTTTGCATTGGTGAATGTTTTGAACGCTAAGATTCACTAGTTGAGTATTAGCGTAGGGTACAGCATTGCACAGACTAGGCACACTTTCACAGGGTCTCCCAAGATGCCATCGCATTTTGAGAGACCCGAACCTGGAACCGGTTACAGTTATAAAAGTTACAGTTACAAAAAAAAAGTGTAAAAAAAAAAAAAAAACACAAACAAAAATAAAAAAAAATAGTTGTCGTTTTATTGTTCTCTCTCTCTATTCTCTCTCTCTATTGTTCTGCTCTTTTTTACTGTATTCTATTCTGCAATGTTTTATTGTTATTATGTTTTATCATGTTTGCTTTTCAGGTATGCAATTTTTTATACTTTACCGTTTACTGTGCTTTATTGTTAACCATTTTTTTGTCTTCAGGTACGCCATTCACGACTTTGAGTGGTTATACCAGAATGATGCCTGCAGGTTTAGGTATCATCTTGGTATCATTCTTTTTAGCCAGCGGTCGGCTTTCATGTAAAAGCAATCCTAGCGGCTAATTAGCCTCTAGACTGCTTTTACAAGCAGTGGGAGGGAATGCCCCCCCCCCACCGTCTTCCGTGTTTTTCTCTGGCTCTCCTGTCTCAACAGGGAACCTGAGAATGCAGCCGGTGATTCAGCCAGCTGACCATAGAGCTGATCAGAGACCAGAGTGGCTCCAAACATCTCTATGGCCTAAGAAACCGGAAGCTACGAGCATTTTATGACTTAGATTTCGCCGGATGTAAATAGCGCCATTGGGAAATTGGGGGAGCATTTTATCACACCGATCTTGGTGTGGTCAGATGCTTTGAGGGCAGAGGAGAGATCTAGGGTCTAATAGACCCCAATTTTTTCAAAAAAGAGTACCTGTCACTACCTATTGCTATCATAGGGGATATTTACATTCCCTGAGATAACAATAAAAATGATTTAAAAAAAAAAAAAATGAAAGGAACAGTTTAAAAATAAGATAAAAAAGCAAAAAAATAATAAAGAAAAAAAATAAATAAATAAAAAGCACCCCTGTCCCCCTGCTCTCGCGCTAAGGCGAACGCAAGCGGCGGTCTGGCGTCAAATGTAAACAGCAATTGCACCATGCATGTGAGGTGTCACCGCGAAGGTCAGATCGAGGGCAGTAATTTTAGCAGTAGACCTCCTCTGTAAATCTAAAGTGGTAACCTGTAAAGGCTTTTAAAGGCTTTTAAAAATGTATTAATTTTGTTGCCACTGCACGTTTGTGCGCAATTTTAAAGCATGTCATGTTTGGTATCCATGTACTCGGCCTAAGATCATCTTTTTTATTTCATCAAACATTTGGGCAATATAGTGTGTTTTAGTGCATTAAAATTTAAAAAAGTGTGTTTTTTCCCCAAAAAATGCGTTTGAAAATCGCTGCGCAAATACTGTGTGAAAAAAAAAAAATGAAACACCCACCATTTTAATCTGTAGGGCATTTGCTTTAAAATAATATATAATGTTTGGGGGTTCAAAGTAATTTTCTTGCAAAAAAAAATAATTTTTTCATGTAATCAAAAAGTGTCAGAAAGGGCTTTGTCTTCAAGTGGTTAGAGGAGTGGGTGATGTGTGACATAAGCTTCTAAATGTTGTGCATAAAATGCCAGGACAGTTCAAACCCCCCCCAAATGACCCCATTTTGGAAAGTAGACACCCCAAGCTATTTGCTGAGAGGCATGTCGAGTCCATGGAATATTTTATATTGTGACACAAGTAGCGGGAAAGAGACAAATTTTTTTTTTTTTTTTTTTGCACAAAGTTGTCACTAAATGTTATATTGCTCAAACATGCCATGGGAATATGTGAAATTACACCCCAAAATAAATTCTGTTGCTTCTCCTGAGTACGGGGATACCACATGTGTGGGACTTTTTGGGAGCCTAGCCGCGCACGGGACCCCGAAAACCAAGCACCGCCTTCAGGCTTTCTAAGGCCGTAAATTTTTGATTTCACTCTTCACTGCCTATCACAGTTTCGGAGGCCATGGAATGCCCAGGTGGCACAAACCCCCCCCAAATTACCCCATTTTGGAAAGTAGACACCCCAAGCTATTTGCTGAGAGGTATAGTGAGTATTTTGCAGACCTCACTTTTTGTCACAAAGTTTTGAAAATTGAAAAAAGAAAAAAAAATTTTTTTTTTCTGGTCTTTCTTCATTTTCAAAAACAAATGAGAGCTGCAAAATACTCACCATGCCTCTCAGCAAATAGCTTGGGGTGTCTACTTTCCAAAATGGGGTCATTTGGGGGGGGTTTGTGCCATCTTGGCATTTTATGGCCTTCAAAACTGTGATAGGTAGTGAGGAGTAAAATCAAAAATGTATGCCCTTAGAAATCCTGAAGGTGGTGCTGGGTTTTCGGGGCCCCGTACGCGGCTAGGCTCCCAAAAAGTGCCACACATGTGGTATCCCCGTACTCAGGAGAAGCAGCTGAATGTATTTTGGGGTGCAATTCCACATATGCCCATGGCCTGTGTGAGCAATATATCATTTAGTGACAACTTTTTGTAAATTTTTTTTTTTTTTTTTTGTCATTATTCAATCACTTGGGACAAAAAAAAAAAAATATTCAATGGGTTCAACATGCCTCTCAGCAATTTCCTTGGGGTGTCTACTTTCCAAAATGGGGTCATTTGGGGGGGTTTTGTACTGCCCTGCCATTTTAGCACCTCAAGAAATGACATAGGCAGTCATAAACTAAAAGCTGTGTAAATTCCAGAAAATGTACCCTAGTTTGTAGACGCTATAACTTTTGCGCAAACCAATAAATATACGCTTATTGACATTTTTTTTACCAAAGACATGTGGCCGAATACATTTTGGCCTAAATGTATGACTAAAATTTAGTTTATTGGATTTTTTTTATAACAAAAAGTAGAAAATATAATTTTTTTTCAAAATTTTCAGTCTTTTTCCGTTTATAGCGCAAAAAATAAAAACGGCAGAGGTGATCAAATACCATCAAAAGAAAGCTCTATTTGTGGGAAGAAAAGGACGCAAATTTTGTTTGGGTAGAGCATTGCATGACCGCGCAATTAGCAGTTAAAGCGACGCAGTGCCGAATTGTAAAAAGTGCTCTGGTCAGGAAGGGGGTAAATCCTTCCGGGGCTGAAGTGGTTAAAAACACGGCAAGCACAGCAAAAAACACTGCAGAAACTCTCAAAAGCAACATGCATAGATGTGGATCGAGCCTTAGAGCCGATGTGCCAGGTGATGTCACTGGCTGCATGTACAGTAAATATCTCCTAAACGGCGCACGTTTACCTATAGGTAAGCCTTATAATGCAGGTATGGGAGTTTACTCCCACTTTAGGTGAATACTCTTTAATTTGGACAACTTTCCTCTTTTATGAAGAAAAGGGCTACGCTTGCCAAAGCTCAGCAACTTTATTGAAAGACAGCATCCTACTTCCTACATCCTACATCCTAAGTCCGTTTCTCTAAGGCCCCTTTCACACTGAGGCGTTTTTCAGGCGTTTTAGCACTAATATTACCGCCTAAATACCGCATGAAAAACGCCCCCTATGTATCTCAGTGTAACCTTTCACACTGAGGCGTTGTGCTGGCTGTGCGTTGGAAAAAATCCTGCAAACAGCTTTTTTGGAGCATCTTTGAGGTGCATAAAATAGCGCTGTAAAAACGTCTGTCACAATTGAAATGAATGGGAAACGCTGTAAAAACGCGGTAATAACGCGGTAAAAATGCTTTAAAACCACCTAGAAACTGTGGGGAAGGTCACATGACTGCATGGTCACATGGTCACATGGTCAGGTTTGCTGACGCTAACGCTTAAAAAACGCTATAAAAACGCGATTCAAACGCATGGGCGTTAGCGCCATTTTTAAATCTAACACGGTAAAAACGCGGTAATAACGCTCATCGTTTTTACCACGGTTTTGCAACGCCTCAGTGTGAAAGTAGCCTAATACGTTTCACCCATCTGGGCTTAGAGATGGGGCAGACAAGGGGATGGACATTTATATACACCACATTAATATTCAACTAGACAATCGTTAGAAACTTTTAAATGGACAAAACATGTTTTAATGCTGATTTATGGACATTGGTTTATCATGTTGATACCTACTTTAAACCATGATAAGAATAGCAATTTATTTTTCACCATTAATAAATATAATAATAAGAGGCATAACTATTTCACATTTCAAATATCCAATCAAATTCAGTAGGTTTTTACCCCCCACAAATTATGATAGTAGGTTTAGTGACATTTTACAATTGTTGATTTAAAGGATCAGTCCACCCAAAGCTCATTTCATTTCGTAGATGTTAGAGAATTACACTACTAGCTGGCAGTCTCTCCTATCTCCTGGGGTGTCCAAGTTTCTGGGTACGCAGACTTGCTGTTCCCATTAGAATGCACTAACCCTGCTGGATTTTATATTGATTTTATAATATGTAGATTGTAACAGAAGAAGCTAAAAGTGGTCAGGAATAACCAAAACTCCCAGGTGGACAGGAACTGAGCTGAGAATTATGACAGGGAGATGTTACTTTTGGAGTACCTAAGACCTAAGCCAGCAGCTGACTCAGCCCACGACTCTTCCACCACTTCTAGGTGGATTGGCCCTTTAACCTCTTCCCTGGGTCAGCTGATAGCCTCTCACGGCTTTCAATATCATTTCTATGCTGATGACACACAAATCTATCTCTCCACCCCTCAACTCACTCCATCAGTCTCCTCACCCATCACTAACTTACTAACCGACATATCTGTATGGATGTCACACCACTTCCTCAAACTTAACTTGTCCAAAACTGAGCTTATAATATTTCCTCCCTCACGTGCCTCTTCCCCTGACTTGTCTGTCAAGAGCAATGGCAAAACCATCCACCCGTCCCCACATGTCAGGGTACTAGGTGTTATCCTGGATTCTAAACTCTCCTTTCGGCCCCACATCAAATCACTTTCCAAAGCTTGCCGCCTCAACCTCCGCAACATCTCTAAACTACGTCCCTTTCTAACCAATGAAACCACAAAGCTCCTGATTCACTCCCTGGTTATCTCTCGCCTTGACTACTGCAACTCACTCCTCATTGGCCTACCTTTAAATAGACTATCCCCCCTCCAGTCCATCATGAATGCTGCTGCCAGACTCATCCACCTTACAAACCGCTCAGTGTCTGCTACCCCTCTCTGCCAATCCCTCCATTGGCTGCCACTCGCCTAACGAATTAAATTCAAAATACTAACAATAAGTTACAAAGCCATCCACAACTGTGCCCCCAGCTACATCACTAACCTAGTCTCAAAATACCAACCTAATCGCCCTCTCCGTTCCTCCCAAGACCTCCTGCTCTCTAGCTCCCTCATCACCTCCTCCCATATCCGCCTCCAGGACTTCTCCCGAGCCTCGCCCATCCTCTGGAATTCCCTACCCTAATCTGTCAGACTGTCTCCAAATTTATCCACTTTTAGGCGATCCCTGAAAACGTTCCTCTTCAGAGAAGCCTATCCTGCCTCCATCTAACAAATGCACTATTTTCTCCATTAGCTCATCCCCCACAGCTATTACCCTTTTGTATAACTTGACCCTCCCTCCTAGATTGTAAGCTCTAACGAGCAGGGCCCTCTGATTCCTCCTAGATTGAATTGTATTGTACTTGTACTGTCCTCCCTAATGTTGTAAAGCGCTGCGTAAACTGTTGGCGCTATATAAATCCTGTATTATAATAATAATAAATAATAATAATAATAACCCTTTCACTGCCAGAGCCGTTTTCGCGTTTTTTTGCACACAAGTAAAAAATTATTTTAGGCCTGAAGGTTACACAAAACCCCAAACATTATATATTTTCTGAAAGCAGACACCCTAGACAATAAAAAAGCAATAGTTCCATTTTTTATGTCGCATGATATTACCGCAAAGGTCTAGGAAACACAATATTTCAGTAAAAAACACACTAATGTGAATTTTAGGGTGAACAAACAAAAAAAATTACCCATTTTTGGTAAAATATAAAAGACATGGTTGCACCGAGTAAACAGATACTGTATATATTCGAGTATAAGTCGACCTGAATATAAGCCGAGGCACCTAATTTTACCACAAAAAACTGGGAAAACGTATTGACTCGAGTATAAGCCTAGGGTGAGAAATGCACAGCTATTGTGTCACAGACGTGCTGTGCATGGCTCTGCAATGGGCCGTGGGCGCACGGGTCCATTGGGACGTGTTCCAGTCCATAGGCATTCAGCAGTGACAAGACGCGCGTCAATGCGCATGCGCAGATCACGGACACGCGCACAGTAACACAGCTTTGGCGCCCAGTGATCCTTAAAGAGGGGCCTCTTCAGAATGCATCCTTGCTGTCTGATCTGCAGCTCATCCTGTACACGATCCTGAACCCGCATCTGCTCCAGTGTTACCCGGCTTCTCCTGACCTCGCTGCTGTCTCCAGTCCTGACCCCTTGGCTTGCCTTTGACCTGCTCTGTGTTTCTGTTTGTTTGATCTCCTGTTGCCGATTCTGCCTGGTCTTGACCATTCTCTGCCTGCTGCTTCTGTCTGATTGATCCGCTGCTGTGACCTGGCTTGTATGACCCTGCTTCTGTCTGCTGTCCTGCGCTGGTGCGCGCTTGCCTACAAGTCCTGCATCCGTGTGCATCTGCCAACAAGTCCTGCGTCCGTGTGCATCTGCCTACAAGTCCTGCATCTGTGCGCATCTGCCAACAAGTCCTGCATCCATGTGCATCTGCCTACAAGTCCTACATCTGTGCACACCTGCCTGCTACTTCTCAGCGTTCCTGCATCCGCAGCAATCAAGCCTGTTCCTGTCTCTGCCAAGCTGACTTCATCTTCAGTCAAGCGGACCCTGCAGGCTCTCCTACCCCGCTGTGCTCCCAGGGTCACTGTTCCCACTCCAGTGATCCCGGAACCAGAGCCGTACGAGAGGTCTCCCTCTGCACGTCAGGCTCACCTCCAATGTACGTGTCATATTGTAAGTGGAAAAGAGGGTCAACAATGCCCATTTGCAGCCTCACTGTGCCCATTTGCAGCCATAGGTCCCCCGAACTTCAAACTCAGTAGTTAAGGGTTCCTAGATGCCCCCTAGCTGCAGCCAAAATTTGGGATCTCTGAACCCAAAGGGTCCCAAAATGACATTGCTGCAGATGGACACAGTTGACCAACTTTGGGGCCCCGTATCTCAGGGCAACTTGGTGCTAGGAACCCCAAATTTGGTGTGCAAACCCAGTGGACATAGCACTACAACATATCCAAAACTGGGGTTCCTAGCACCAAGTGGCCCTGAGATACGAGGGCCTAAATTCGGTTCGGAAAATGTCAAGCACTTTTCTGCAGCAGAGAATGACATTTTCTGAACCGACTTTGGGGCCCCATGTCTCGGGGGCCACTTGGTGCTAGGAACCCCAGCTTTGGATGTTGTAGTGCTAGTTCCACCGGGTTTTGCACACTAAATTTGGGGTTCCGAGCACTAAGTGGTCCCGAGATACGAGACACCCGAGAAATGGCGTCAAACTTCAGTACCCTATATTTTTTATAGGCAACGCTTCAAAGGCCCCCTATAGGTATCAGTTTAGTGTTACGGAGGAGGTCTGGTATTAGAATTATTGCTCTCACTCCAGCATACGCGGCGATATGTAACATGTGTATCGCAATTGACATTTTCACGTGTAGGCGCCCCGACGCATGCGTTTATGTTTGTGCGTGTGTATATGTGGGGGTGGGGGGCCTCAAATTTTTTTTGGGGGGGGTTTCATTTTCAAAAGATTTATTGAATAGCAGTAGATTACATCTTATGGCCACCCACCATTACACATTGAGACAGAGCCTAGAACAAACAGGGCTAGTCAACTGAATAAACAAATATCATTCAACAACATTTATTCCCCAAACTACGGAATCTTCCTGAGTTTCAGGTGAACAGGGGTAAAACCTATAAGTGCACTTAAGTCGGTCATCGGTCCTGACACCCCATATGAGTTCACACTGTCAGGGGTCGACTGGCTTGAAAAATAGAATAAGTGCTCTTTGGAGGTCAGAACTGGTCTCGCAGCTCGGAAATACCAGTAGAGAGTCCAAAGGTGAGTAATATGCATACTTCCACTAGAATCTCATCTGAACAGAGAGTTTCCTTCAGAGATTTTTGCAAATACTTGTGAGCTCCTGCAACTGTGATAATGGTGAAGGCGCATACTCTAGTTCAAGATTGTTAGAGCAAACACTCTTGCTATCTTAAACTTTATGATAATAACAGAAAAGTGTAGGGGGGAGAAGAATGTAGAGGAAAGAGAGGGTTCGGGAGAGGGGTGCCAGTTTAAAAAACTTGAGAGCTTGTTCATGTTGCATTGACTCCAGGGATGAGGGAGATTCCTATGTGTCTAGCCCAGAATTTCCATGTTGCCTCAAATATTTTTGCGGTATCCATTATTGTAATGACCATTTTTTCTTGGGGCATGATCCACAAAATCTTTCTCTTGGCGGCCAGGAGAGACCGGGGGCTGCTTCCAGGCCTTAGCTATTGTGATTTTTGCTCCCAGAAGCATAAACAATATCAATTTTTGAGCGTGTTTAGGAATCTTGGGAATGTGGGCATTCAGCAGTGCTATTTGAGGGGATTTCAAAACAAAGAGGCCTGAGACTCTCTGGATAAGATTAAACATTTTGTTCCAGAATCCTCTGATTCTCGGACATTCCCACCATATGTGAAGCATGGTATCCTGGGCTTGACATTCTCTAAAACACAACGAGGAGGTAGAGGGAAACATCATTGCTAGTCTATTGGAAACTAGGTACCATCTCGTCAACACTTTCAGATTTGCTTCTATCAAGGATATGTTCATAATACCTTTAAAGGCTCTCGTCCCCATTTTATGCCAATCCTCCAGGTCCCAAGTTTCCTGAAAATCTCTTTCCCATACCTCCATGTAAGAGAATTTGGAGGTGGGTTCAGAAAGTGATGTGTAAATTATAGATATACCCCTCTTTTGTGCCATTGCTTGGCCACACCAACGCATATAATGTGTGAACTCTGGGGGAGTGGGTTTGTTTTTCCATATAGAGGAGTAGAAGTGAGAGATCTGAAAATATCAAAATTTCTCAGAATCTGGGAGTACCAATGTTTCCACGCAATGTTTCAAAGAGATCGGGCCAGAAATGGAGAAGTAGTGTCCAATATGGTACATCCCCTTGTCTAGCCACCATTGGAATGATTTGATGTCCATGCCTGGACTGAAATGAGGGTTATGAAAAATGTGAGCTAGTGGGCGTATGTGAGATGTTTCATGTCATCCCATAATTTAATGGAGTGGGATAGCGTAGGGGACATTATGGGGGGCCTAGATTTTCAAGGACACCACAGGAGGTGGTTCAGGGTATGTGTTGGGACCGCTTATCTCTCTACACTAATCCAGTCAGGTTTCTCATATCTAGAGTAGGCCGTCGAGAGTTGGGCCAGCCTAGTTGCTTGGTAGTATCTAAAGAGGTCAGGTAGACCTAATCCCCCTCGTGTTTTGGGACTGTGAAGAATGTGTCGGGCTAGTCTGTATCCTTTCCTTCCCCAGATAAATTTAATTATCTTCCCCTGGAATGATTTGAGATGATCTCTTCTAATTGCTATCGGGAGGGATCTAAACAGGTAGAAGAGTCTAGGGAGTAGAGTCATCTTGAAAGAGTGAATTTTACCTAGCCAGGATATGTTGTGTAGTGCCCAAGTTTGGAGGTCAGTTTCAAGTTTGCGGTACATGGGAGGGAAGTTTGCCTGGTATAGTTGTTTGATCTTGGGGGTTAGATTTATCCCTAGATATCAGATTGAGGAGTTACTCCATTTAAATTTGAAAGAAGGTTAAAGCTGTTTGACCAATGGAGGTTGCAGTGATATATTTAGTGCTTGGGATTTGTTCATGTTAACCTGAATCCCTGATATGTTCCCAAAGGATTCAAGGAGCTTGCTTATGTTGGGTAGGGAGGTATTGGGGAGGTGACGAAGAGAAGGATATTGCCTGCAAAAAGTATGCACTTGTGGATAGTTTGTCCGCAACGAACGCCCTTGATGTTTTGATCTGACCTATTTGCAATGGCTAGAGTTTCAATCGCTAGGGCAAAGATAAATGGGGATAGAGGGCAGCCAGTCCCTCTGGTGATTTTAATGGGATTAGAATAGTAACCCTGCAATCTGACCCTAGCTTCTGGTTCAGAGTAGAGGGATCTCAATAGCCCCAGAAAGTTCTCACTGAACCCCCAACGTCTTAGGACTGAAAAAAGGTAAGGCCAGAAGAGAGAATCAAAGGACTTCTGAAGGTCCAATGAAAGAAGAAGAGCCTCTTGGGGGGGCCTCTGTATCATCCAGATTGAAGGATCAAGATAATGTCCACAGCCTGCCTTACTTGGTCTGGGCCTTGTCTCCCTAGAATGAATCCAACTTGGTCTTTGTGAATATAGTGGTTGATAAAGGGGCGTACTCTATTAGCTAGAATTCTGGTAAGTATTTTTAAATCATTGTTATTAGGGAGATGGGTCTGTAGTTTTCTACTTGTTCTGGGTCTCTATTAGGTTTGGGAATTACAGAAATGAAAGCAGCATTAAGGTGGGTATCTACGGGGTCCCCCTTCCGCTTGGCATTGAAAAATTTTGTTATACGTGGGGCTAGGGTGTCAGCGAAAGTTTTATATCATTGAGTGGAAAACCGTCAGGGCCAGGAGCTGAGTCACCTTTTAGTTTTTTGATCACCTCTAGGGTTTCTTCTGTTGAGATTGGAGCTTCCATGATATCTATATGGTCTTAATGTAGGGCGGGTATAATTAGGTCATCTAGAAAGAAATCTATAGTGGAATCGTCTGCCGTGTTGCCTTTCTGGTATAATTTAGTGTAGAATGCCTGAAATGATTGTAGGATGTGTTGGGGATTTAGGGTCGTGGAGCCATCCTGTAATCTGATTTTTGGGAGTGTGAAGGTACGGAATTTGGGCGAGAGTTTAGTAGCTAACATCGTACTCATCTTGTTATTCTGTTGATAGAATCTTGCGCTACTCCAGCGTATGGATTTCTCGGCCTTAACTGTGATCACCAGGTTTAAAGCTATTCAGGCAGTGTCTAGCTGGGTGATTTGGACCTTTGACGGGTCTTTTTTGTGCTGTTTGCATAAAGCGGAAAAGTCTCTTTCTAGTTTCTCTACGTCTGAGACTCTCTTTCTTAATTTGTGATGCTATTTGAATTTGATTTCCCCGGATCGTTGCCTTGTGAGCTGCCCATAAGGTCTCAGCTGAGATTCCCTCTACGTCATTAAGGAGGAAAAATTCTTTCAACGCCTTTCCAAGTTCTAGGACCTTGACAGGGTCATTAAGTAGTTTAATTAAGTCTCCAGTGTGAAAGGGGGGGGGGGGGGTCTGGTCAGGTGGCCTTGTAAAGTGAGGATAACCATAGAATGGTCTGAAAGGGCTGTGTCCTTAATGGAGGCTTTGTTCACTGAGGGTATATGTATCGATGAGATAAATGTGTGATCAATAGTGGAATAGGATTGGTGAGAAGTGTGTGTAGTCCCTTTTTGTCAGATTAAGTTACCACCAGATGTCGGCAAGACCTTGTTGATAGATCATTTTCGCTGTCTTGGAACTAATTTTCATGGGGCGGGTGAGTTGTGCCGTAGGTGGTTTTTATTTGTCCAGACTTTGGTCGAACGCGATGTTGGAGTTTCCTCCAAATATCACTGTCCCTTCCAATAGAGGCCCTAAGGTTTAAAACATTATTTGAAAAAATTTTGCCTGACCCTTATTGGGAATATAGTAAGAGATGAATGAAAACAAGTGGTCATCTAACACCCCTTTTACTAAGATAAACCTACCCTCTGGGTCCTTGTGTACCTGTAGGGCCTTAAATTTACATGTTTTCGCAAATAGGATTGCTACACCCTTCGTTTTGCCTTCGGCATTTGCTAAGAAGAATTGGGGGTATGGAGCATGGAAAAAGGAGGGGGAGTACCGTATTAGGAAATGTGCCTCCTGAAGCAGAACAACTGCCATCTTATGGGAGCGATATGCCTGTAGCACTTTTCTTCTCTTGCTAGCCGAATTAAGGCCTTAGACATTATGGGAGACTAATCTGAGGGAGGGGAGGAGCCTGGTGTTATTTGGCATGACAAGTGGAGGAGAGGAGCATATCGAAACAGACATCTTCTCGATAGGAGATGGAGCGATTTTGAGCGAAGCGTGGAGCTGGACCTAGGACCTGGAGCGGGAAGGTGGAGTTGTGGCATCTGCGGGCTGGCAATCAGAGAAAAGAGGTTAGTGGGAAAGAAGAAAAAGAGGGAGAAACAAAGTGCAAGTTGGCCTAACATGGGCCTGCGGCGATGGGAGGGGGAAAGGTTCCTCCCTTCGTTGCCGTACACAAAACAGTTGTAGCCCTGGAAGGGGCTAGCCTTCCATCACCCAAAAATGGTGAAACCATAGTCGAGAGATGGATGGAGGAGCATGACTGCTGTCCCAGCCACAGCCATACCTGGTAATAAGAGAAACATTAGATAATATAAATTGTAACATTAATAAAAACTAGAACGTTAGTAAATGAATGGATCAAAGCCAGCAGGGAAGAAATAACTTAGTCATTTGAAATAAGTCGGGGAGAGGGAGGGGGGGTGAGGAATGGGAAGGAGGTAGGGGAGGGAATTGGGGGGAAGGTAAGGGGAGGGGGGAGGGTAGGGGTTAGGTATAGCATCACATTTTGCAGAGTATTATTTTTATTACTGGTTTAAGAGGAAGAAAGGCATACACTATACCAACATCAAATATAACATATTATGCATGTCTATATGCTAATCTAATATACAAATAAATTAATTTTCTTCTAAAGCCAAGACCATGCTCTCTAATTACAACAAAGTCAAAACCTCATTACAATCCCCCAAACGCATTAAGGCAGAGATCCTCTCCCGTCCCTAATCAAAATATATCTCCAACTCCGTTCTGGGGGGTTCCATCTATATTTTCCTTAAGTGACTAACTCTCTTACCTCTATATTTACAAAAAAAAAACCAAAAAAAATAAATAAATAAATAAATAAATAAAACACCTAAGAGGAGGGAGGGGCAGAGCCCATCTCCCACCTCCCCATCCCCCCCTCCCCTGCCTGGAATCCAATGGCCACATCTTCTGTTTTCAGTCATTAGGACTTACATCTATAAGGTTTTTTCCCTCTTCTGTATTAATGAAAAGATTCCATGGAGACCATGTTTTCAGATATGTCCCTCTTTTTTGCCGGGATGTCCAAACCAAATCTTCCATAAGGTTCAATTGTCCTACTCTTTTAAGCCACAATCCTACCGTTGGTGGTTGTGCCTGCTTCCAAGTGAGTGGAATACATGCTCTAGCTGCATTCAGCAGATGACATAGAATAGATCTCTTATATGATTTAACTGGGATTTTAGTATCTTGTAATAGGAAGAAAGATGGATCCTCTGGAATCTCCTGATCACTAAATTTTTGAGCAATTCTCTGGATTTCCTTCCAAAAGTTCTCTATTTTGGGGCAGGACCAAAAAATATGCATTAACGTCCCCTCCTTCCCCCTGAAACGCCAGCAATTATCTTATACCTCCGGGTAGCATCTGTTTAGGAATGCTGGGGTGCGGTACCACCAAAATCTTAAAATTTGTCTCCTGCATTGACGACTCAAATATATTGTGTATCATATTAGTACACTGCTCTTCCATAAAGATTTGACCCAGATCTCTCTCCCACCCCCTAAAAAAGGGCAACCTAAAGTCCCCCGAGGGTGCTACCAGCAGCGCGTACGTTTTAGAAAGGGTTTGGTGGAATAAACCGCTTACGTTACAATATTCCTCAAAGATTGTTAGAGTGCGCCCATAACTACTTGGCAGGATTAAAGTGTTCAAAAAATGTCTCAGCTGTACCGCACGCCAAAAATCCAAACAGTATGGTAAAGATCCTGTTGTCAATGAAAATATCGTGGGCCATGCTTCCCCTGTTAAAAAATGAGAGGCCTGGAAGATCCCCTGTTCCATCAATGCCGTAAAATTTCCCTTCCTCAGACCTGGCTCAAAATGGGGATTCCCCAGTATTGGAAACAACGGTGATATTATTGCCGAAAGTTTACCCTTAGAAAAAAGCTCAAAACCTATCTTTAGGGTGGGTCCTATCACAGGATATGCCTTCGTAATAGTCGGAAGGTCTTTATAACACCAAGCGGCTCGTTGCAGTAAAGCACTGCTCTCAGCCTGCTCCAGGCCCGGCCATAACTTCCCATCTCCATGTCTACTCCAATCAATCAAGCGGCTTAATAAAGCCGCCTGATAGTATTTGTACATGTCTGGTATAGCTAGTCCACCCTTTTGTTTGGGTATAGTCAACAGGGCTCTGCTAATCCTTGGGTGTTTATTTGCCCAGATAAATCTGACAAGAAGGGAATGTATCTGTTTGAAATAATATTTAGGTATAGCGATAGGTAATGCTTGGGATAAATACAAAAACTTTGGCAGGATATTCATTTTAATAATATTACACCTCCCAAACCAGGAGTGGAACCCTCTCTGCCACCTTTCCAAGAGGACTCACACTCTATGTAATATTGGTGGGAAATTAAGATTGTATATGTGGGAAAGATTTGCTGGGATAAAAGTTCCCAGGTATTTCAAGGCTTGATCTGACCATTTAAATTTGTAACTTGCCTTCAGTGTTCCTAATAGGTTGCTAGATATCCCAACTCCCATTGCCTCGGATTTTGATACGTTGATCTTAAAGTCTGATAAGGAGCTATATGTCTCTATTTCTTGAAGAAAGTTAGGTAATGATACAATCGGATTAGTCAATGAAAACAACATATCATCTGCATATGCCAAAGCTTTATACTGCATACCTCCTATTGATATACCCCCTATATCTGGATTTGACCGTATCCTACACATTAAGGGCTCCAACGACAAAACAAATAATATTGGGGACAGTGGGCATCCCTGCATCGTTCCATTCGTGACACTAAAAGGCTGAGATAGCACCCCGTTCACCTTAACCTGAGCTGATGGTTGTGTATAGATACTTGAAATCGATCTAATCATATTGTTGCCCAACCCTACTTGTCTTAACACCGCAAACATAAACTGTCAATTAATGCAATCGAAAGCTTTCTCTGCATCTGTTCCCAGAAATAAGGATGGGATTTTGGAAGTATTAGCTACATGAATTAAATTCAAAGTCCTAATCGTATTATCTCGTGCTTCCCATGTCTGGACAAACCCTACCTGGTCCAAATGGACCAGGGAGGGTAGATACTGTTGGAGCCGCATCGCCAAGATCTTAGAGAAAAGCTTCAGATCCGCATTTAAAAGGGATATCGGTCTATAACTACCGCATTGTGATGGGTCTTTACCTTCGTTAGGTAAGATCGTGATTAACACTTTCAGGGATTCCATCTGGAATGAACCTGAATCTCCCAATCCATTATACATTTTAACCAAATAAGGTCCTAAAATAGGAAAGAGCAGCTTATAATATTGGGCGGTAAAACCGTCTGGGCCCGGGGCCTTCCCCATCTTTGCCAAATTCACCGCGTCATGAACTTCCTCCAATGTGATTGGTTTTTCCAATTCCTGCCGTGCAATAGACGCCAGGCTAGGCAAACCAGAAGTTGACACATATTCCTTTACCGCAGTCTGATTTTGGCAGTTCGAGTGTAAATTGTACAAAGCTGAATAAAAGTCCCCGAACCTCTGCGCTATTTCTCTTGGCAGCAGATATCTTTCACCCTCAGTTCCCATAATCATTGGGACATAGGTCCTTAATTGCTGTTCCCTCAGAGAGTCAGCGAGTTGTTTACCGCATTTATTCCCATACTCATAGCTCTGCTTTTTTCCTACTTGTATTGCTCTTTTAGCTTTATACCGAAGTAAATCTATGATCTGTCTGCGTGTCGTCAAAAGATCCCGTTCCACAGTTAAAGTAGGGGGATGTATACAGTATCTGCCATTAGCGATGTTATCTTGGCTTCTCTCTCTTTTTTAATCCTAGCCCCATGCTTGATCAAAACTCCCCGCATCACTGCTTTGTGGGCTTCCCAAATCACTCCCGAATTACATTCGGGAGTGTCGTTAGTCTGAAAATACCACCTTGCCTCTTTACGTACCTCCTCTATCACAGAGGGGTCTTGTAGGAGGCTTTCATTCAGTTTCCACATT
This sequence comes from Lithobates septentrionalis, assembly GCA_037952835.1. Classification (NCBI taxonomy): domain Eukaryota; kingdom Metazoa; phylum Chordata; class Amphibia; order Anura; family Ranidae; genus Lithobates; species Lithobates septentrionalis. The sequence goes on from JBBDGP010003259.1 coordinate 749,318, forward strand.
GCATGACCGGGTAATTGAATATCTGAGAGATTATACTTCAAAAAAATTGGTGCATGGTCTGACCAGGTTATCTTCCCAATATTTACTTCCTCTATTGCATGCAATTGACTGTGCAGAGTAAAAAAATAATCTATACGAGAGTATGTCTTGTGTGGGGCTGAGAAAAAAGAGTAATCTCTTTCTCCAGAATGGAAGAGGCGCCATGTATCCACTAATCTTGCTCCGTAGAGTGACCTAACAATTCGCTTCCCGAACACCCAAGGATACAGCTGAGACCCCTGAAGAAGTATCATCACCTGGAACTAGAGATGCATTCAAATCTCCCCCCATAATCAATTGACCCTCCGTAAATCTCATAGTTTTATCCAAAAATTTCTTAAAAAAGGTGTCTTGTTGTATATTAGGGTCATAAAAAGTAGCCAAGGTTACTCTTGTCCCCCCAATCTTACCCTTCAGGAGCAGGTATTGCCCCCCGGCATCCAACAAGGTTTCTGTACATGACCATGGAATCTTGTTCGAAATCGATATTGACACCCCCCTTGTCTTAGCAACATGATTAGTAGCGTGGTAACCCATTGGAAAAGATCTGTTCCTAAGAAAAGGGAGGCTATTCTCTTTAAAATGCGTTTCCTGGACAAATGCTATGTCAATCCTTGATCTTTTCAAATCCTGAAGAAGTATACGTCGCTTTTCGGGGATGTTTAGTTCCTTAGCATTAATTGACATTATTGAAATGGTACCCAATTCTTTTAACTCTCACTCCAACTAGGGGGGAAATCTCTAAACTCAAGAGGAACCCAGGCAAGAGAGAGGGGGAGAGAGGAGATGGGGAGGGAGAGGAGAAAAAAACCCCACAGAGGGCCTAACACAAAAAAAACACCCCCTACAGAGGGCCTAACACGGAGAAAAAAAACCCTCAGAGGGACTAACACGGAAAAAAAAAACCCACAGAGGGCCTAACAAAAACACAAAAACACAAAAATCCCCAAAGAGATCTGAACAGGAGGTAAAAAAGCCCCCTGTCAACTAAGTCCTCCTAGAGAGAGCACCTCTCCCCAGGGGGATCTAAAGCAAATCAGCTTTATGCACTCGACCTAACTCCTTATACTTTGAGTGCTAACCTACTGGGGGGATGTGGTTGAGCATGTCCTAGAGGAGGGAGTCCCCGGCTTACCTCCGCCAGCTCCTCTAATCTACCTACGGTCCTTATGATGTTATATAGCTACTATATATCTAATGCCTTCTAAGTAGCCATACTTCATATACATTTGTATACCTACATATACATATACATTTTTATTACTTTAACCTGAAAAAACCCAATCTGTGAATCATAAAAATCTTAAGACCACAAACCAAAACAGAAAAAAGAAAACCAACCGTTGAAGGCAAAAGGGGAAGAAAAAAAAAAAATAAAAGGATTACTTTCCTTCCCTTCCCTCCCCCTTTGCCCTCTTTTTACATCTCTGGAGAGTATGACTTAGGGAGGAGGGGAGAAACAAAACAAAAAACACCCCACCAGGGGAATCTCCCCCCCTGTTCCGGCAGGTCACCTCCACACACCTCGTTTCCTTGAAGTATGGAAAAATAGTTGTCTGGAACGTGGCCTGGCAATTTTGCACATGATTGTAGATGAGGAACAAATACAATTAGAGGAGATTAAAAAAGAAATAGATATCAGTGTGGAGCTACTTGAGCCCTATAAAACCGACCCTGAATTTATTAAAAGCAATGATCTACTTAGAAGAGAAGTTGAAAGAACACAAAAAATGTTGAAATCCACAAAGCAGGAAAAATTTAAGCAGAATTTATTTGATTGGGAAAGTGGGGAAATGTTTGACCCCACTATATCCAGGGGGAGGAGCAGATCACGGAGAGGGAGGAGAGGCAGATCTAACAACAGACAGGTGAGGTATTCCTCAACAGACAGTGATCCAGAAAGACAGGATAAATCTGTGACTTTTTTAGATCAGGAAGGGGATGGTGTGGATACTCAGGCCCCCAGAAAGGACAGATCAAAAGACACCACAACAACCAGAAAGCATACAAAAAGCGACAGGAACAATCAGGGAAAGGAAAAGGAAATGAGAACAAATCCACGGGAATTAAGGTCAGGATCACGGAAACCCTAAACCATGAACTGGATAATCCGTCCACACAAACGACGGATGAATTATCATTAGACTTCAGGGTGGTAAATCTAACCAATTTCCCACTCAATAAACATCACATTTCATTACTGCAGAAGGGACTGTCATTTTCACCCACTGCCGCGATGAGTGAGTTTGAGGTCTTTAAAGACCTAAATTTGTTTCTACGGAAGGTAATTTTTAGATTTTGGCATTCTGACAGATGTAATCAGTCCACAAAGGGAGATGAAGAGAGCAATGAAGAGCGAGAGGCATTAGAAGCCCTGGTTGCCCTACTTGATGAGAACCAGGACTTTAATTCTGATATGGAAGAACAGGACACTATGCAAATACGCCCACGTCCATCTAAATTACCGATAAGATCCCTGAAAATGCCATCTTTCTCTAAGCACAAATGTATCCAGTTTTTCCTTGAACAGGTGAAGAGGGACCTGTCAATGATTAACTGGAACTATAAGGGACAGGATAATCTCACTAAGGAAGAAAGGAAAGCTCTTAGGGACTTGGAGGAAGCCTCTGACATTGTGATAAAGGGGAGTGATAAAGGTGGGAATACGGTATTAATGCCCCACACAATGTATGAAGAACAGACTATGCGTCTTTTACGCGATGTAACGACCTATCAGAGGCTGTCCACAAATCCCTTTGCGCAAATTGTCTGCAATCTTAACTTTAAACTTCACATGGCTTTTGAAGAATCCCTTATTTCCCGTAAGGAGTATCAATATATGAGCGTCCGTGAATTTAACACTCCCACGTTTTATACAATTCCCAAACTTCACAAATCCATGACAGATCCTCCAGGGAGACCCATAGTTTCGGCTATACAGGGCCCCCTGGAAAGGATAGGCAAATATGTAGATGCACTAATAAAAGAGTTCGTCTGGGAACTCCCCTCATACGTACAAGACACACGAGATGTCCTTAAAAAACTGGACGGCAGAGTGGTACCCCAGGATGTGTTACTTGTGGGCATTGATGTGGAGTCACTTTATACATCCATTCCACATTCATGGGGCCTCAAAGTGACACAATACTTCTTAGATAGTAAATTTCCATTGCAGGCTACCCAAAATGAATTTATTGTCGACCTTTTGCACTTTATGTTAGAGAACAACTGTTTTCAATTTTTGGGCGTGCATTACAGACAAATTAGAGGCACCTCAATGGGAGCCCCATGGGCGCCATCATATGCATGCTTACATCTGGGCATGTGGGAACTGGACCGAGTGTATCCCTCATCGATGTACCTTGGCCACTGTCTTCTGTGGCTAAGGTACATCGATGACGTGATTATGCTCTGGAGAGGTACACCTGAGGACCTCACCATTTTCATGGATGAATTAAACAACAATGATAGGAATATCAAGCTTACATATACGTGTGATCCAAAGGTGTTGCCTTTTCTGGACCTTACCTTCAAGGTTGAAGATGGAAAACTCCAGACCAGGACATACAGAAAAGATACAGCAGCCAATACATTATTATTGGCCACGAGTCATCATCCGAGGCCTCTCATACGAGGCATCCCGGTTGGACAGTTCCTCAGAGCTAGGAGGAACTGTTCACAGGAGGATGATTTCCACACTGAAGTGCATGACCTCTATGGGAGGTTTCGTGATCGAGGATACTCTCATAAAACCATCAGGAAAGCAAAAAGGAGAGCCCTTACTACGGACAGACAGTCCCTTGTAAATAGCCAAACTGCAAGTAGATCGGGAAATGAGAACCAGGCCCCAATTAGAATTATCACTAGATATGGAGCACAGTGGGAAGAAATCAGGAAGATCTTGGATCGCCACTGGCATATTCTGTCTGAAGCCCCTATCTTAGGAAAGATCGTTGGTGGTAGACCCCTTCTTACAGCTAGGAGAGCACGGAATTTAAAAGATTGTCTAGTACATTCCGAATACAACAGACCCAAAAAACGGGACTGGCTTACTAGCCTCCCACCCCTAAAGGGCATGTATCCATGCGGAAGGTGTCACATCTGCAAATACGTTGACAGGACTGACATGTTCACCAGCTCTAATGGCAATAAGCAATTTAAAATCAATAGTTTCATTAATTGTACCACTACACGTGTAATTTACATGTTAACGTGTCCCTGTGGACTAATCTATGTCGGCAAAACTAAGAGGCAACTGAAAATTAGGGCTGGTGAGCATGTCCAGAGTATTATTAATAAGGATGATGATAGTCCTATAGCATTGCACTTTCTTCGGGAGCATGAGGGAAGTCCTAAGGGTCTGAAATGCAAAGGCATTTATAAATTAAACCTACCTCCTAGGAGGGGGGACTTTGACAGGGTCCTATACCAGAAGGAAAAAATGTGGATTTTCTATTTAGACAGTATGCAGCCCTTAGGTTTAAATAATGAGTGTAACTTCTCTGTATTTCTGGAACGCTAATGGACTGACCATAACCACATGTAAGTATTAATGGATGGATGGGAACTGTATGCACTCATAGAATGATCTTCAATGCATTTCCTGGTCCATTGACTCTTCATCCTTTATCATTATTATTATTATCTTATTCTAAACAAATCTTCCCCTTTTCTACATTCTATCTGACTGTCTTTTGACTCACATATTGATGAAATATTGATGTGAGTACCCACATTGGTATGCGTTTTTGTTTTTGTTATTTAGGGACAGGATAGTTCATTTGATTATACCTCAGTAGCCCCTTTCTCCTCCCACTTAGGGATCGCACCTGTTCTGGAATTGCAGTTGCACTAATGGTGATTGACGTTTTTGATTGATGTTCAGGTGTGTTTGGTTTTAATTGCTGATTGTTTTGTGAGTCTAGCTATTTAAAGCATGGATCCTGACATAATACGCATGCTCTGAAGAAGCCTGTGATCAGGTGAAACGCGTAAGCATTGTGCCACCATGCTCTTGGTGACAGGGACCTTTGGGCGCCCACCAATACCTTGAACCATCTCCACGTATCCCTATGTTGCACTATTGCCAGCAGCAGCACAGCCTGAAGCAATTCTGAAGGGACTTTTCCCACTCACCAACTATCCATCAAACCTGGATACTGCTCTCCACTCTGTTCCATGCGGCCCCTGAGAACTGAATGAACCCTGCCGCACACCGTATGCTGTAAGTCCGACCTATTCCACACGGACGCAAGCACAGTGTCAGCCAGTGTGTATCTCTTCGAAGTGAGGTGACCGCGAACAGAAGGGAGTCTGTAAGAGTGAGCATTTACAGCTACAGGATTCGTCAACGGTGAGCTTTAAAAGTATATTCCATTGCCTTTGGAATGAATGTACCTTGATTATTGACCTTTATATTACATTGGGAACACTTGAAACCTTCAGAGGGTGAACTGCTTCTTATCTGCAAACATCGGTATTGCATATTGCATAGTGAATACATATTGAATGGGAATACTATCCACAACCTATGCAGGCAATTGTTTCTATTAAAGCCTACCTGATGTCTTCATTATGTCCACTATAACTGGAGCTTTTTTTGGACTACTGAATATGCATTTGACCCGGGTCTAAGATCTTTGTCTGCATGTGTATGGTTGATGATTGTGTGAGATGTGCATATTAGGTTCGGTGGCCACCCAGTCCCATAAGACGTCAGTCTTATTTTAATTATATGTGTTAGGTAGTTGCAATCTGATGTGGAAGAGTTATCTCTAATACTATTCGCTTTCCAAAATATTTTTTTAAATTTTGATAACTAATAAAGATTTATAAATTAACATGTTCGCTGGTCCTTGTTGACGAACTGCTTTGCTTAACCTTTTTCTTTCTGTTTTTTGTATGTAATGTTCATTCAGTTCAGAGGACAATTACCCAATGTTCGGTGATATTGTTACCGTTCACTACTGGGGTTAATGAAACATACAGGTGTTTCTAATTTGAGTGGGTAGAAGGTAAGCCCTTTAATTTCTCATCTTCACCTGTAGCTAGCAGGCTGTGTTTATGGTCATCTTTTCTCCGTTATTTATACTCTGCAATACTCTGCAATGCCCCCACAATTCTCTGCAATGCTGTGCAATACTCTGCAATGCCCCCACAATACTCTGCAATGCTGTGCAATACTCTGCAATGCCCCCACAATACTCTGCAATGCTGTGCAATACTCTGCAATACCCCCACAATACTCTGCAATGCTGTGCAATACTCTGCAATGCCCCCACAATACTCTGCAATGCTGTGCAATACTCTGCAATGCCCCCACAATACTCTGCAATGCCCCCGCCATACTCTGCCATGCCCCCGCCATACTCTGCCATGCCCCCGCCATACCCTGCCATACTCCGCAATACCCCGCCATACTCCGCCATACCCCGCCATACTCCGCCATACCCCGCCATACTCCGCCATACCCCGCCATACTCCGCCATACCCCGCCATACTCCGCCATACCCCGCCATACTCCGCAATACTCCGCCATACTCCGCCATACCCCGCCATACTCCGCCATATCCCTCAATACCCCGCCATACTCCCCAATACCCTGCCATACCCCGCCATACTCCGCAATACCCCGCCATACCCTGCCATGCTGAGCCATGCTCAGCTGTACTCGGCCTCTGTATGTGGCCAGGCTGTGGAAGTCCCACACATGTGGTATCGCCGTACTCAGGAGGAGCAGGAGAATCTATTTTGGGGTGTCATTTTTGGCATGTACATGTTATGTGGTAGAAATATTGTATAAATGGACAACTTTGTGTTAAAAAAAAAAAAGCGTTTTAACCACTTCCCGCCCGCCGGCCGTCATACAACGTCCTTGACTTTGTGCGGCGATATCTGAATGATGGTTGCAGCTACAGGCATCATTCAGATATCAGCTTTTTCAGCCGGCGATTCCCTACACCATGAGAATGATCATAGCAGCTGTTCCACTGCTTGATCGTTCTTACGGGAGGCGAGAGGGGACATCCCCCCTTCCCGCCGCCTTGCGGTGCTTCTACCGACTCACCGCTACGATCGAAGCCAGGATCTTTTTTTTTTTTTTTTTTTTTTTTAATTTCAGGCTTCCCAGCTAGATGTGAGATGTGGGGTCTTATTGACCCCATATCTCACTATAAAGAGGACCTGTCATGCCATATTCCTATTACAAGGATGTTTATATTCCTTGTAATAGGAATAAAAGTGGTCAAATTTTTTTTTTTTGGAAAAAAGCATCAAACTAAAATAAATAAAGTAAAATGAACAATAAAAAAAAAAAAAAATTTTAAAGCGCCCCTGTCCCTGTGTGCTCGCATGCAGAAGCGAACGCATACGTAAGTCCCGCCCACATATGAAAACGGTGTTCAAACCACACATGTGAGGTATCGCTGCGATCGGTAGAGCGAGAGCAATAATTTTGGCCCTAGACCTCCTCTGTAACTCAAAACATGTAACCAGTAAAAAATTTTAAAGCATCGCCTATGGGGATTTTTGAGTAGCAAAGTTTGGCGCCATTCCACAAGCGCGTGCAATTTTGAAGGGTGACATGTTGGGTATCTATTTACTCGGCGTAACTTCATCTTTCACATTATGCAAAAACATTGGGCTAACTTTACTGTTTTGGTTTTTGTAAAGCACAAAACAGTTTTTTTTCCAAAAAAAAGCGTTAAAAAAATTGCTGCGCAAATACCGTGCGAGATAAAAAGTTGCAATGACCGCCATTGTATTCTCTAGGGTCTTTGCTAAAAAAAATATATAATGTTTTGGGGTTCTAAGTAATTTTCTAGCTAATAAATGATGATTTTTACATGTAGGAGAGAAATGTCAGACTTGGCCTGGGTGCTCCAGAACGCCTGAAGGTGCTCCCCTGCATGTTGGGCCTCTGTATGTGGCCACGCTGTGTAAAAGTCTCACACATGTGGTATCACCATACTCGGGAGTAATAGCAGAATGTGTTTTGGGGTGTCATTTGTGGTATGCATATGCGGTCTGTGAGAAATACCCTGCTAATATGACAATTTTGTGGAAAAAAAAAAGTAAAAAAAAAACCTTGATTTTTCAAAGAATTGTGGGAAAAAATGACAACTTCAAAAAACTCACCATGCATCTTTCTAAATACCTTGGAATGTCTTCTTTCCAAAAAGGGGTCATTTGGGGGGTATTTGTACTTTTCTGGCATGTTAGGGTCTCAAGAAATTAGATAGGCTGTCAGTAATTCAGGTGTGATCAATTTTCAGATATTCGCACCATAGCTTTTGGACTCTATAACTTTCAAAAAAACCAAATAATATCCACCGATTTGGGTTATTTTTACCAAAGATATGTAGCGGTATAAATTTTGGCCAAAATATATGAAGAAAAATTACTAATTTGCAAAATATTATAACAGAAATGAAGAAAAATGTATTTTTTTACAGATTTTTGTGTCTTTTTTCTTTTACGGCACAAAAAATAAAGAACCCAGCAGTGATTAAATACCACCAAAAGAAAGCTCTATTTGTGTGAAAAAAAGGACAAAAATTTCATAAAGATACAGTGTTGCATGACTGAGTAATTGTCATTCAAAATGTGAGAGCACCAAAAGCTGAAAATTGGTCTGGTTAGGAAGGGGGTTTAAGTGCCCAGTTGTCAAGTGGTTAATGCTACAGTGGCATTAATATTAATTTAATGCCACTGGTCAATTATTAATTTAATGCCGCTGACCACGGTAACTGATGAATAATTTAATGCCACTGGTCAATTATTAATTTAATGCCACTGGTCAATTATTATTTTAATGTCACTGGTCATGGTAATTGATGAATAATTTAATGTCACGGTAATTGCTGAATAATTTAATGTCACTGGTCACGGTAATTGATGAATAATTTAATGTCACTGGTCACGATAACTGATTAGTAATTTAATGTCACTGGTCATGGTAATTGATGAATAATTTAATGTCACTGGTCACAGTAATTGATGAATAATTTAATGCCACTGGTCACGATAACTGATTAGTAATTTAATGTCACTGGTCACGGTAATTGCTGAATAATTTAATGTCACTGGTCACGGTAATTGATGAATAATTTAATGCCACTGGTCACGATAACTGATTAGTAATTTAATGTCACTGGTCATGGTAATTGATGAATAATTTAATGTCACTGATCACAGTAATTGATGAATAATTTAATGCCACTTGTCACGATAACTGATTAGTAATTTAATGTCACTGGTCATGGTAATTGATGAATCATTTAATGCCACTGGTCACGGTAACTGCGGTAACTGATTAGTAATGTTATGTGACTGGTGATGGTAACTGATTAATAATTTAATATCACTAGTCATGGTAACTGATTAATAATTTAATGTCACTGGTCACGGTAACTGATTAATAATTTAATGTCACTGGTCACGGTAACTGATTAATAATTTAATGTCACTGGTCACGGTAAATGATTAATTTAATGCCACTGGTCTCGGTAAATGATTAATAATTTAATGCCACTGGTGAATTAATTTACTGCCACTGGTCACGGTAACCGATGAATGAATTTACTAGTGCCACTGCTGATCATGGTCACTGATGAATGAATTTACTATTGCCACTGCTGGTCATGGTCACTGATGAATGAATTTGCGGCCACTGGTCATGGTCACTGATGAATTAATGTACTGTCACTGCTGGTCATGATCACTGATGATGAATGGATGTACTGCCACTGGTCACTGATGAAATAATGACTGACCACTGGTCAGCCATTAATTCATCAGTGACCAGTGGCAGTACATTAATTCATCAGTGACCAGTGGCAGTACATTAATTCATCAGTGACCAGTGGCAGTACATTCATTCATCAGTGACCAGTGGCAGTACATGAGTTCATCAGTGACCAGTGGCAGTACTGGCATTCTTGGCAGCAGCACTGCTTGGGGAATCATTGCTGGGTTGGCTGAGAGCTCTGCTGAAGTGCTCATCCACCAATGAGCTGATATCTCCCTAGAAATATGTGAACAGGACACTTCTGGAGGCCTCTCCCTCTCTGGGCTGCAGTCCTCTTCTTTAATATTGGCTGGGGTATGGCTGGAGAAGGAGCTGGCACTGCTACCATTGCTGTTGCTGCCACTCTTTGGAGCTTCCTGCATCATGGAGTAAAAGGCTAGTTTCTGTGTAATATAAACTGACAACAACCATCAGCCAAGTTTTTATTAATTAAAAGAGAAGTATGTTTTATTTTTTTATTTTTGCTGTTTTATACTTACCTAGATGGATGCTGCATCTGTCCCCCGGCGCCTATGCACTGAGAACCAAGCCATCAAACACCGCTGATGGCTGGGTTCTCTAAGCTCCCCGAGCAGAGAGCTGCTGCCTGTCAATCAGCAGCTCTCTGCTCTGCCCCCACCTTGCTCACTGGAGTGCTGAGCTGTGGAAGAGCGAGGAGGAGTGGCTGTCTCAGACTCTCAGTGGCTCTCTGAGAGGCTGAGGCGGCTATCAAGCCAAGCACCTGGCAGGTCCAGACTTTATTGTCATGATGACGCGGTGCCTGGACTGATTTTGGTGACATCAGTAGAGAGAAGACTTCAGCCCACTCTCTGCTGAAAATGGGTCACAGGAGTGTAAAACGAATTACACTCCTGTGATCCACAGGAGAAGCCCAGCCAAACGAGCTCAGGCTGGACTATTAAAATCGCTATTAAACTTTTCCAAGAAAACTTTACAAATGGCATATTGGTGTATTTGGAAAATGCAGATGCAAAAATCTGCAATGCAACAATCTTTTCCAGATCAGTTGCCCTGTCCTAGATTTTGCAATTCTTTTGCCAATTCATGACAGGTATTTATGTGTCTGTATTGCTTGTTCAAACCTTAATACCATAGATAATAACATAAGATTAATAGAAGTTTACTCCAGAAGTATATAAGCAGTTTTGAAATTCTAGAGAAATGTTTAAATAATGTATTACACTTTAACTAAACCCATTAGGTGTGACGTGCAACAACAAACATGTTAAAACACAAGACTAAACGTAAAGGAGGAGCTGAGAAGTTAAGAGAAAAAAAAAAGCAAGCACTTGAGGCAGATGCCACTAAATGTGTAAAACTAGACGTATTATTTGCTGGAACATCAGCAAAAGCTGACTGGCCTGACTGCTGTGGTAAGTCAGACATAAATTTTTTATTCCTTTTTAAACATAAAGATTTGTGGACTTTTTGGATAATATTATGCCTACAGTTTTGACTTACTATATGTCCATTCTTAGGCTGGGTCCACAATAGAGGAGAGTGGAGAGGAGAGCGAGCATGAGGCAGGCGATGAATGTGAAGACGATAGAGGAGATGAGCAGGAACATGAGTGTAGACAAGAGAGAGAAGGCTTGAAAAAAGACAGAAGATTAGAGAGAGGAGAAGATATAACGCATGAGAGAGTAGATGACAGAGGAGATGTAAACCAAGGAGAGAGTGTAGAAATGGCAGCATACACAGAGGAAAGTGAAGTCACCGAGGAAAACATTGATTATTACATTCGTCCCCACCAGGAAAACTTGAAGATATTTTTTAATTATCATCCGCAACAAACATCAAGAAATCCATTGGTACAGAGAGTGTTCTGGTGCAAGGATGGCACTAATAGACGGTGGCTTACTTACTGCCAAGAACACCATGCATTACATTGCTCTGTCTGCATAGCATTTGCCAAGTTAGCTGACAGATCTCCATTCATAAGTGGTATGACAGACTGGAAACATGTTCATCAGCGCATAGAGGAACATGAAAAGAGCATGGCACATAAAACCTGTGCAGAAGCATACTTCTTAAATGCCTCTAAATTAGATGTTCAACATTTACTTAGTGGAAGTCAGCTGTCCTCACACAGAGAACAAATCAGAAAGAGGCGACAAATACTGGAGCGTGTAGTTGATGTTGTAAAATTGATTGGCAAAAGAGGACTTAGCTATAGGTCAGAGAATGAGGCTGCATACATGCTTGATGACAGCAATATTGATCATGGTAACTTCTTAGAAATTATACTCCTGTTAAGCAAGTATGATGTCTGTCTGAAAGAGCATTTAAAAGAATGCATTGAAAAATCTACGAAGTTACATCAGACTGGGGCAAAAGGCAGAGGTTCCCTGGTTACGTTTCTGTCTGCAAAAACCATCAATTCTGTCATTGACACCATTCAGCACCTTATACAGGAGACCATTGTGAGAGACATAAAGAATGCCGTAATGTTCTCTGTGCAGATTGACACCACACAAGACATCACCTCACAAGACCAGTGTTCTATTGTTTTGCGATATGTTACAGACACCATTCATGAAAGGCTTATTAGCATTGTCAAGTGTAAAGAATCTACTGGACAATATTTTGTGAACATTGTTTCTGAGCTTGCGGAGAAGATCAATTTGGACTTGAGCAAGTGCATTGGACATGCTACAGATGGTGCCTCTAACATGCAAGGCCGCTACAAAGGCTTTTCTACTCACATGTCCAAATTTTCACCAAATCAAGTGCATGTTTGGTGCTATGCCCATGTTCTTAACCTAGTTTTGGCTGACACAACCCAAACAGTAATTCAATGTGGATCACTTTTTGCAGTGCTTAATGACATCGCAGTGTTCTTTCGTGAGTCATATAAAAGGATGAATGTGTGGGAAAGTGAGCGCCAAGACAAGCACCAGAGACGACTCTCACTAATTGGAGAGACACGGTGGTGGCCCAAGGATAACGCTCTCAGGAAAGTGTTTGGATCATTTGCAAATCCAGACAATTGTCTCTATGTGGATGTCATTCTTGCATTGACAGCAATACAAGAAGATATTACCTTAAAAACGACTGCTCGCATTCAAGCACGAGGGTTTGTTGAAGCTCTGCTGAAGTATGAGATGATACTGACGGCACAAACCTTCCTTAGAATATTTGAGAAGACTTCACCACTGTCCAAATATCTTCAAACACAGGGGATGGATATACTGTCTGCTCATAGAATGGTTTTGGCAACATATGAAAGTCTTAAAAATATGTCAAGAGATTTTGCCTCAGTTAGCGCAGCTGCAGAGAAATTTGTTCTGTGGGCAAATGAAAAATTGGAGGAGCAGGACAAAGAGATAGAACTGGAAGTTCAGTCTACATTGCCATCACAAAGAAATAGGAAGAAGAAAACCATGCCTGGAGAGATTGCTCATGCTGAAACGATCACAAGTCCAGAAAAGGCTTATGAAGTCACAGTTCATAATAAAATAATGGACACAGCTACAGAGACATTGCACAGAAGGTTCCTAAGTCATGGCACACTCTATGCTGACCTTGCATTTCTGGACCCAAGAAACTTCGCTCAGTTAAGGTCTTCGTCTCTTTCACCACTGATGTTCCAAGAACTTAGCAAATGTCTGTTGAAGTTTGACAGTGAAGCAAGTCCTGAGAATCTACAGTGTGAATTAAGCAGTTTTGCTCTTCAGTGGGAAAGATTAAAAATGTCTCCACTGGACGAATACAAGGTAAAAACATTGGAGAATGAGAGTGAAGATGAGCAGGTTGAAATCCAGTGTAAAAAGTGTTCCTCATGTAAAGAATGCCCGCTATGTTGCTACCAGATTCTCAGGAGGTTCAATCTAATGTCAAATGCCTACCACCTCCTAGGTCTTGCATACCAGTTCCTACTCACCCTGTCCATCACTCAGGTTGCTTGTGAACGTACATTTTCAACACTCAAGTTCATCAAAAGCAGACTCAGAACCAACCTGTCACAAGAGCATCTGGAAGCTTTTATGTTGATGTCAACAGAAAAGGACATCCTCTGCTCTCTTGACTCTGAAGTGATCATTGACAAAGTTGCAGAGAAAAGTGAATTGTTTTCTAAGCTTCTTCTATAGGCCCTAACAGTGGTTTTGGACCTTTTTGTATGGTTAGCCGTTTATACTGCCTTGGTAATTCGCATTGTATGTTAGCGTGGATTTTTCCCTGTCTTTTTATGTTTGTGATTCCCACAAGTTATTGTTTGAACTGTTTCTTGTTAATATTATATTCAAACGTAAGTTGTTATTTATAACTGTTTTCCTTATTTATTACACCTGCCATTGAACGGAGTGTAACTTACACATTTCATTCTAAAGGCGTCTGTAATGTTGGAATGCATCTTTTTCTCTAGATAATAAAAAAAAGCTGTTTATACATACAGTGGAATGTTTTTACTTATTTTTTTGCGCAATTGCGTATAGTTTATATACTGTTTTTGTGTGTGTTTGCAAAATTAAAGTGGGCCGGTCTGGATGAAGTCCAGGGCCAAATTTTTGTCCCAGTCCAGCCCTGCTTGCTATCCAAAAAGGAGAGGGGATACGGGGCATCCCACTACATATTTTTATATTTAGGGCTATCTACTAGCATCCCCAACAGTTTAGGGTTCCCAAAAACACAGTGTTAGCGGGATCAGCCCAGTTACCTGCTAGCACCTGCGTTTTGCCCCTCCGCCCAGCCCAGCCCACCCAAGTGCAGTATCGATCGATCACTGTCACTTACAAAACACTAAACACATAACTGCAGCGTTCCCAGAGTCAGGCCTGATCCCTGCGATCGCTAACAGTTTTTTTGGTAGCGTTTTGGTGAACTGGCAAGCACCAGCGGCCTAGTACACCCCGGTCGTAGTCAAACCAGCACTGCAGTAACACTTGGTGACGTGGCGAGTCTCACAAGTGCAGTTCAAGCTGGTGAGGTGGCAAGCACAAGTAGTGTCCCGCTGCCACCAAGAAGAAGACAAACAGGCCTGTCGTGCCCATAATGCCCTTTCTGCTGCATTCGCCAATCCTAATAATTGGGAACTCACCACTTCTGCAGAGCCCGTACTTCCCCCATTCACATCCCCAACCAAATGCAGTTGGCTGCATGAGAGGCATTTTTATGTCCTCCCGAGTACCCCTACCCAGCGAACCCCCCCAAAAAAGATGTCGTGTCTGCAGCAAGTGCGGATATAGGCGTGATACCCGCTATTATTGTCCCTCCTGTCCTGACAATCCTGGTCTTTGCATTGGTGAATGTTTTGAACGCTACCATTCACTAGTTGAGTATTAGCGTAGGGTACAGCATTGCACAGACTAGGCACACTTTCACAGGGTCTCCCAAGATGCCATCGCATTTTGAGAGACCCGAACCTGGAACCGGTCACCGTTATAGAAGTTAGTTACAAAAAAGTGTAAAAAAAAAAAAAAATATATATATATATATATATATATATATATATATATATATATATATATATATATATATATATATATATATATATATATATAAAATTTTAAAAAATAGTTGTCGTTTTATTGTTCCCTCTCTATCTATTCTCTCTCTATTGTTCTGCTCTTTTTTACTGTATTCTATTCTGCAATGTTTTATTGTTATTATGTTTTATCATGTTTGCTTTTCAGGTATGCAATTTTTATAGTTTACCGTTTACTGTGTTTTTATTGTTAACCATTTTTTTGTCTTCAGGTACGCCATTCACGACTTTGATTGGTTATACCAGAATGATGCCTGCAGGTTTAGGTATTATCTTGGTATCATTCTTTTCAGCCAGCGGTCGGCTTTCATGTAAAAGCAATCCTAGCGGCTAATTAGCCTCTAGACTGCTTTTACAAGCAGTGGGAGGGAATGCCCCCCCACCATCTTCCGTGTTTTTCTCTGGCTCTCCTGTCTCAACAGGGAACCTGAGAATGCAACCGGTGATTCAGCCAGGTGACCATAGAGCTGATCAGAGACCAGAGTGGCTCCAAACATCTCTATGGCCTAAGAAACTGGAAGCTATGAGCATTTCATGACTTAGATTTCGCCGGATGTAAACAGCGCCATTGGGAAATTGGGAAAGCATTTTATCACACCGATCTTGGTGTGGTCAGATGCTTTGAGGACAGAGGAGAGATCTAGCGTCTAATAGACCCCAATTTTTTCAAAAAAGAGTACCTGTCACTACCTATTGCTATCATAGGGGATATTTACATTCCCTGAGATAACAATAAAAATGATAAAAAAAAAATGAAAGGAACAGTTTAAAAATAAGATAAAAAAGCAAAAAAATAATAAAGAAAAAAAAACAAAAAAAAAAAAACAAAAAAGCACCCCTGTCCCCCCCTGCTCTTGCGCAAAGGCGAACGCGTCGGTCTGGCGTCAAATGTAAACAGCAATTGCACCATGCATGTGAGATGTCACCGCAAACGTCAGATCGAGGGCAGTAATTTTAGCAGTAGACCTCCTCTGTAAATCTAAAGTGGTAACCTGTAAAGGCTTTTAAAGGCTTTTAAAAATGTATTTAGTTTGTCGCCACTGCACGTTTGTGCGCAATTTTAAAGCATGTCATGTTTGGTATCCATGTACTCGGCCTAAGATCATCTTTTTTATTTCATCAAACATTTGGGCAATATAGTGTGTTTTAGTGCATTAAAATTTTAAAAAGTGTGTTTTTCCCCCAAAAATGTGTTTGAAAAATTGCTGCGCAAATACTGTGTGAAAAAAAAAGAAACACCCACCATTTTAATCTGTAGGGCATTTGCTTTAAAAAAATATATAATGTTTGGGGTTCAAAGTAATTTTCTTGCAAAAAAAAATAATTTTTTCATGTAAACAAAAAGTGTCAGAAAGGGCTTTGTCTTCAAGTGGTTGGAAGAGTGGGTGATGTGTGACATAAGCTTCTAAATGTTGTGCATAAAATGCCAGGACAGTTCAAAACCCCCCAAATGACCCCATTTTGGAAAGTAGACACCCCAAGCTATTTGCTGAGAGTCATGTCGAGTCCATGGAATATTTTATATTGTGACACAAGTTGCGGAAAAGTGACAATTTTTTTTTTTTTTTGCACAAAGTTGTCACTAAATTATATATTGCTCACACAGGCCATGGACATATGTGGAATTGCACCCCAAAATACATTTAGCTGCTTCTGCTGAGTACGGGGATACCACATGTGTGAGACTTTTTGGGAGCCTAGCCACGTACGGGACCCCGAAAACCAAGCACCGCCTTCAGGCTTTCTAAGGGCGTAAATTTTTGATTTCACTCTTCACTGCCTATCACAGTTTCGGAGGCCATGGAATGCCCAGGTGGCACAAACCCCCCCCCCCCAAATGACCCCATTTTGGAAAGTAGACACCCCAAGCTATTTGCTGAGAGGTATAGTGAGTATTTTGCAGACCTCACTTCTTGTCACAAAGTTTTGAAAATTGAAAAAAGAAAAAAAAAATGTTTTTTTCTTGTCTTTCTTCATTTTCAAAAACAAATGAGAGCTGCAAAATACTCACCATGCCTCTCAGCAAATAGCTTGGGGTGTCTACTTTCCAAAATGGAGTCATTTGGGGGGGGGGGGGGGGTTTGTGCCACCTGGGCATTCCATGGCCTCCGAAACTGTGATAGGCAGTGAAGAGTGAAATCAAAAATTTACACCCTTAGAAATCCTGAAGGCGTTGATTGGTTTTCGGGGCCCCGTACGCAGCTAGGCTCCCAAAAACTCCCACACATGTGGTATCCCCATACTCAGGAGAAGCAGCTAAATGTATTTTGGGGTGCAATTCCACATATGCCCATGGCCTGTGTGAGAAATATATCATTTAGTGACAACTTTGTGCAAAAAAAAAAATTGTCACTTTCCCGCAACTTGTGTCAAAATATAAAATATTCCATGGACTCAACATGCCCCTCAGGAAATAGCTTGGGGTGTCTACTTTCCAAAATGAGGTCATTTGGGGGGTTTTGTGGCATCTGGGCATTTTATGGCCTTCAAAACTGTGATAGGTAGTGAGGAGTGATATCAAAAATGTACGCCCTTAGAAATCCTGAAGGCGGTGATTGGTTTTCGGGGCCCCGTACGCGGCTAGGCTCCCAAAAAGTCCCACACATGTGGTATCCCTGTACTCAGGAGAAGCAGCTGAATGTATTTTGGGGTGCAATTCCACATATGCCCATGGCCTGTGTAAGCAATATATCATTTAGTGACAACTTTTTGTAATTTTTTTTTTTTGTCATTATTCAATCACTTGGGACAAAAAAAATTAATATTCAATGGGCTCAACATGCCTCTCAGCAATTTCCTTGGGGTGTCTACTTTCCAAAATGGGGTCATTTGGGGAGGATTTGTACTGCCCTGCCATTTTAGCACCTCAAGAAATGACATAGGCAGTCATAAACTAAAAGCTGTGTAAATTCCAGAAAATGTACCCTAGCTTGTAGACGCTATAACTTTTGCGCAAACCAATAAATATACGCTTATTGACATTTTTTTTACCAAAGACGTGGCCGAATACATTTTGGCCTAAATGTATGACTAAAATTGAGTTTATTGGATTTTTTTTATAACAAAAAGTAAAAAATATTTTTTTTTTTTTAATTTTTGGTCTTTTTCCGTTTATAGCGCAAAAAATAAAAACCGCAGAGGTGATCAAATACCATCAAAAGAAAGCTCTATTTGTGGGAAGAAAAGGACGCAAATTTTGTTTGGGTACAGCATTGCATGACCACGCAATTAGCAGTTAAAGCGACACAGTGCCAAATTGGAAAAAGTCCTCTGGTCTTTAGGCAGCCAAATGGTCCAGGGCTGTAGTGGTTAAATCCCTGGGCCTCAGACCCAAGGCTCTATGTACTCTATCGAGCACCAAGTTCAGGGGTGTAGCATCCTCATGCAATTCTTTAAAAATAGACTTTACCGTGTCCTGAAGATTTTCCTGATCCGTAGTTTCTGGGATCCCCCTGAGCCGAACATTGTTTCGACGGCTGCGGTCCTCGAGTCCTCCAACTGTAGCTGTAACTGTAGTGTCACTGCATTATCTGCCTGGGTGAGCTTTTCTTTCTCCAGACCAGCCACTCTTTGCTCCAGGGTCTGCAATCCCGCCTCACCATCTGTTACACGCTCTGCTAGTACTTGCAGCTCTGTATGTACCTGTTGAAGCTCTTTACGATGTGTTTCCTCTGCCTTTAAAATGATAGCTTCTATATCCACTCTAGTAGGGAGAGCCAGTATGAGCATTCCCAAATCCTCCATTGCCGGATTACCTGGCTCCATATCCCCACACTGCAAAGGTAATCCTTCAGCTACCACAGCATGCATCTGAGGGCTCTGTGGGATAGTCTGAAGAGCTTCCAGACTCATCCTCACCTCCCTCTGTGTTTGTGTTATTAGCGTGGCAGGTCTCTCACTAGTACCACACAGCCCGTCTATCCGTTCACTTCCGGGATCAGGTCCCTGCTCCACCCAGATAAACTACTGTATCTCTGGCTGCTGCCCCCCTTCCTTGGCTATTTTCACCCCTTTAGCTGCGCCGGCCACCTTGCGGGAGGTTTTAGTCTCCCACTGCCTCCCCGCTTGCATACCGCTGAGCCGCTGGGGTACTGCTTCGGCCGATTCCAGGCTCTGGGCTCTCTCTCAATCTGCCTCGTCTGGAGCTAGCATGGACCGGAAGCTCTCACAGCATGAGTCCTCACTCAGACAAGCTCAGACCACACCCGCCCCTCCCTAGCATCACATTTCAAAGTATTTTAGAGAATGGTGCCAGGAGGGACCCCTAAATAAAAAAAAATGCATTAGTCCTTCCCTAGTCCTTCCCCCCGTTATCCTGGGAAAGTGAGAACTGTTCTTCATGCAACCTGACATGTGTCCTGTATGGGTTCCTTTAAATTCTTTGAGTATTGCGTCTCAAGCAAGTCTCTTGTTAGGTTGGATTCCTTCTGTCCCATTATCTTGGCAAAGGGCGATTGCAAATGAAGGGGGGTGCAAAGTCAATCCTGTGGGGGAAAGCTTGTAGGGTAGATTAAGGGGGTCAGAAGGGTCTCCAGAATCTGAGAGGAGATCCAATTTGAAATTGCCGAACAGGGCTGGGCCCCGAGGAGTGAAATGAAAGGGTTAGCATCGTATCAGTAATCAGGTGGGCATGGATTCCTTCAATCGCCTGCTTTTGTTTGTTTTCCACGTGGGAGAAATTGGACTTGTAGGAGTGGGGCGCTTGGAGGATCCTGCTTGAAGATTTGATGTGTCCATTGCTGGGTCTTGCGAGATGAATTTCAGAGAAAGGAGCACCCATTTGCCCTCTGGGAGGGTGGCGAAGGAGTAGGTTTTACCTTTATAGGCAAATTTTAAAGCGAAGGGGAAAGCCCACCAGTATTTGATTTCCTTCTGCGAGAGGATCAATAGCAGTGGTTTAAGGGCTCTGCATATTTGAATGGTCATGGGTGAGATGTCCGCAAAGATCTAGATGTCATGTCTTTGGAAGGAGATGCGGGATTGTTGACGTGAGATTTTCATAATCTCCTTTTTCACACCGTAGTAGTGCGGTTTCACTACCACATCCCTGGGGGACCGGTCTTTCCTGGGGGGGCCTAGTGATCTGTGGGCTCTGTCTAACCCCAGATTATGTGGCTTGGATCCGGGGCTATGGTGACTTGCTGGCTCGGGCAGTGAGGAGCTCCCGACTTACATGGCCATATTGGAAGTTTCCACGCATGCGCCTCCTTGGGGGGGGATTTTATGTGTTTGAGTGTAACTTTATTTTTTGCAAAAAAAAAAAAAATGTCTTTTTTTTACTTTTCTTTTTTTTATCACATAGGGGACAAACAGTCCCCTATGTGATGATTTTTTGCTGACAAGTTCTCTTTATTGCGATATGCAGGGTCTAAAAGACCCTGCATGTCTCCCTTGTATTTCACTGAATGTTTTGCAATGCAGATCGCATTGCAAAACATCTTAAAAGCGAGCCGGGGACACAGAGAATGTGACCCGGAAGTGACGTCAGAGACGTCGGTTTCTGGGTCACTGCAAGAAGAGGAGGAGAGTGTACGTGTATCCGCTCTTCTCTTTCCCCTGTATCAGCCGGCACCCGCCATGACTGTCCCGGACCCACCGAATGGGCAAGCGGAGCCCGGTAAGCATGGCAGGAGCATGCGAGTGGGGGGGGGGGCCAGTACCAGGGTGTGTGAAAGCAATCGGGGGGCCACCCAAACACTCTCACCTGACAGGCAGAAGACTGCCTGGCAGTTTCACACACAATCCCGGTGTCTGCAGCCACCGAATTGTGTGCAATAACCCCCGCCGTTAGGCCTGTACGACGTACGGACCTGGCGGTGAAAGGGTTAAGGTAATTTAGGAATTTTTAACAATTTCCATTAAAACTAGGAACTAAATAAACTGTATTGGAGAGCTACAACACAAACACTGGCATTCCTTTTAAAGTTGTGTTTCTCATCATCTGTATTCATAACCTGTTTTGTCTTCCACCTTTATGCAGCTCACTTTATCTCTGTGAAATACACGATTTGGAATGACTTATCAGGAAAAAAGTTTCATTATTTTACTATCCTAGCAGTGAAAGAAGGATCCACTCTACTGCAGGCCATGCAAAAGGCTGCTGAAATAGATTCTAATATATTCAGGTGAGAACTTCCAGCCTAAAAATGACAAAAACTATTTCTTATTTGCTGTTTGAAGTTTAAGCAATACTGTAATCGGATGCTTAATCAGCTAAATGACCAGACCGAGAGTAACTGTAATTTGATGTATAATAAACTGGTGCAAAACATGGTCAGAGTCAGTGGCGGCCCATCCATTAGTGGCTCCCCCCCAATCATGTTTAGGCCAGGAGGTGAAGCCTCGGCTCTTCCCGGATCCTCCTGGAGCAGCAGCCCCTACCCTGGATCCAAGTCATCTTCCTCCTCACGGTAAGGCATCTAAACTACTGCCTTCCTGTCCATCTCCACTGGGGCAGGTGGTGTCAGTGGAGCAAATGAGGGGGGCAGGTTTGTTTGCTGCCCCCCCAAAATATTGAGCAATAGCTGCCACTGGTCAGAATGGCAAAGAACATTCATACACTGCTGAATGAGCTAAAACAGAATATGAAAGTTGCACAAACATGGAGTCAGACTTCACAGCAGTGTCTCTGTAGTTCAATCTTGGCAACATGTGGTTGCATACCATAGTCTCTTTAAGACTATATAACAACAGGGAATGTAGCTGAAAATCAATATTTCAGCAATACAATTCAGAACACAAACCCCTACTGGTGATTAAACTCAAAACAATGTCCTTCTCATTCCTTTTGCTAAGATCAAGTGTAGACTAAGACTAAGATTCCAGTAGGGGTGCTCCATCATCATTATGACCTTTGGAGATGGCTAGATGTATAAATGTCCTGAGGGATCTTCGTGGAAAAAAATGAATTAAGCATCCATCCATTAAGGCTTCTTCTGCATCAAATTAAAGGGTTTATTTATACCAGATGCGTTGATGCTACACTGGTTGCTATGTGTTATAGAGCATTTATATAATGGCATAAGACTTTTGAATACCTTCTAAGACAACTTTACTTAACTGTGTACAGTATCTCACAAAAGTGAGTACACCACTCACATTTTTGTAAATATTTTATTATATCTTTTCATGTGACAACACCGAAGAAATTACACTTTGCTACAATGTAAAGTAGTGAGTGTACAGCTTGCATAACAGTGTAAATGTGCTATCCCCTCAAAATAACTCAACACACAGCCATTAATGTCTAAACCACTGGCTACAAAAGTGGGTACACCCCTAAGTGAAAATGTCCAAATTGGGTGCAATTAGGCATTTTCCCTCCCCAATGTCACATGACTCTTTAGTGTTACAAGGTCTCAGGTGTGAATGGGGAGCAGGTGTGTTAAATTTGGTGTTATCGCTCTCACTCTCTCATATTGATCACTGGAAGTTCAACATGGCAAAGAACTCTCTGAGAATTTGAAAAAAAGAATTGCTGCTCTACATAAAAATGGCATAGGATATAAGAAGACTCTGAAACTGAGCTGCAGCACGGTGGCCAAGACCATACAGCAGTTAAACAGGACAGGTTCCACTCAGAACAGGCCTCGCCATGGTCGACCAAAGAAGTTAAGTGCACATGCTTAGCGTCATATCCAGAGGTTGTCTTTGAGAAATAGACGTATGAGTGCTGCCAGCATTGCTGCAGAGGTTGATGGGGTGGGGGGTCAGCCTGTCAGTGCTCAGACCATACGCCGCACACTGCATCAAATTGGTCTGCATGGCTGTCATCCCAGATGGAAGCCTCTTCTAAAGATGATGCACAAGAAAGCCCACAAACAGTTTTCTGGAGGCAAGCAGACTAAGGACATGAATTACTGGTACCAAGATAAACTTATTTGGTTCAGATGGTGTCAAGCGTGTGTGGCAGCAACCAGGTGAGGAGTACAAAGACAAGTGTGTCTTGCCTACAGTCAAGCATGGTGCTGGGAGTGTCATGGTCTGGGTTTGCATGAGTGCTACCGGCACTGGGGAGCTACAGTTCATTGAGGGAACCATGAATGCCAACATGTACTGTGACATACTGAAACAGAGCATGATCCCCTCCCTTCGGAGATTGGGCCGCAGGGCAGTATTCCAACATAATAACGTCCCCAAACACACCTCCAAGACAACCACTGCCTTGCTAAAGAATCTGCGGGTAAAGGTGATGGACTGGCCAAGCATGTCTCCAGACCTAAACCCTATTGAGCATCTGTGGGGCATCCTCAAACGGAAGGTGGAGGAGCGCAAGGTGTCTAACATTCACCAGCTCCGTAATGTCATCATGGAGGAGTGGAAGAGGACTCCAGTGGCAACCTGTGAAGCTCTGGTGAGCTCCATGCCCAAGAGGGTTAAGACAATGCTGGAAAATAATTGTGGCCGCACAAAATATTGACACTTTGGGCCCAATTTGGACATTTTCACTTAGGGGTGTACTCACTTTTGCTGCCAGCGGTTTAGACATTAATGGCTGTGTGTTGGGTTATTTTGAGGGGACAGCAAATTTACACTGTTATACAAGCTGTACACTCACTACTTTACATTGTAGCAAAGTGTCATTTCTTCAGTGTTGTCACATGAAGTTATAATAAAATATTTAGTGTACTCACTTTTGTGTGATACTGTATGTAAAAGTGTTGTATCCCTAAACACTTAATTTTTATCTGCCTTGTTATTCCTCAGCTTCGAGTCACAAAATTCCCCTTGGGGAGTTTACATCACGACCATTAACCACCTTGTTGAAAGCACCATTGATAGGACAGGCTGGCTGTTCTTTAGCAATAACAAAAAACTGGAAGTAGGTGAGTAGTCAGTAGACTTAGGAGTGCCATCCTTTATTACGGGTCTGAGTAGAAATGCAGATTAAACTCTACATAAAAACAGGATCCAGCCCAGGACATGTGGGTACTCCAACAGTGTCCAAATTCAAAGGGGTACTGACTCACCTAAAAATGTTTTAGGTGGCGTCCCAGGAACTAAAAATCTATGCACAATAACAAACAGGGACCAGAAGATCCGCAGTGTTTAGTAGTTCCACAATAAGACGAACAGCAGTCTCACCCACAAAAATCTTTTTTTATATCAAAATTTCATACATAAATAGAAAACACGGAATGGTCTCCACCACTCACCATTAAAAACAAATGACAACATTGTGTTTTCTGTTTATGTATGAAAGTTTGATATTAATAAAAACATTTTGTGGGTGAGACTGCTGTTCGTCCTATTGTGAAACTATTACACACTGTGGATCCTCTAGTCCCTGTTTGTCATAGAAATGCAGATTGCAAGGAAAGAGCAAATCTCTGGGGGTTTCACTGCCCTGAAATATTGGGAAATATTGGAAGATATCAGTGAAAATTTGCCATTTTAGCAAAATGCATTGCAGTCAGATAGGAAGGTAAAAATAAAATGGCTGTACCAAAAGTAATGCCGAAAGTAATGCAAAAGTAGTATAACTAAAGGCAAAACTTTATTTTTAGTTTTGAATAGAGTGCAGAGAAATGAGAACATCTGTCTGTTTTTATTGCTGTCTGTGTCCCTGTTAGGGTGATTCATCCTCTCTATTTGTCCTGTTTACCGTTATCATTGAAAGTGAAAGAAAAAGAAAATCCCCAGAAAAGTAATAGTAGTGAAATCTTCCAATGGGGACACTAGTTTTGGTGACCTGGGGATCCTCAAGAAATTCCCTTAATTTGCAGGAATTTCCTCCTGATTCCTGTTTTGGCTATTGGACAGGAAGGGAAGGTAAATCAGTCCAATGGGAAAAAGAGAACAAAAAACAGAAAACTGTATCAAATACTTATGGTAATTTTCCTTTCCTGATGCCAATCCATGGCAATATACATGATATAGCTCCGCCCCTATCAACACCCACAGGACCTGTTTAAATCTCTAATAGTCTGAAATCAAAAATGCTTATCTGAATGCCCAGTTTGGTAGCCACATCCCGGTAAGTAGATACAGAAAGAAGGTTTATGGAAGAAACTTTTGGAAAGGCACCACTATGACAAATATATAAAAAATACAAATATAGTTTTTATTAAATACAATCTTAAAGGGGTTGTAAACCTTCCTGATTTTTCACCTCAATGCATTCTATGCATTGAGGTAAAAAACCTCTTGCAGTGCAGCAGCCCCCAAGTGCCCCTGTTTTACTTACCTGAACCCTCTTTTTCTCATGCCGGGGACGAGCACACCAGCACTAGCCGGTGTCTCGTGTCCTGATTGGCTAGATTGATAGCAGCGCAGCCATTGGCTCCCGCTGCTGTCAATCAAATCCAATGACGGGGGTGGTGGGGCCGAACTTCGGCATTTGTGTCTATGGACGCCGAATGCTGGACTCGGGAGCGTGCCCGCAAGGTAACCCCTCAGGGAAGCGCTGATATGGGGAGGAGCCTCAAGAGCTGCCGGGGGACCCCAGAAGAACAGATTTGGGGCCACTCTGTGCAAAACGAGCTGCACAGTGGAGGTAAGTATGATACATTTGTTATTTTAAACAAAACAAAAAAACAAGCCCTTACAATCACTTTAAGACAATAATAAAATACATGCAACAGTGAATGCAAATTTTGCACAGAATAATAGGACTTTCTTCATAAAAAGAAATGGCTCTAGATCTCAAAAAGAATTGTGGGTATTTCTACGCGTTTTGACTCAAGAGTCTGGGGGTTCTCAAGAGCAGCAGATTGGACAACAGTCTAAAAATATAAACAGTAATAAGCATCATAAACACATAAATGCACATAACATGTATATAGGGAAACATATACAGTAAGACAACTTACTACATATGGCACAGAATGCATGCATGCAAGAGCACCAGGACCCCTCCAAAGCCTCCACAAGTATAAAAGTCTGACTGAGAGATACCTCCCCCATTCTCCATACAAAGAACAAGATCAAAAAGAAGGGTTTGTATGCTGCCATGGATTGGCACCAGGAAAAGAAAATTACTGTAAGTATTTGATACAAGTTTCCATTTTCCTGATGCCAAAATGGCAGCATACATAAGATAAATAATGAACTAAACATGGATTGCTCATGCTGCAAACTCAATAGGGCTTAGTCAACCAGCCTGTGTACTGGATCAGTGGATGAAAAGTGGCCTTAGCCTAGGCTCCTCCTGGGCCATGCTTACTGATGCATTTTGCCCCGCCCACAGGGCTTAGTCAACCTCTATGACTATGCCCTTTGCGTGGGGTGAAATGCATTAGAGGTCGTGGACTGGTTGGAGTTTAGGCTGAGGCCACGTTTCATCCACTGATCCAGTACACAGGCTGTTTAGGGGTGTGACATCGATGAGTTACACTTTGCAAGGATTAACTCAGGCTTAATTTCAACAGGATATATTCAGTGCGTAAGTCTCGGTATTATTCCTCACAAATGCCAGTCATGGAGATTAAAGAGTCACAGCTGCATGTAATGCAATAGGGCTCATTGAGTAGTCCCACAGCTTATTTCAAGAGAGCAGTGGAAATATATGCCTAAAGCTGTGTGGCTCTCCCAGTGTGTGGGAGCTGTCCATTCATTCCTATGGAAAGGTTGTCTATTATTTGTCCCAAAAGTGGACAGCCTCTCCATAGAATTGAATGGAGATTTAAGGAAGGAGCAGAACCGGGAGGCTTCTAGTGATGAGGCCATGTGGCTAAAAGTGGGCAGTAGAGGAGTGGGGACAGATCATATAAGTCTTGGGATAGAGGGGGGTCCTGTTGTCCTTTAATGTATAAGTTATGAATGTGTAAGCTTACTTTACAACGCTCTCTTTTGCCTTTCTAGGTGTCAGTAGCTACATACCCAAGAAAAATGAACATATCATCGCCGTCTTCAGTAAATACTGATTATATTGGCCTTATAGCATATATCTCCATGTACAGCTGGGCAGCTGGCTTAACAACTTTGAGAGAGTTTAGTTCTTCTTTAATCAGCTATTTGCTATTTCCTTTGCTTTTATATACATTTTTACATTAGAGTTAAGCCACCCAGGACTTTTGCTCGCTCTTTTAAATTTATTACCCAATGTGATGCATTGGTTAATGCCCTTTTTTAATATGCTCTTAAAGCAAACCCATCTCTCCTCCATGTTCTTTGTTCCTAAGATTTTATCCAATTTATGCCTTCTGTGTTCCGCTTTAACTCTTAAATAAACGAGAAGAAACTTTACTTTTCTTGTAGTTGCATTTACTGAATTTGTCCTTTATGTTGTGAAACTGCAATACATACAAAACTGATGAGAAACTAAATATAATTTCTCCATACTGGGAGCATTACATACAATGAACAATTATAGATTACTAACACTGAACCGGGTGGGAAAACATGCTCACTGCAGAATCTTAAATTGAGATGAAAGGTTCTTTATAACATGATTTTTTTTTTTTTTATTTACCTGCTCTGTGTAATGGTTTTTGCACAGATCAGCCCCGATCCTTCTCTTCTCGTGTCTCCCGTCTGCGTTCCTGGCTCCTCCCCCTTGCCCAGTGCCCCCATTAGCAAGCCGCTTGCTATGGGGGCACTGGTGTGTGCTCGCTCCTGAGCCCCCACTCTGTGTCCATAAGACACAAAGAGTTGCGGCTCTGCCCTGCCCCCCACTCTCTCATCATTGGCTGACTGGCTGTGATTAACAGCAGTGGGAGCCAATGGCTCCTGCTGCTGTCTCAGCCAATATGGAGAGAGACACCCGGGACAGCCGAGGCTCCCGTGCACATCAATCGATCCAGATGTGGCTCAGGTGAGTATTAGGGGGGCTGTGGGGGGAGCAGCACACAGAATCTGTAAAAACCTTCAGCATTTGCAACCATTTTAGGTTAAATATTTCAACATTTAACTGAATATACATAGAGAGTGTTGCTAACAATCAGTGTACACTTACAAACAAGTAATGTCCCACGCTTGAGTGTTAGGAAGAGGAACACTGGACACATGGGGGCCTTAAAAATGCTTTAAAGTATAACTATATGCAAAACTTTTCCTTTAGTTTTGGATAGAGAGGAGAGGGATTAGAACACATGTCAGTTTTTTTTCCAAATAACAATTTTACTGTTTGTATTTCAATACAAAGAAAAAAACAGAAGATAAATGCATTCAGAAGAAGGTAACGCATTATACATCATAACTGTTGTATAATCAGTCATAGCGCTGTGTGATGTGCGTAAAGATAATACCAGTAAAACTTCTGGTGCAGCAATATCGCTGCTCATGCATTATGACGCTAAATAACAGTATATATCAGCTAGTGTAATATAATAAAAATCACAAAAATATAAATAAAACAAGAAGAGAAGGGAGAAAAAGAAAGTAAGAGGTCATCATATTAGCTCACCTACATGTTCAGGGTGGGTCCTCCCAGAGGTGCCACAACTCCCACACCTTATCGTGGGCCTCCATTCTGTCCTGCATCCTGGCAGTCATTTTCTCCATCAGTTCCACATCTTTGACTCTAGCGTACAGCTCATCAGGGGAAGGCAGGGAGCGTCGCTTCCAGTTAAGATCAACGAGGCAACGTGCAGTTGTGAAGATGTGACGTAATAGCTTTTTATAGGGTTTGAGAATTTTCAGTGGTGAGAAGCCTAGTAAAAAGAATTTCGGTGTCATGGAGACAGGTACCTCAAAAAGGTGGTTCAGCAGCTGTTGAACCGAGTTCCAGAATGGAGTAAGCAGTGGGCAGTTTCAATAGATATGAAGGAGGGTACCTTTGTCCCCATGGCAACGCCAGCAGCGGTCGGACCTAGTGGGGTAGATGGCATGGAGCACATCTGGGGTCATGTACCAAAAATAGAGGATTTTATAGCCGTTTTCCTTGTATAGTGTTCAAAAAGAGCTTTTAGCTGCTTTGGACCAGATCACCTGACAGGTCTCTGTGAGTATTTCCTCACTGAGTGCCCTCTCCAAACAGAGCATGTAAGCGTGTTTGCCCTGCACAGTTATGGAGTAGGCATTCAGTATCTGATATATATTGGAAATTAAACCCTTCGGAGCTGAGCCTGCTAGAATTAAGTTTTCAAAAGGGGGTGGGGGAATTGCAGGTTTGGGGTTATAGTTAGGGAATAGTGGCGAATTTGCATATACCTGTAAATCACCTGATGAGGCAGATCAAATTTGTCCTGAAGTTCAGCAAATGGCAATAAGTTGCAAGACCTAGGATCTACTAAATTCCCAAAATGGAATAAATTCTGTGACGTCCACGGCGAGGACATCCGGTGAGTGAGGCTATCTGGCACTTTTGAAATATATGGTATAATCTGCGCTCAGGATAATTAAGAGTTGCAGCCCCCCTATTAGGTTCCCAAGGGAACTTACAGAAAGTGAAAGAAAAAATGGGGTACGTGGCGCTAACTTATTGTACCATAGTGTGTAGACAAAGTTAAAAGTGAGTGCCCTCCCACCAGGAGGGAAAAACCTATGCTTGTTAGGACTAAGTGTGTATAAATATAACCGTCAGTAGTGGATATGAAAGTGTAATGTGACAAAAACCGTGCTGAGTTAGAGGAAAAAGGGGGTAGCTATGTGCCCATAAAAGCAGATATGTCTATTACGTAAAACAAGGAAAAATGTGTAGTATATAGCCAAAAAAGGGGGGGGGAGTGTGGGACTTTAAATGAGGCACAATATTTGTGCCTCCATCCCGGATTCAAGTACTTAAAAAGGGAGTGTGGGACTTTAAATGAGGCAATTGACTTGTGGAGGTAAAGTATATAGTAATCATTTTTTATTTGTAACAATGGCATAAACATAATGGATACATATACATTAGCTTGGCAACACAAAAACATAAAAGATAGCAAATGTTAATCAATATACTACAAGAGTTTTCATATTGGCAGGTATTAGTACATCATGTGCAAAAGAGCTGCTATAAGATAGGTACACATACACATTGATAATTACATAGTACTCAATGAATTTTGGATGTATAAAAAGTATATATGGGCCAGTAAGTAAATAATGAGCCAGACTTGTCTAAGCACCCCATGGAAACTCGACGCGTTTCATGGCTACATGCCATTCATCAGGAGTTGGGTACAGAAGTAAACTATAAATATAAATAAATATGTAATGTTAGCAAATATGTTCTACCCCTTTACCTCATGGGAAAAGAGAGATCTATACTCACAGGTCGGCTGGAGCACTGTGCTTGGCTGGCATCGAGGAGCATGGGACCCCAAATGGTTGTCTGTTCCGGAGCTGAGGCCAGGAACCCCACCCCAGCCAAGAAAACCTCCCCATAGCATGCACGATTGCTGCAACACATTCCACATGTGTGGGGATGATTGTAAATGTGGTGTTCTGAAAAAATTGTATAAAAATGAGAAAAAAGTGTGTAAAAACAGTGAAAAAAAAGTGAAAAAATTTGAACAGTGAAAAAACATGATGAGTGTTTGAGAGAAAAAAAAAATATTTTGATATGTGTATATTTTTAATGAGTGTTGTGTATGTATGAAAATACACACATACACCATAGTGAGTAGGTATGTTGCATGAGTCAAAAAAAGAAGAAAAAGAAGGGGATAAGGCTGAAAAAAGGAAGGAGAAAATGTGCATAACTTACATGTGTCTGTATCCAGTGAATGGGGTGTGTGTGTTACCTCCCTGGTAGGTAATCAGGCTCACCTGCTTAAGTAATGCAGCAGTGGGGAGGGTCCCCGACCAACGTCATGCACACCATCGAATGAGTGTAAGAGGAGTTGGCAGTGAAATCCACCACCGGCACAAGCGCCAAAGTGGAGCCACGCCAACCCCATCTTCGATGTGAGATGAAACCGTGCTGATTATGGGCACATAGCTACCCCCTTTGTCCTCTAACTCAGCACGGTTTTTGTCACATTACACTTTCATATCCACTACTGACGGTTATATTTATACACACTTAGTCCTAACAAGCATAGGTTTTTCCCTCCTGGTGGGAGGGCACTCACTTTTAACTTTGTCTACACCATATGGTACAATAAGGTAGTGCCACGTACCCCATTTTTTCTTTCACTTTCTGTAAGTTCCCTTGGGAACCTAATAGGGGGGCTGCAACCCTTAATTATCCTAAAATAGGATAATATAAAGATAAGGAGCAGGAACTCCAGGAATCTATTAAAAAATATGACAATGACATTCAGGCTAAAAAACAGAAAAAATTCAAATGAGATGTCCTTGACTATAAAAATTCCAAAGTATACAAATGGCAAGTATCAATGGAAGACCACCAAGATGAATTAGATGACACTTTTATGGATGATAGCTCTGCAGAGCCTATCACACCCCGCCTAATGGAATTGATGGGGATTACACCTCAACGACTGGCATCGGTCAATAACTCCACACGCAATCGGGGTGGACCTGCACCTTCTAACAGGTATCCTCCTAGGAGGGATATAGAAAGAGATAACCACCAGGCACCTCTCGAACACAGAACCCCGAATAACAATAGATATAATATACCTGGTCTCAAACTCCACCAAGACGCCAGTTATATATTACACACCTAAGATCCACAAAAGATTGGAAAAACCACCAGGGAGGCCCATTATTAGTGGAATACTCTTGGGGATTATTTAGATAAATATCTAAAACCTATGGTAAAGGAAGGTCAATCATACCTATGTGATAGCCTACAACTTATCCAAGAATTATAGGGAATATAGGGTGCAGAACACTGGCTGCTTGCAACAATTGATGTTAATTCACTGTATACGAGTATTGAACAAAAAAACGGACTACATGGAGTGGAGAAAGCACTGTATGAAAACACAGGGATGAAACAGCAACAGATCAATTATATCCTAGAGGGCCTGCAACTTGCCATGGAATGTAACTATTTCTGGTATAACAAAGAATATTTTGAGCAAACAAAAGGTGTTGCTATGTGAGCTCACTACGCCCCAAGCGTAGCGAACCTATTTATGAATATGTGGGAAGAAGAGTATGTCTTTAGTAAAAACATCCCCCAAATCAAGATGTACAGGAGATACATAGATGATATGATCATCTTATGGGATGGAACACCAGAAAGCCTTGCAAAATTCTTTGAAGATCTAAATACAAACAGGTATGGCATCACGTTCACGGACAAATGGAGCCACCAGAAAATAGACTATTTAAATCTATAGATCTTCAAAGTAGAGGATACTCTATGCACCCGTACCTTCTTTAAAGCAACCGACCGCAATGGATACATCCCCACTTCGAGTTGCCATCATCCGAAGTGGAAGTGCAATATTCTGAAGGGCCAACTGTTGAGGATACGTAGAAATTGCAACACACTCAAGGATTTTGATGCCCAGGCCGACATTCTTATACACAGATTCTATGAAAAGGGCAATGCACTCGATAGCCTTATGAAACTAAAACTAGAGATTATGGGGATGGATAGAAACAACCTACTCCAGAATGATCATAGGAACAGGAACAACCCAACAGATATAGCTTTTAATAACTGGGTTCAATAGCCAGTATAAGGATTTTGAACGTATTATGAAAAAATACTGGCGTATCCTGAAAGAGGATCGTGTTTTGTCTAAAATTCTGCCCGAGAAACCTAAATTTGTGTACAGAAAAGCATCCACCCTGAGAAACCACTTAGTACACAACGTCATAGACCCTCCTAAACCTATAAAGATCTTTTCTGATATGAAAGGTTTTTATAGGTGTCAAAGATGCTTACCTTGTAAAGCCAGCAAAAGGCAACCGAGAAAAACTCCCAGAATGTCCGGATTTCTGCGAATAGAGGTAGCCAGGGGTTCAACACTCAGTGCAAATAGTAGGGGTGCCATTAGCCACTGAGAAGGAAGAGGAGAGTGCAAAGGGAGTTTTAACTTGAGACAAAGGCTTGGAATAAAGATTTTGGATCGCTCGCAGGAAGGGTCTTCTGAACCCAATGTGATGTAACGTGGCAAACAGGAAGGGCCATCCAAGACGATCAAAAGCCTTTTCTGCATCCAAGCTGAGTACCAAGGATGCTGAGCCGTCCCTGTTCGCCACTTCAATCAGATCTATGAACTTTTATAAAATTGTCACCCGCCTGGCGGAGTGGGACAAAGCCTACCTGGTCTTTGTGAATGAGGGAGGGATTTGGATCGAAAGAATAGGGAGGGATCTTTATCTGGCTTTGGGATCAAGGTGATAAAGGTTTGTTGCTTTTCCAGTGGAATGGGGGTGTCCTGGAGGAAGGCATTGAAAATTTTACACATGTAAGGGATTAACAGAGGGAGAAAGGATTTGTAATACTCATAGGGTAGTCCCTCTGGGCCCAGGGCTTTATGGGATGGTAGGGATTTAACAGTCAGCTCAATTTCGTCTTCAGTAATAGGTGCTTTTAGGGATGAGAGATCTGATGATTGTTGTTGAGAGATCTCACTCTGCTCAAGATATTGTTGCATGCGATGAGCTAAGTCGTGAGAGGGAGGGTTACAAGGGATCCTGGGATTGTTAAAGAGATCAGTGTAGAATTCTGCAAAAGAATGAGCAATCTCTCGGGGGGGGGGGGAAGAAAACATCCATATTTATTCCTAATCTTGTGCGGTGTCGTCATATGGGAACTTTCATGCAGTTTCCTAGCCAGAAGGGAGTGGGCCTTGTTACCCTTATGCCGCGTACACACGGTCGTACTTTTCGTCTACAAAAGTCCAACGGACGCTGACGGACTAAAGCTGGCTGGTAATCCGATCGTGTGTGGGCTTCTCCGGACTTTCAACTGACTTTTTTAGCCTCAAATCCGACGTACTTTAGATTTGAAACATGCTTCAAAACTTTACTTCGTAACTACGACGGACCCCGAAATCCGCTCGTCTGTGTGCTAGTCCGACGGACAAAAAGCCACGCTAGGGCACCTATTGGCTACTGGCTATGAACTTCCTTATTTTAGTCCGGTGTACGTCATCACGTACGAATCCGACCGACTTTTGTGTGGTCGTGTGTAGGCAAGTCCGTTCGTTAGAAAGTAGGCCGCAAGTCCGCCGCAAGTCCACCGAAAGTCTGCCGGAAGTCTGTCGGAAAGGCTGTCTGACTTTTGTAGACGAAAAGTACGACCGTGTGTACGCGGCATTATCGTAATATAACTGTTTCAGTCTGATCAAGGCTTTTTCCACTCGACCCAGTGCTAAGTCGCTAAGGGTTGCGCGTAAGCTGGTTATTCTTGAGTAAGGATAAGGAAGAGGAAAGTTGCAACCAGCGTTCCAGGACCTTAAGTTCTCTTTTAGTTTGCAGATTTGTGGCCAATGCATTTTTCTTCATGGCAGAAGATAATGCAAGGCACTGACCTCGGAGGACTGCCTTATGGGCTTCCCAAAGTGTGGGGTGGAAAACGTCAGGGGTGTTGTTTTCCGCAAAATAAAACATTTTAGGGTGGTTCCCAATTCTGTTCGCGAGGGGAGGTGTTGGAGGAGGAATTTATTCAACTGCCAGTTGTAGGGCCTACGGTTAGGAGTACCTAGGTCAAGTGTAAGTAGGATAGGGGCATGGTCAGACCAAGAGATCGGAAATATCTGTGCTGATCAGGTAATGCAAAGAGTGAAACTGTTAACAAAGAAGTAGTCTATACAGGAGTGTGTACGATGTGGTCAAAGTAAAAAGTGTACTGTCGATCACCAGGGTAGAGAACCCGCCAGGCATGAAAAAGAGCGTATTGTCTAGTAATTTGTCGGAAGAGCTTCGAGTCTCTAAGGACTTTGGGGGGCCCTGGGGTTCACCACATGGTGATCAGAAGCTGCAGACTGGGTTAGGTTGAAGTCACCCCCCATCACTAGAAACTCATGGTCTGACCAAAAAAGGCGGGCATAAACTTTAGATAGGAACCCAAGTTGTTGGACATTCTAGGCATATAATCACAAAAAGTAACCGCCTGCGATTGCCACAGGCCCCAGAGAATGATAAAGTGGCCTTGTGGGATTCAGAGCAAGTGAATGGAGACCCGAGTTTAAGAAGTATGGCGATGGCCACTCGTTTATGAGGGCCTAAAGACAGGTAGACCTGGGGATAGTGTTTGGAGGCGAATGCAAAGAAGCCCCTTTGTCAAAATGTGTCTCCTGGACTAGGATGACATCAGCTCCTGACTGCTTATATTCCCTTAGTGCCAGATGTCTCTTTTTGTTCAAATTTAAGCTGTGGACATTCAGGGACAGGATCTTAGCCATGGTGTTGGGTAAAATCAAGGGGGATAGTACTTATCTGATGTGGTTGATAGGAGTCCGTAACGAGGAAGCCAGGAGAGGGTACTCTCCAGGAGGAAGTCCAGGTAGGTGCAGGGGACCGCACGAGGAGCCAGTTGATGACGGGAGGGAATAGAGGAAAAAGAAAGGCTAGAAAAGAAAGAAAAGGTTAGCACAATAGAGCATTGAGAAAATTTAGCATACATTATCACAAGACTTTGTAAGGCTAACAGGTCTAGGTCAGTACGGGTGCCTATAAATCCTCCCAACTCAGACCCAAGAGGACGGGTCAGGGGAACACAGAGGACCCCAAGGTTGGTCAGAAAAATAAGGAAACTTTAGTCAAATACCCAGAGGGGGTTAGTGAGCGGAAAAATCATCCACTCTCATGTCTCATCCGAGACATGCCCATGAGGTAAACTTAAGCCAAAAACAGGGGCACATGGGGACTAAAAGCTGGACATTGGTTAGGGCAGAACCACCAGCTGTGGCCAGGTGGCAGTTCAGAGCAGATGCCACGGGAGAGATAGGACAGATATAATTCAGCCATTTCTGTGTTTGGTGGCTTTGCGAGGTGTATCCGGGCCCCAAGGGCGCTTAGGTGAGGGAACCGTCTGTCAGACTGTGGGTGGCGGGGGAGTTGTAGCCACAAGCATCCAGTCAGGGAGTTGGGGGGCAGGAATCTCTGAGACATCACAAAAGGTAGCTAAGTCGTCCAGGTAGTGCAGCACAGCCGACTTGCCCTGGCGTTTTGTAACGCTAAAGGGAAACCCCCAGCGATAGATAATGTCCTCTTCTTGTAGTGCACGTAGAAGGGGTTGGAAAAGCCTGCGCTTTTTTAGAGTTATCCAAAAAAGATCTGGGTATAGCTGGACTTGGGTACCTTCAAATATCACTTCATGAACCGAGCGAGCCTTTCGCATGATGTCTTCCTTCAGAAGGTAAGAGTTGACCCTACAGATAACATCCCGCGGCTTGGAGGTAGATCCTTTAGGACATAGGGCGCAGTGGGCTCTGTCTATTTCGATATGCTTAATAGGAGGTTCGCCAAGTAGGTTATTGAATAGGGCCTGCAGTGTAAATTGTAGATTTTCAGAGCCCTCTGATTTTGAAATGCCCCATACGCGAATGTTGTCCCTGCGCCCCCTGTTGTCCAGGTCCTCAACAAGCCGTAGTATGTCTCTTAATAAGGAGCGGTGATCAGCACCCTGAAGTTGGGCCGGTGAACTGCCAGTTTATCAGTGAGGCCTGACTGGAGTACTTGGATCTCTGTACGGCATGTGGATTTCACATCCTCTATCAACTGCTTTAAATCCTCCTTGGTAGGGATAGCCTGGAGATAGGAATGCCGGGGTGGGGGGGATGGGATGCACATGGGCAGGTACTGTCGATTGTGGTGGTATGTGGGATTGAGACAGCAGTGGCTGAGGCTCCGACATAGTGGTGCCGTGAGCTTGGCATGTAGGCACTTGTGGCAGATCATTGTGGAGATGATAGAGCCTGCAGGATGTGTCCCGCAGGAGCAGGGGAACGGGCCATTTGGGCATAGGTGACAGAGAGTTTAGTATTGTCCCTATAGGAGCTGGGATCTCTGGAGCGAGACAGTCTCTGAGATTTATGGGAGGATGGTGCTGAGATGGAGTCACAGGGATGTGAATGGCTCCATACAGGTTCAGGCTCTGGCATCGGGTGGATGCGGGGCTGCATAGGGCCAGGAAGGGCAGGGAAGTCCTCAGAGGAGTCCAAGGGTGCATGGGATCCAGGATCTGCCCCATGGACACAGGGGTCTGATGCCGTTTGCAGCAGTCGTGAAAGGCGTCTGTGCATTGAGTGTACTGCAGGGTGAGCTGGCCTGATATGGCGGCCTGTGTGCCTCATGGCATGGCCCCAGGGGAAGAAGCCTAGAAGGAGAGACACACCGCTCTGGTCTGTACTGTCACATCTGCACCCTTCATCGCCATCAGCGGGGGGTCAGTGGGGGCCTGGTGTGTTGACTGAGCCAATGGGGAGAGCCGTGTTTAGGCCCGAGAGTGGGAGGTGGAGGCGCCCGGTGCCATCTTGTCTGTTCCTCCCGGCAACATGGCAGTCAGTGGAAAGTAGTCCTGGAGGTCCGTGGAGGAGCCCAATAGGGGTTACAAGGATCCCGGTCTTTGGCGGAGA
Organism: Lithobates septentrionalis; assembly: GCA_037952835.1. Lineage (NCBI taxonomy): Eukaryota > Metazoa > Chordata > Amphibia > Anura > Ranidae > Lithobates > Lithobates septentrionalis. Next base: position 786,966 of record JBBDGP010003259.1, read on the forward strand.
GAGTTGTCCTGTATCTGCTCATATATATGAAGCAGAAAGTCCCCAAAAGTGCCTGGTAGCTACAGGCTGAGAGAGAGCAGGGGATTCAAGCACCCATACAGGATGGTTTCCGGTCATGCCCCCCCACCTGTCAGTTTTTATTGCCGTCTGTCTCCCCGTTAGGGAGACTCACCCTCTCTATTTGTCCTGTTTACCATTTTAATTGAAAGTGAAAGCAAATATAATCCCACATTTTGGATTGTCGCCAGAAAAGTAATAGAGGAGAAATCTTCCAATGGGGACACAAGTTCTGGTGACCTGGGGGTCCCCCAGGGACTCCCTTAATTTGTAGGGATTTCCTCTTGCTTCCTGTTTGGCTATGGGACAGAAAGTGAAGGGAAATCTCCGAAATGGGACACCGATGTAAAAAAAAAAAATCTGACAGGGGTTATAACCCCCTCACTCTAGCCAAAATGAAAAAAAAAAATAAGTTTTGCCTATAGTTCTACTTTAACTACTTAATGGCCAGTAGATGGCAGCAATAAACTCAGTACTTCCAATATACAGTAAATGCCAATAACATTATGATCACTGACAGGTAAAGTGAATAACATTGATTATCTTGTTACAATAACATCTGAAAGAGAATGGGATATATTGGGCAGCAGGTGAATATGTTGTCTCTGAAGTTGATGCGTTGAAAGCAGACAAATGGGCAACTTTGACAAGGGCTAAATTGTAATGAATAGATTACTGGGTCAGAACATCTCCAAAACTGCAGCTCCTGTGGGATGTTCCCAGTCTGCAATGGTCAGAACTGACCAAAAGTGGTGCAAGGATGGAAAACTAGTAAACCAGCAACAGGGTCATGAGTGCACAGGGTTCATTGATGTACAGTATGTGGGAAGTGACAGTAGGCCCGTGTAGTCTGATCCCATAGAAGAGCTACCTTAGTTCAAATACTGAAAAAGTGAATGCTGGTTCTGATAGAAAGATGCATCCCTGTTTGTTGTGTATGGGGCTGCATAGTCGAAGACCGGTCAGGGTGCTCATGCTGACCCGTGTCCACAGCCAAAAGTGCCCACAATGGGCAAGTGAGCATCAAAATTGGATCACAAGCAATGGAAGATTGCTTTATCTGCTTGCAAAAAAATGTGAATGTATCTTCTTTCGTTTAATAAAATATATCAATTTTAACAATATTACACTATTGGAGTGCTTCTGTTTTTAAGTATGACTTGGATCCACTCTTGATGCCATTTCTGTGAAAGGAATCCTCTGACCTGCTGGGATTGCTGGATTGTGTTTTACACAAAAGCGCATGTTGACCACTCTAATCAGGGGGTCACATTGTATATGGTGAGCAGAGCATAAGAGTGTGAGGTGTCACCAGGCTTACCTAAAGACTCTTACTTCCATCATGGATAACTGCTCTTTTTTCTTTGTACTGTTTGTTGGAATCACACATTTTTTCCACTATTATTAACATATTTGGAATATTGGGGTACGATTATATGTATTATATTAACATTGGAGAGCTGTGCTATTAGTTTATTGAATGGAAGAAGGTGGCCTGGCCTGGTGTGAGGAACAGAAGTTTAAGGTGTTGACCGTATTCTCTAGATCTCAATCCAATGGATCATTTGTGGGATGTGCTGAAGAAACAAGTCCGGTCCATGGAGGTCACGCCTCACAACTTACAGGACTTAAAAGATCTGCTACTGAGGGCTTGGTGCCAGATACCACAGCATACCTTCAGAGATCTAGTGGAGTCCATGCCTTAAAGGGTTATGGTGGGTGGTCATATGTTATGACTTGGTATATACCAGAATAACCCTTGCCTAGCAAAATACCATTTTGGCATCAAAAACACAATTCAACTGAATTTAGATTGCTGGTTATTAGAGATGTGCTTCAGATTCAGACCAAAGTAGAACTCGGTCCAAACTTAAACATAATAGGGTGTTCATCCGTCCACCGGGCCAAACATGGGAAAATTTATACATTTAGCAGCAGTAATACTACCGCTGCCAAACGTGACAACTTCCGTCTCAGGCTGGTTGATAGAAACCCGGTGGCCGCCACCTTCCTGGCAACCAGTGATGCCTCCCCGCACTGGTCATTTTTGGTCAATGACAATAGCCACCATACCAGCCCTTTGTTTACCAACCAGCTGTTAACAGGTAATCTGGCTGAGGAGTAGTAACAGGAATAGACCTTCAGATTTACAATGTAGTGCAATAAAAGGGTTTTTCAAAGTGTGTGGTGTTTTTATTCTTTCACTACCAGAGCCATTTTTGTGTTTTTTGCACTCATGTTAAAATGCACATTTTAGGCCTGAAGATTGGTTAATTCCCCTCCCACCTTAAACAATATATAAAAACAGAAACCCTGGAGAATAAAACGGTGGTAGTTTTTATGTCACACAGTTATCAACTACATATGTTTAGTTAAAAATATAGTAATGCACACAAACACAATTTATTACCCATTTTTTGGTAAAATATAAAAGTTGAGGTTGCACCGATTAAAGAGATGTCCATCATGTCAAGTTTTAAAATTGAATGTGTCTCTGTGACAGGATCTCTTCAATTCTTCAATGAGGAATCTGTGTTTAATTAGCTTCTTCCCCAACCACAGTGGTCAAAAAAATGGTGCAATGCATATTGTTGCTAGCTATGGGACATTAGTGAATGGACATTCCTGGACTCCCTCGTCTCTAACCGTCAGCATATGCGATACCAGTCCTGGGCCACCTATGGGATAGTGGAGTCTGAAAAACATGGTGGTGGGTTTAGTATGTATTTTTGGGGGTCCCAATGCCAATTTTTACAAAGAAAACCAAGCCAGCAAGTAAATGTAATGTACCTGCAATTTAAAAAGCAATTTCTTTCTTTGTAAATATCCCTTTTTCTGTAGTATATAGTATACATGCCCCTCCCTCTTATCAGGCGTGACACAACAAAATACAAATGATGTGTTTGTATGCCTTGTGTTGAAGGTAAATCTAAGAGAACCTGTCAATGTATATGTTTGCCTGGAGTGGTGCCATTGTTCTGTAATACATGGTGCTTTATCCATTGATATACATCCTCAGACCATAGTTGCCAACATTGCAAAAAAAAAAATCAGGACACTTTTTTGCATGTAGGCGGTGCCTTGCTATAATTAGGGGACGTGGCATTCTTTTGTAGGCGGGGCATACAGTAACAGAAAAATGCGGCACACGAAGCACGCCGTGGTAAAAATGGGCGTGGTCTGAGCTGTATAGTGGGCGTGTCTTAAATGGGCGTGGCTCGGAAGGGGTGTGGTATGAGATAAATGAGGGATGGAGGGAGAAATAAAGAAAGAGGGAGAGAAAGAAAAAGAGAGAAAGAAAGAGGGATGGAGTGACAGCAGGCCCAGATTCTACACAACAGTAAAAATCTGTGTATTCCAGAAAGTTTAACAATCAGCAGATAAAGATACTCCAAACATCTGGTGTTGGCGCTTCAATCATCCCGGCACCATGGTTGTTATGGTGTCAGGATGATTGAACTGCATTATTTCTATTATTGCATTGTAATATAGAATGAAATTATTTAACTCACCATAATGCAGAATCAGTGGAAGCCCTGAGCGTGTCACCTGCCACGTCGCCTGCCACCAGATGCCATAAGGTGTCCCCAGTGGAGTCCCCCCTTACATCAGGCATTGCAGCGGAGTCCCCCCTTACATCAGGCATTGCAGCGGAGTCCCCCCTTACATCAGGCATTGCAGCGGAGTCCCCCCTTAAATCAGGCATTGCAGCGGAGTCCCCCCTTACATCAGGCATTGCAGCGGAGTCCTCCCTTACATCAGGCATTGCAGCGGAGTTCCCCCTTACATCAGGCATTGCAGAGGAGTCCCCCCTTACATCAGGCATTGCAGCGGAGTCCCCCCTTACATCAGGCATTGCAGCGGAGTCCCCCCTTACATCAGGCATTGCAGCGGAGTCCCCCCTTACATCAGGCATTGCAGCGGAGTCCCCCCTTACATCAGGCATTGCAGCGGAGTCCTCCCTTACATCAGGCATTGCAGCTGAGTCCCCCTACATCAGGTATTGCCAGCAGAGTCCTGTCTTTACACCAGGCATCCCCCAATGGAGCCCCCCCTTTCCTTACAGATCAGGCATTCCCAGTAGTGCAGAATGGGACAAAATAGCAGGGTGACTGCCAATAGCAATAGTAATACTGTACTGCTCTGGTCACAGTGTGTATGAAAAAAAAAAATATATATTTTAAAAATTGTTGTTTTTTTACATACTGTCACCAGTGTCCCTGATCACCGCTTCACCAGTTGTATGATGATGCTGTACTGCACTGGTGACAGTATGTAAAAAAAAAATGTGCAAAAAAATATTTTTGCTTAATTTTCCCAAAACATTTGACCAAAAAGTATAAGTTCAAAAAACATGCCATGCCTCTTACTCAATACCTCAGACTGTCAACTATCCAAAAAGGTAATTTGGGGGATATTTGTACTGTCCTGGCATTTTTTTGCCTCAAGAAATGAGGCCGTCAGCACATCAGGATTGATCGATTTTCCGAAACATACCATAGTTTATGGACTCTATAACTTTGCTACAGACTAAATAATAAACATTTGTTTGGTTTATTTTCACCAAAGAAATGTAGCAGAATACATACAGTTTGGCCTGAATTTATGAAGAACAATTATTTATTTGCAAAGTTATAACAAAAAAGAAGAAAAACGCAATTTTCTTTTTCAAAATTTTCAGTCTTATTTTCATTTATTTAGTAAAAAATAGAAAAAAAACAGCGGTGATTAAATACCACCACAAGAAAGCTCTATTTGTGTGGAAAAAATGATAAAAATGTCAAAAGGGTATAGTGTAGCATGATCTCGCAATTGTCATTCAAAGTGTGACAGTGCTGAAAGCTGAAAACTGGCCTGGGCAGGAAGGGGGTGAAAATACCCTGTTTTACATAGCTACATAGTTAGTCTGGTTGAAAAAAAAACACAAGTCCATCTATAATGGAAGTGTTTCATGTATTGAAGTGGTTAATAAGACAAAGAAGTTGAATTCAAGTTGTAGTGGCCCAAAACTACCACTAACTGTCAGCATACTACAAAACAATAATCACCTGATGCAGTTCAATACAACGCAAAAAAAAATTATATACTGTATGCAGGGGCGTTACTGGGTCTACAAAAGATCTGGGGCTAGAGCCCATAGCAGCAAAGTAAAGAAAGTTATACGCTTGGGCCAGCATACGCATGTATATGATATACATATGTGTGTGTGTATATGTACAGTTGTGCTCATAAGTTTACATATCCTGGCAGAATTTATGATTTCTTGGCCATTTTTCAGAGAATATGAATGATAACACAAAAACTTTTCTTTCGCTCATGGTTAGTGTTTGGCTGAAGCCATTTATTATCAACAATCAACTGTGTTTACTCTTTTTAAATCAGAAACTACCCAAATGACCCTGATTAAAAGTTTACATACCCCAGTTCTTAATACCATATATTGCCCCCATTAACATCAATGACAGCTTGAAGACTTTTGTGATATTTTTGGATGAGGCTCTTTATCTTCTCAGGTGGTAAAGCTGCCCATTCCTCTTGGCAAAAAGCCTCCAGTTCCTGTAAATTCTTGGGCTGTCTTGCAGGAACTGCACGTTTTGAGATCTCCCCAGAGTGGCTCAATGATATTGAGGTCAGGAGACTGAGATGGCCACTCCAGAACCTTCACTTTATTCTGCTGTAGCTAATGACATTTCGACTTGATCTTGTGTTTTGGATCATTGTCATGTTGGAATGTCCAAGTACTTCCCATGTGCAACTTTCTGGCTGATGAATGCAAATGTTCCTCCAGTATTTTTTAATCACATACTGCATTCATCTTGCCATCAATTTCCTATGCCTTTGTAGCTCACACATCCTCAAAACTTCAGCGATCCACCTCCGTGTTTCACAGTCGGAATGGTGTACCTTTCATCATAGGCCTTGTTGACTCCTCTCCAAATGAAGCTTTTATGGTTGTGGTCCAAAAAGCTAAATTTTGGTCTCATAAATCCAAATGACTTTGTGCCAGAAGGTTTAAGGCTTGTCTCTGTGCTGTTTGGCATATTGTAACCGGGATACTTTGTGGCATTTGCATAGTAATGGCTTTCTTCTGGCGCCTTGACCATGCAGCCCATCTTTCTTCAAGTGCCTCCTTATTATGCATCTTGAAACAGCCACACCACATGTTTTCAGTCCTGTATTTCTGAAGTTATTTGTGGGTTTTTCTTTGCATCGCAAACAATTTTCCTGGCAGTATTGACTGAAATTCTAGTTGGTCTACCTGATCGTGGTTTGGTTTCATCAGAACCCCTCATTTTCCACTTCTTGATTAGAGTTTGAACACTGCTGATTGGCATTCTCAATTTCTTGGATATCTTTTTATATTCCTTTTCTGTTTTATACAGTTCAACTACCTTTTCCTTCAGATCCTTTGACATATCTTTTGCTTGACCCATGACTCAGAATCCAGAAACGTCAGTGCAGCACTGAATGAAAAATGCAAGGGTCTGTCAGCAGGGCCGGACTGGCCTACCAGTATACCAGGACATTTCCCGGTAGGCTGCCTGCCCAGGGGCCACTTTAATCTATGCTGTGGATGCACGGAGCTCAGTGTTAAATGTTCAGCCGCACTATGACAAAATTCCCGCCTTCCTCCTAGACCAGCTTGTGTGATAGGTGCAGTGTTCTGTCTATCACACGAGCTGGTATAGGAGGAGGGCGGGACTTTTGTCACAGATCGGCCGAATATTTAACACTGAGCTCCGTGACACAGCAGGAGCAGAAGATGCCCGCTGTGCGTAAGCACACACTGACTGGTGAGGCTACATTGTTTGGCACAGTAAGGCTTCAATGATGGTGAGGGAGGCTGCAATTAGGGCACAGTAAGGCGGCAATGATGGTGAGGGAGGCTGCAATGACGGTGAGGGAGGTTGCAATGAGGGCACAGTAAGGCGGCAATGATGGTGAGGGAGGCTGCAATGAGGGCACAGTAAGGCGGCAATGATGGTGAGGGAGGCTGCAATCAGTGCATGGTAAGGTTGCAATGAGGGCACGGTTAGGCTGCAGTGATGGGCACGGTGAGGCAGCAAGGATGGGCATGGTGAGGCAGCAATGATAGCCATGGTGAGGCGGCAATAATGGGCACGGTGAGGCTGAAATTAAGGGCACGGTGAGGCTACAATGATGAGCATGTGAGGCTGCAATGATGGGCATGGTGAGGCTGCAATGATGTGCACAGTGAGGCGGCAATGATGGGCACAGTAAGGTGGCAATGATGGGCACAGTAACGCTGCAATGATGGTGAGGCTGCAATGAGGGCACGGTGAGGCTGCAATCAGGGCACGGTAAGGCAGCAATGATGGGCACAGTAAGGCTGCAATGATGGGCACAGTGAGGCTGCAATGATGGGCATGTGAGGGTGCAAAGATGGGCACAGCGAGGCTGCAATGATGGGCACAGTGAGGCTGCATTTGATGGGCACTGGTGAGGCTACATTGATCTCTTATATCATGTCCGCAGTCTCTGACCATCTCTCGTATCATGTCTGCAGTCTCTGACCATCTCCTGTATCATGTATACATTCTCTTAACATCTTTAGTATCATGTCCTCAGTCTCTGACCATCTCCTGTACCATGCCCGCAGCCTCTGACATCTCCTGTACCATGCCCGCAGCCTCTGACATCTTGACATCTCCTGTACCATGCCTGCAGCCTCTGACCATCTCCTGTAATATGCCCACAGCCTCTAACCATCTCTTGTATCATGTCCGCAACCTCTGACCATCTTTTGCCTTATATCATGTCTGCAGTCTCTGAGGGAGTCTGGAGAGGAGTTAAGAATGGGAGCACCGCCAGGATGGAGGTCATGGGAAAAGTCAGACATGTGTGGACTGTGGAGAGAAGACTATAGGAAAACCAGAACCACCAAGCTGGAGCCAACTGACTGATCTCTGCAAGGTGCACCTGAGAAGAGGTCAGTGACAGCGCTGCCAGGCCAGTCTGAGGGGGGGGGGGGTCATTGATGTAAGGGGGGGTAAATACAATAAAGTAAGGGGGCACTGATATCAAGGTTTCCCCCTATATCAGTAACCCACCCACCCCTTACCTTAGTGTATTCTTTCTGTGGAAGGTGGTCTCTGGTCACCAGAGTAGCCCCCCCCCCCACATTCCCAGAGTCTCAGGTGACCCCCTTGATGATTGATCCACTTTTACTACTTTTAACTGAAGTTTGCTGTTCTCATTGACCTTTTATACACACACCCTAATTACAAGTAAGCAGATCTCGGATGAGGATGGTTACCTTTAATAGCCATTCAAACCCCTTTGTGTCAACTTGTGTGCATGTTATCAGGCCAAAATCCCCAGGGTATGTAAACTTTTAATCAGGGTCATTTGAGTAGTTTCTGTTGTCATGAGTAAACACAGGTTATTGATAAGAAATGGATTCAGCCAAACACTAACCATGAGTGAAAGAAATGTTTTTGTGTTATCATTCATATTCTCTGAAAAATGGCCAAGAAATCATAAATTCTGCCAGGGTATGTAAACTTATGAGCATAACTGTATATATGTATAGATATATATATAGATATATATCTATATATATAGATATATATCTATATATATAGATATATATATAAAATATCATTACATATCTGAGTGCGGAACCCCTCTTACATCAGGGTCCCCAGAGAGCCCCCCCCCCCCCCCTTGTCTGCAGCAATTATTTAAAAAAAAACTTCTGCTCAGCTGGGGGCCAGGGGAAGCAACAGGACTGTTTAACCCCTCAGATCACTTACTTGCTTACTGCCTGCATTGATCCCAAAGGGACTGGGCTCTGGGCTACATCTGCTCAGCTGGTGGCCGGGGGAGGAACATGACTGGTTAATGTTATCAGGCACAAGTTCTTATCTATATTCAGCAATGTAGACAATGTAATCAGAGTCCTGACATCCACTTCTATACCATCTGCCAGGCAATGTAATTGTCGGGAACCGCAGCACAAGGATTACTCCGCCTGAGCCTGAAAATCATCAAATAGTCCCAGCGGAGTAATCTTTGTGCTGCGGTTCCTGACAATTACATTGCCTGGCAGATTGATAAGAACTTGTGCATGATAACATTAACTAGTTATGTTCCTCCCCCGGCCACCAGCTGAGAAGATGACTGTATGTAATTGTACAGGAGGGAGAACAGTCATTAAACACATTACCTCCTCCATGGGGCTGTGGCTGTATAGCATGGACACAATTAGATCGGAAAAGACAGACATGCCCTGCCTATAGGTGGTGTGGCCCATCCACTGTTTTGTCCTGCAGAACCTGTTCACCCCCTACTGCAGAACATGTAGAGTGCATATGTACATAGCTCCCAACTGTCCCTGATTTCAAGGGACTGTCCCTGATTTGGAGCAATGTCGCTCTGTCCCTCATTCCTCCTCATTTGTCCCTCATTTTGGTCTGATCTATATATGAACTTTTTATCTATCAAAAAGGGTTTTCCAGCACTAAACCTTTCATCTGATTTATAAACTACTGCATTTGTAAATTCCAAAAGACAATATAAAGGAATAGTAGTGGTAAAAAAAAAGCACTTGTGGGTTTAACCAATCTTGTTTTTTTGTACAATTGTCCTTTAAGGGGGTGTGGCCAGGGGTGTTTCCCATGCCTGCATACTTTTGCTGATAGGTGTCCCTCATTCCCATCTCAAAAAGTTGGGAGGTATGTATGTAGCACCCTCCTAGAATAGGTTGCTGAAGAAGCTCAGGTAAACCTTGTTTTTTTTGCTCCTCTGTAAACATTGGAGCAATGTGTGATTATTTTTGGCTGCTCCGGGTCCCACTGGCTGTAGGGTCGACTACTTCTCCCTGAAGAGCTCAATGAAGGCACACAAATCCCATGAAGGCGAATCACACTTCCACAGTTCATCGAACACAGCCCGTGTGAGTGAAAAGAGGAAGGAGGGAGTTTTAAGGGATATCCAGGCAAACGGTGAATCCAGGTGACAATAAAAATGGACCCTTACCAGAAATGGTGGACCTCCTTAATAGCAAGGTCATATGCGCATGCAGATACAGCCCTCTGCAGGGACAGATGGATGACAGCTTCCGGATCCACAGATGTGTACATCGTTCCAAAGTGAGGCAATTCCAGCGAGTCAGCTTAGGGAGAAGCACCCACTGGTCCGGAGGGCCGTCAGTGCAAGAAAGGCAAAAAGGCTCCGATGGTGTAGTAAAATTGAAAGGTTTTATTACTTATGGGGGCAGAGAGCACATCTCCGCCATACAGTATATTAAAATGGATTAAAAAGCCGGCATACAAAAAGAACGAACACCTGTGTAAACAAGCATGGGGCATACAACGTGATGGTGTACAGTGCGTAGCCAAGCCCTACATGTTTCAACATAAATGGCGTCTTCAAAGGGACCCCTTTGAAGGGGGACACGGGCCTCCTCCTGACAACCCTGGGCTGTGGTTGTTGGTGTCTGGGGTTTATGCCCCAGATCCCCCCTCCTCCCATGTAAATGAGTATCGGTTACATGGTACCCTTACCCATTCACCAAAAAAGTGTCAACAAATAATAAAAACACAGAGACTATTTTTTAAAAAAGGATTTGTCAAAAACTAAAACCAGTGTCCACCCCATTTAGATCTGTCATCAATCACGCCGCCTGCTGATCCGAAAAAAAAAGACCGCAGACCCCCGACAGCCACAGCCCAGGGTTGTCGGGAAGAGGCCCTTGTCCCCATCAACATGGGGACAAGGTGCTTTTGGGGTGGGGGAGTGCAAAGCAACCCTCGCTCCAAAGCAACCACCCCCCCATTTTGAGGGCATGTGGCCTGGTATGGTTCAGGAGAAGAAGGAGCTCGTTCGCTGTCGCCCCCCCCTTTACTGACCTTCCGAGCTGCATGCTCAGATAAGGGCCTGGTATGGACCCCTCTCCATTTTTTTTACATTTTTCTATTGCCAGGCAATGACGGCATTCTTTTCCTTATATTCATTTGTCAGTGGGGAAGCCTGCTAAGAGATAATCACTCATGGTTGTTAAGGACGTCGGCAGCCGGCTTCCCAGCCTGCTGCCTAACAACCAGCTATTTCTTCTCAAAGAATTCATTTTTCGACCAATCTGAATTCTAATTGTTCTTGGAATTCATTAGAAAACAAATAAACTAAACAAATTTTAACCGATTTCAACTAAATTTGTTACTATTTAATTCAGAGATTTGGATACAAATCCGAATCTCTCAATAACCGAAATTTGGCCGAATTTGTATTCGGACATAAACGAATTGCACGTGTCTAATAAATAGTTTGGGGCCCAACGCAGTAGTCTTTTTGTGCATGAGGCGAAGATATTACCCTGAAGGGCTGTTGACCTTCGGAGAAGTTTAGCTGAAGTCTAAAGGAGCTCATCAACCTCAGTAAGATCTGGGGGCTTATTTGCTGGAAATAGTTGAAGCTGGATCAAGGGGGATTCACTGTGCACCTGGCCTGGAGATTCACAGGAGAAACGTCTCACCGATATTGGATGGAGGCATCCAAGTATACAGGGACATTGTGAGCATAGGTCTGGATGTAAGTTCCTAGTGACTGACTGTCCACTGCTTTAACCGTTTGAGAAATTGCTACAGTGCTGCTATATTGGCACCTTCCTGTTGCTGGAGTCCCAAGAGTGTCTGCTCCCCTAGTGTCTGGCAAGAGGGAAGTTGCCCTGTAGAGAGTAGACAGGGTGAAGAGTGTCCTGGTTACTCATGCACTAAATTCACAGTACCCCAAAGCCCATCCTGCACCCAAACTAACTTTAAAAATGAATAAAGCACAAAAAGATGCTCCCCTGCCTGGTTGTTGCATTGTGAGACTGTCTGAGCTGTTGTGTGCCTGGCTGCCTATATACCTTAACAGGAAGAGAACCTGGGGCAAAAAAGCGGGGCCTGACTGGGGTCTGCACTACACATGCTAAAGTAGCATGAAATGCGTTGACCCTTTACTTTGTTCCCACAGTGTCTAGATGCTGTATTTAGGTGATTTTATTGTTACAATAAAGCTGTACATTTCTTCAGAGTGCGACTGCCCGAATCTTTGGGGTTTTCCATATCTATAATTCTGTTCATATCAGTGCTTTCAGTGACTTTCTTTCAACCAGATGTGTCAGAGGGGCTAAGGTTGTTCTTGGAGTCGAGGTGCAGAACAGAGAACCCAAATTACCAAGCTGCTCTTTCATGGGTAATAATACACATAGGAATATATGGGAACTCTTTTTGCAGGTCATGGAGGAAGAAGAGCTTAGCCAGGAGACTTTGACATCAGTGGCTTTGCAGCATCCAATGGGTAGCACAGTGAAGATCTTGGGGGAGCAGGGACAAGTGAGTATAAGACTTGGAAGGGGGGCGTGCTGGTGCAAGAATAATTTAAAGCATAAGTATAGTTATTTTTTTTAAGTATTCCTTGCTATCCAAAAAATAGTTATAGCTAAACTTTAATGGTGATCTCCAGGTTTTGACCCAAATTTAGCCCCAACCCCTCCACCCCCTAACTCCCACTATAGGACATTCCAGCATGGCAACATTTTATATTTTACTTTGTTTCTGTTGCGATAAGCTTTTACAGTTTCTTCCTCTCATGTCATTACTAGGTAAAAAAAAAAATTCTTATAGGGGCAGCTGCTGGGAGATAAATTCCAACTTACACAAGCATGCCCCCAGAACTACATCTCCTAAGATCCCTTTCTCTACACAAAATCTGGGGGAAGGCTTTTAGGAAATAATTAAAATAATAATTAATTTAATTAATGATAAAAAAATAATTATTATTATTATTTTCCCGGAAAATAAATCAATGTGTACATGTGGGGAAGGACAGACAGGGGAGAGGCTGTATGGAGCTTTGTAGTCCAGCAGAGAACTTAGGGAGGGCTATCAATGCTGGGATTTCTGTGCAGTACAGGGAGAATTGTCAAGTTCACTACAGAAGTCAGGAACTCACTGGATTTTTGGCAGATCAGCAGGTTTTATTTTTATCTACTTGCAGTTTTTTTGTAGGGATAAAACATATGGAAAGGTGCATGTGTTGCAGATGTACTGATTTTTTATCTTGCCATGTAATAAACTTTAAGGCAGTAGTAATAACCTCTTTAATATGTTAGAGGTCATCTTGTAATATGCAGGCTTTTACATGCAGAGTAATGTACACAGCCAAATCTCTCCTGGAGAACCTAGATTCCAACAACATTTTATTTGCTGAGCCAAAAGATAAAGGTTTATGATAAAGATAAAGGATAAAAGATAGGATAAAGATAATGAGATGTGTTCCACTGGTGGTTTGAGTAAGAGGAGAGCGTGACTGGGTGGTCACATGAGAATATAAAGAGGAGTTGATAGCATAGGTGTAAAATTTCTCCAAATTTCTGGCCAGAAAGGGAAACATGTTAGCCTATCTGCTCTGTGTGGTTTGTCTGTTGTGCCTCCAGGACACGGGAGCATAAGAAGGTGATAAGAGGGTCACCTGTGGACCTTTGTTTATAATGCTGATAACTCCTTTTAGCTGTAATAAGAATAGCAATTCATTTTTATCATTAATCAATGCAGTTTCCAAAGCAAGCAAAATAATTTCTTTTTAATTCTTTAATTTGTATTATTTTTGGACACCAGTTCATAAAAAGGATATCAGGGAACTGGCAAAAGTGCAGAGAAGGGCAACCAAACTGATAAGAGGCATGGAGGAGCTCAGCTATGAGGAAAGATGAGAGGAATTGAATTTATGCTCTCTTGAGAAAAGGGTTATGTGGGGGGTGGTATGATCACCATGTATAAATACATATGGACCATAGTGATCCCCCACATTACTCTTCAAAGTAAGAGCTGTGAAAATGTTGAATAGACATCTTCAGGAGCTGGTTCTGGCCAGCTTGGGGGATTCTTTTTTCAAAGAGCTGGATATATTGCTAGATGCATGAAATATAACTTGATATAATGCCAGTATTTATTAGTCCAGGGAGATCCTGATTGCCTTGGGGGATCGAAAAGGACCCCCCCCCCCCATCCTATGATTGTACCATGCTTAATAGGGCTTTTGTTGCCTTCTTCCGGATCAATTGTAGGTATAGGGTTCTGTATATGGAGGCTTGTTATGTATTTTCTTCTATTGGTTTAACTAGATGAACTATGTGTCTTTTTCCAACCTAAACTATGTAAATATCAAGGCACTGACTATTAAATTTGAAGTACCCAATCCAATTCAGTAAACCTAAGACCCCATACACACTATACAACTTTTCTGATTTCCTTTCGATTTACCAAAACCATGTAGTGCAAGGGCCTGCCTGATTGCATACGAATTGAAACTCTTAAGGTTTGACCTCATATTATATGGTTTTGTTAAATCTAAAGAAAAACTTTCATTGATAAAAACGGCATGGGAATTCCCTACAGGAGAACCCCAAACTAAAATTTAAAAAAAAAATGATGTGGGGGGTCCTCCTAAATTCCATACCAGGCCCTTCAGGTCTGGTATGGATATTAAGGGGAACCCCGCGCCAAAATAAAAAAAAAAACGTTGTGGGGTCCCCCCAAAAATCCATACCAGACCCTTATCCGAGCACGCAACCTGGCAGGCCGCAGGAAAAGAGGGGGGGACGAGAGAGCGCCCCCCCTCCTGAACCGTACCAGGCCACATGCCCTCAACATTGGGAGGGTGCTTTGGGGTAGCCCCCCAAAACATCTTGTCCCCATGTTGATGAGGACAAGGGCCTCATCCCCACAACCCTGGCCGGTGGTTGTGGGGGTCTGCAAGTGGGGGGCTTATCAGAATCTGGAAGCCCCCTTTGACAAGGGGACCCCCAGATCCCGGCCCTCCCCCCTGTGTGAAATGGTAAGGGGCTACAAAAGTATCCCTACCATTTCACTAAAAAACTGTCAAGAATGTTAAAAATGACAAGAGGCAGTTTTTGACAATTCCTTTATTTAAATGTTTCTTCTTTCTTCTATCTTCTATCTTCCTTCATCTTCATCTTCTTCTGGTTCTTCCTCCAGTGTTCTCGTCCAGCATCTCCTCCGCGGCGTCTTCTTCCCTTCTTCTCCTCGGGCCGCTCCGCATCCATGGCATGGAGGGAGGCTCCCGCTCTTCTCTTCATCTTCTTCTCTTCATCTTCTTGTCTTCATCTTCTTTTCGGGCCGCTCAGCATCCATGCATGGAGGGAGGCTCTTCTCCTTTGAGTCCGCTTGGCGCCGGTGCAGTGTGATGACACGCGCAGCATTTTGGCGCCATGGGGAGGGATATTTAAACTCCACACATTCAGATGCCTGCTAGCAGTCTGGGAGCTCATGTTGAATATGGACGCCGGCACCAGGTAAAACCAAACATTGACCGTTAGTCGGTCCAGCACTCTGTGTTATGCCTAATTGAAAACCAAGCACCACTTTTGGCGCTTTATTTCCTCTTAGACAAACCTTTCCTTTTCCCCTTCAAATATAGGAAGTGATTACCCTTTGTGGTTCATCACCTTAGGGTGTCCCTTCAGCAGCACCAATAGAAATGTGATGCAGCTTTTTACATAACGACGTGATACTTTTTCCAAGGTGAGCCGGTGCTCTTGAAGATTTAAAACCGCAGTATACATATGTTTTTTGTCGCATTCAAATTTGATATAGCTACATGCATTTTTTTATATACTTTTTCAGAAACTGTGGAGCAGCTCTGTCTTCACCCGCACAGGTGCTCTTTCACAATTGATATTGTGCCATTTAGTCCTCATGAGCTCCCAATATAAATACTTTTCTACTCTTTGGGGGGTTGGTGAGTAGTGTCCACTGTCTAGTTTTTTTGTGGACTACCTCTCTCCTCACCCGCAATATGTGTGAAATTCTACTATCTATGATATATGTTACAGATACTGTAATCATCCTTTTTACCTGTGATGGTCTTCATCTATAAGAATACACATCCCTCCCTAGGGGTGATCAGGCATCTATCTGGACTACGGGGGGGAGTCGATTCTGAGGGTACCACACCTCCCCTCTTCTCTCAGTTGACGCCTCGTATCCTGCGACTTCCCCAGAACTCTAACACAGAGGTATGGAGTGGACATGGGGGTTGTGTTGGGTGGGAGTACTGGGGGAGGGGTAAGTGTGAGCCTGTGCGATGAGGGTTGGTGGGTTTTTTGGCGGGGGTGGGGGGGGGGGTTGGAGGGGAGTGGGATGGGGGGTGGGTTTGTTGTGTTCCCATTCTTGTTTTTGGAGGGTGGTTTTGGTGGAGTTAGAGCTAAAGAGCTTTCAAGTTGTATAAATGTGAATGTTTCATGTATACTCTTTCTGTGTATTTATTTTTTTCTTTTTCTCTTTTGAACATTCAAGGTTGTTTTTATCGTGAATATTGTTGTTAAATAATTGAAAAGCCTCGTCCATTTTCCTGATGAAGCCTTCCGGGCAAAACATGTTGAAATTTTGTGGACGTGGTTATTTTATGAACCCTTTGTGACCACAGTTTTTTCATTGTCAATATTAGGTTGAGGATGTATACCTTTGACTGTGAATGTAAAACTGTTCTCACATTTTACCATATTCTCTGTAAAATTGCATTAATAAATATTTGCTATATTTTTAGTTGATAGTGTTCTTGCCTATATCAGGGGTACCTTTAAAATCCTATTTTTTGGTATATATCTAATAAAATCAAATGTCCTCATATATTTGGCCAAAATGTATTCTGCTACGTCATAAAAATCTGCTACATTGATACAAAAAAAATCCCAATAAGTGTATGTAAATTGTTTTTTGTGAAAGTTTTAGCATCTACAAACTATGGTATATATATATATATATATATATATATATATATATATATATATATATATATATATATATATATATATATATATATATATATAGGAAAATTAATCAATACTGATAAAGTGACGGCCTATCTCATTTTTTGAGGTCAAAAAATGCCAGGACAATACAAACACCCCCAAATGACCCCTGTTTTGGAAAGTAAACAGTCTGAGGCACTTAGAGCCATGGTGAGCTTTTGAAGTTGTAATTTTTTGGGGTTTTTTTCACTATTTTTGCATACTGCCACCAGTCAGGGACACTGACAGTATGTTAAAAACAAATAATTTATTTATTTAATTCTTTTTGAACATTTTATTTAAATTTTTTTTTTGTATATACTTTCATCGGAGTAGTTCAGTGTCACTATAGTAACATTGTACTACTCTGGGGTGGGGGGGTTGATCAGGGATTTTTTTTTCTATTACATTTTGTGTAATTACATGTTGTGTACATGTAACAGCAAAGTTTTCAACTGTCATTAATGGGTTAACCATTCATTACAGCTGTGATCACTACTGATCTGTGATTGGTTACAGCTAATCACAGGCTGCTGTGATTGGCCCAGATACCATGTGATAAGTAATCACAGCACAGCAATTAATTACTAACAGCTTTGTTGACATTGTGATCATGTGATCGCATCACATGATCACCGGTCCCCAATTCGCTGTGACACAGCGGTCGGGGGAGGGGTTTAGCCCGAGCAGGCAAAATCACATACATTGTACATGATTTTGCCTGCACGTGCCAACCTGCTGCAGTATATGTATTGTGGCTGGTCGGCAAGTGGTTTGAGTCATTCCTGTTGTCAGTGAAGGATTCCCCACTGACAGCAGAATGTAAGCAAAAGAGCCGCAATTAAAGTGGTTGTAAACCCTTTACAACCACTTTATACTACAGGCAAGCCTATAATCAGGCTTACCTGTAGCTACACTGGATATCTCCTAAACCTGCATGGTTTAGGAGATATCCCCTGTATTTGCATGTGCCAACGTCATCGGCAAATGCGCACTTAAGCAAACTGAAGCAAGGGGACTGTGGCTTGTATGGGAGGGATGCAAGAAAAAAGCTGCTCCTCAACAAAGGCCACATGCAGTCATGACTGAGCTTTGCCAAAACACACCTTGAAGATTCTAAGGCCACATGGAAAAAGGTGTTCTGGTCAGATGAGGCTAAAATTGAACTATTTGGCCCCATCACCAAACGTTATATCTGGCAGAAATCCAATACAGCTCACCATCCAAATAACACCATTCCTACAGTAAAGCATGGAGGTGGTAATATCCTGTTATGGAGGTGGTAATATCCTGTTATGGAGGGGGTAATATCCTGTTATGGAGGGGGTAATATCCTGTTATGGGGGTGGTAATATCCTGTTATGGAGGTGATAATATCCTGTTATGGGGGTGGTAATATCCTGTTATGGGGGTGGTAATATCCTGTTATGGAGGTGGTAATATCCTGTTATGGAGGTGGTAATATCCTGTTATGGGGGCGGTAATATCCTGTTATGGGGATGTTTCTCTGCAGCAGAGACTGGAGCACTTGTCAGGATAGAAGGAACAATGGATTGGGTGAAATGCCATCAAATTCTTGAGGAAAATCTGCTGCCCTCTGCCAAAAAGTTGTCAATGGGAAGAAGGCTTACCTTCCAACATGACAATGACCCATAGCACACAGCAAAAATGACCCCACAGTGGTTGAAGGATAAAAAGTTGAAATTCCTTGCATGACTTAGTCAGTGAGATCTTAACCCCATTGAAAATCTGTGGTCACTTGCTGGATAGGGGGGTCAGAAAAACCCATTGGTGGTCTTAAATAGCAGAGGCGCCCATTGTGGTGTGTAATGCGAATATGGTGTGTCTAGGGATGGATCAGAGTCACCATGTTTGACAAACACCACAGAATGCTAAATCACCAAAAGGATGCATTTTGTGATTCACAAATGCCACTGCCTCAGTTTATAGGTATACTATACACAAAAGTTTGCTGCTTCCTGGTTCTAAGCTATACCATAGCATGCTTGGAGCTTTAGTTCAACCCAAACTTTTTTATTTATTTATTTTTTATATATAATTTGGAATATTTTGTATATAGTTTGGAGTATTAAAACCCTCAGCATTTTTGTTTGCCATCTCTGTCCCATTAGGGCGATAATCTGTCATTCAGTTCCTGTCCTGTATGCACAACAGGATATAAGAGAAAGTTCCCTTAAAATGAAGGCATTTCCTTGTTAGTGTCCCTATTGGAATATGTCCCCTCTTTTACTCTTCTGATGACAACTCAAAATTAACACAGGTTGTCACCCAAAACTACAAACCAAATTTTTGACTCTCAATACAATTTACCCCTTTTCTTAACATCTTCCTACGAAAATGATATGTACTTAAACTGAGTGTTAAAATGATTGCATGGAGTTCTGCTTTAAAGGTGGCTAACTTCTCAGAAATTTTTATATTGGTATTTTGCAATCAATACTCCCTTCTCTAAAAGCTAACGGAGCCTAATCGTGCCTTGCACTGCGTAATCTTTCAGTGCTCTGTTGTCCGTCACAGCTAGCTAGCTACATCTTGCTAAGGGAAGGTGGAATATGTAAACTAGGAGGTAGATTGCTTTTTTAAATCCCTGGATTGAAGCCAAAGACAAAACCCGGTATATAAGACAGAACTTGTCCTTTTGTAAGACATTGTCAACATGGAGAACAGGCTTGGATTATTCCTTGTGCTACTCAGCGTTACCTGTTTCTGCGAAGCTAATAACACCTGTTGTGAGTATGATAAGTATCAGAAGATGAAAAGTGACATGATGTGGCTTCCATTCTGATAAAAAAAAAAATCAAATGGATCTCCATCTTTTTTGCAGATGTTCCAGAAACCAAAAAGTCTTATGTCACCAGCCTGGCCATCAACATGGCTCATAGCGTGGGGCCGTGTGTCCCTCCTGATCCCAGTGTTCTTCTGGCACTTAACCTGGGACAGGTCAAGGTTCCTACAGCCCAAGAAATCCTAATTGAACAGTTGAAAAATGATGCAGTGGATAAAGTGTCAAAAAGTAAGTAACTTTCATCTTTCCTCCCTTTAGCTGTCCATCAAGCTAAGCAATGGGTTAACGTCCTTACAGGATGTCTCTAATTTACAAGCCGCCCTCAATTCACTGTCTAATTGGGAAACTAAGTGACAAATGAGGTTTAACGTTGATAAATGTAAAGTTATGCACTTGGGGGATAAGAATATGCATGCATCATACATACTAGGGGGAGTACAACTGGGGAATCCATAGTGGAGAAGGATCTGGGGGTTTTGGTAGATCATAAGCTTAATAATAGCAAGCACTGCCAAGCTGCGGTTTCCAAAGTGAGCAAAGTCCTTTCTTGTATTAAGAGAGATATGGACTCCAGAGAGAGAGATATTATTTTGCCCCTGTACAAATCATTAGTAAGTCCTCATCTGGAATATGCAGTTCAGTTTTGGGCACCAGTTCTCAAAAAGTATATCGGGGAACTGGAAAAAGTGTGGAGAAGGGCAACCAAACTGATAAGAGGTATGGAGGAGCTCAGCTATGAGGAAAGATTAGGGACCGAATGTATTCTCTCTTGAGAAGATGAGATTAAGGGGGATATAATCATCATGTACAAATACATAAGTGGTCCATATAGTGAACTTGTGTTATTCACTTTAAGATCATCACAGAGGAAAAGGGGGCACTCTTTACGTCTAGAGGAAAAAAGATTTCACCTCTAAATACTGAAAGGTTTCATCACAGTAAGAGCTGTGAAAATGTGACTCCCTCCAGAGGTGGTTCTGGCCAGCTCAGTAGATTGCTTTAAAAAAAAAAAAGGATTCTTTCCTAAATTTACATAATATAAGAAATTTTTCCCCTGCTGTAGCAAATTGGATCATGCTTTGCTGGGGTTTTTCGCCTTCCTCTGGATCAACTGTGGGTGAAGGATTGTGTAATGGGATGGGTGTATGGGTGTACGGGATTGTATAATTATTTTTTATTTTTGTGGTTGAACTAGATGGACTTGTGTCTTTTTTCAACCTGACTAACTATGTAACTATGTGTACATTTTTTGTAGTACCAATGCCTCTTTTGGGCAATATTGTTCTGGTTTGTTTTCTTCCCTTTCTTTCTAGTTCTCCTGCTGAATTTAGCCAAAATTGTCCACAGGGGGGCTAGAAGAAGGGATCAAAAGTTATACCAACTTTGGCAGTGCCAAACCCCAACATTTACAATGTTCATCCTGCTGCCTTAGGCATTGGCCCACATGTGATATTATGGTAAATGCAAGATTTACATTTTTAATTGCTATCTCTGTTCTTTTTGGGTAAATCTCCCTTCACTTACTGTCCTAATAGAAGAAAAGACAAGGGCAAATCCTACTTTTTGTTGTTGGAACAGAACGTGAGTGGTAACACCTTCTCAAATGACAGCTATTAGAAGGTGAGGGGTACACCTTTCCACCCCTTACATTTTATTGAATTCTTTATTGTAAGAATCTTTTGTAAAAAACAACAGCAGGTCTGTCCTGGGTTGTGTAAGAGGTCTTTGTATGAATCAGACACAGTCTTGCAATTACAGTATGTAGAAATGTACTCTGCTTTAACCCTTTTAGGGTTTTCAAGCCAATTTTACTTGGATTGAGAGAGGATACACTCTCAGTAAGCGCCCCCTGACCCAGCTATTTTTAGGAACAATCAATCATCTACAATAAATTTTCTTTGATTATTGCTATTGTTTCCTCAAATTAAAGCCAAAGTTTAGGGTGCATTTAGTGCTTATCCATGAACACTCGCCTGAAATAACTGTGGCATAAACAGCTATAATCGTTTAATGGTGAAAATTAATCTTATTCTTAAAAACTTAAAATAATCTCATGGTGGGAGTGCCTGCATTTGTTTCTGAAATAGGAATAAAAATATTAATTAAAATAATACATTCTTATTAAAATATGGACCTAATGAGAATACATGTATCCAAAAAGCTGCCTCTACTGCTACATCCCCATTAGATTTGTCTGACGGTGCTGTTACTCCATGATAATTTTTACAACTATATATGCCTATTTGATTTAAATTGTTATACTCATGGATACATGATAGAGGAGAGAGTCTCCAGTGTTCTCATGGCTCTTTCCACACCATCGTATTATATTGGACAGTATGTGCCTAAACTACGTGGCATGTTCACCAATGCCAGGAGCCTGGCGGACAAGATGGGTGAACTAGAAATACTGTTGTACGAGGAGGATTTGGATTTTGTTGGAATTTCAGAGACCTGGTTCAACAGCGCTCATGATTGGCTGGCAAACATTCAAGGGTATACCCTTTATCGCAAGGATAGAGAGGGTAAAAAATGGGGAGGGGTATGCCTATATATCAAGAACAATGTACAAGTGAATGTGAGAGATGACATCACTAAGGGAGCTAGGTGGAATCCTTATGGGCAGAGCTCCAAAGGAATGAAGCTAAGGGGAAAATAATACTGGGAGTATACTATAGGCCCCCTAACCTGAGGGAAGAAGGGGAGACAGATCTCCTATCACAATTTGGATTAGCAGCAAGGATGGGAAGTGTTATCATAATGGGGGATTTTAATTATCCAGACATAGACTGGGCGGAGGGAACTGTGCATTCATCTAAGGCTCGCCAGCTCCTAAATGTATTGCAGGACAATTTTATGGGTCAGATGGTAGATGCGCCAACTAGAAATAAAGCATTACTGGATCTACTGATTACCAACAATACAGACCTGATCACGGATGTGGAAATACGGGGCAATTTAGGTAACAGCAATCACAGGTCAATTGGCTTCAGTATAAATCACACAAATAGGTAACATAAGGGAAATACAAAGAGAATGAATTTCAAAAGAGCCAACTTCCCTAAACTACGAGCTTTGCTAGAAGGCATAAATTGGGATAAAATCTTAGGAACAAAGAACACAGAGGAGAGATGGGTTTGCTTTAAGAGCATATTAAAAAAGGGCATTAGCCAATGCATCCCATTGGTTAACACATTTAAAAGAGCGAATAAAAGTCCTGGATGGCTCAACTCCAATGTAAAAATGCATATAAAAGCAAAGGAGGCGCCTTCAAAAAATACAAGTTTGAGGGATCATCATAAGCATTCAGACTTTATAAAGAATGTAACAAGAAATGTAAGGGTGCAATAAGGACGGCTAAGATAGAACATGAAAGACACATAGTGGAGGAGAGCAAAAAAAATCCCAAGAAATTCTTTAAGTATGTAAACAGTAAAAAAGGGAGGACAGACCATATTGGCCCCATAAAGAATGAGGAAGGACATCTGGTTACAAAGGATGGGGAGATGGTGAAGGTATTGAATTTGATCTTCTTCTCCTCAGTCTTCACGAGAGAATCGGGGGGCTTTAGTAACCAAAACTGCAGTGTTTATCCTCATGACACATCACAAGAAGCACCTCCATGGTTAACAGAGGACAGAAGTAAAATTAGACTTGAGAAATTTAACATTAATAAATCACCGGGACCAGATGACTTGCAACCGAGGGTACTTAGGGAACTCAGTCAAGTAATTGCCAAACCATTGTTCCTAATTTTTACTGACTGTCAGGGAATTAGTAGACCAGACTGTGTGGACTGTACAGAGAGAACCACAAATGCATGTAAGATGAATAATAATGATGTTTATTAAGATAAGTGATAAAAAAGTAAATACAAACAGTGCACAACCAACCAAACAAAACCCCACAAACAACAAATAGTATATACAGCAAAGAGGCAATACCAGAATCTCAGACATAAGCCAGGCCAGGGTCATACACAGCAGATAAACAGGTGGACAAGGGATGTTCCAGAAACATAAACGTTAGCCAGGCCAAGGTCATACACAGGGAGATCAGTAGATGAGGGACAGGGAACCAACAGGACAGGGAGGGGGTGGATCGGGCTGAAGGGTAAGGTAGAGGTAACAGGAACTTGGGTGGAACTGGGTCTAGATAAGCTCGGGAACAGGGTCGGATGCAGGCTCAGGATCGGGTAACAGGCAAGCAAGGTCAGGGCACAAGGAGAGAGATACCAAGGCGATGAGAGTACTCATCAGCCGGGTATTTATGAGACTGCTAGTAATTGTCCTCATGTAACACCTGAGCGCAGGAGGCTACAAGGGCGAGTTCAGAGGGTGGTAATAAATGGGGAGTACTCGGAATGGTCAGGGGTGGGTAGTGGGGCTCCCCAGGGTTCTGTGCTGGGACCAATCCTATTTAATTTGTTCATAAACGACCTAGAGGATGGGGTAAACAGTTCAATCACTGTATTTGCGGACGATACTAAGCTAAGCAGGGCAATAACTTCTCCGCAGGATGTGGAAACCTTGCAAAAATATCTGAACAAATTAATAGGGTGGGCAACTACATGGCAAATGAGGTTCAATGTAGAAAAATGTAAAATAATGCATTTGGGTGGCAAAAATGTGAATGCAATCTATACACTGGGGGGGAGAACCTCTGGGGGAATCTAAGATGGAAAAGGACCTGGGGGTCCTAGTAGATGATAGGCTTAACAACGGCATGCAATGCCAAGCTGCTGCTAACAAAGCAAACAGAATATTAGCATGCATTAAAAAGGGGATTAACTCCAGAGATAAAATGATAATTCTCCCGCTCTACAAAACTCTGGTCCGGCCGCACCTGGAGTATGCTGTCCAGTTCTGGGCACCAGTCCTCAGGAAAGATGTACTGGAATTGGAGCAAGCACAAAGAAGGGCAACAAATCTAATAAAGGGTCTGGTGGATATTAGTTATGAGGAAAGGTTGCGAGCACTGAACTTATTCTCTCTGGAGAAGAGACGCTTGAGAGGGAATATGATTTCAATATACAAATACCGTGCTGGTGACCGTACAATAGGAATAAAAGTTTTTCGCACAGGGGAGTTTAACAAGAGTCGTAGCCACTCATTAAAATTAGAAGAAAAGAGGTTTAACCTTAAACTACGTAGAGGGTTCTTTACTGTAAGAGCGGCAAGGATGTGGAATTCCCTTCCACAGGCGGTGGTCTCAGCAGGGGGGCATTGATAGTTTCAAGAAACTATTAGATAAGCACCTGAACGACCGCAACATACAGGGATATACAATGTAATACTGACATATAATCACACACATAGGTTGGACTTGATGGACTGGTGTCTTTTTTCAACCTCACCTACTATGTATCGGAATGGAATGTGATTCTGGAATAGTATTCTTTCAATTTCATTGTTTCTGTTTTCTTTGTTTTTATATGTAACTTGTAAAAAAAATATATCCAGAAACTGATATGTGTATAACTCCAGCATACATATATATCCGTTTTTGAATATATTGTACGTTTTTTTTATTTTACCCTCATTAGGTCCATATTTTAGTCAAAATTATTTTATTATTATTAATAATAATTTTTTATTACTATTTTTTAATCCAATTGATTAACTGAAATGGTATGCTTTATCATCCACATTCTCACATTTGTCTGAGGTTCTTATATAGTGATTATCTATTGAATGTTATCCTCATATTAATTTTTATACTTGGCCATTGAGTATTTGGTTTTAAATACGACCCCGAGGAGGGGATATTGTATTGATATCAGATTGATATGGAGATGTCCCTATGTATTTTCCAGCCCTAGAGAGGGGGCATTCTTGGATCGTCGTTAAATACTTTTTGGATTGTCCTGACTTTTATTGTTATAAAGTTGTATGTGGACCTCTTGGCAGTGGTGTGGCTCTTCAATTTCCATTTTTGTTCCAATGAATTTTCGGGGTTTATGAAACACCTTCTTCACTAGTGGTCAATGCACTTTAATCACTTCAGCCCTGGGAGGATTTGCCCCCTTAATGACCAGGCCATTTTTTGCGATACGGCACTGGGTCGGTTTAACTGACAATTGCGCGGTCAGGTGACATTGTACCCAAACAAAATTTACATATTTTTTTCCCACAAATAGAGCTTTCTTTTGGTGGTATTTGATCACCTCTGCGGTTTTATTTTTTTGTGCTATAAACAAAAAAAGAGTGGCAATTTTGAAAAAGAAACAATATTTTATACTTTTTGCTGTAAAAAATTTCCCCAAAAAAATGCAAAAAAATACATTTCTTCATCAGTTTAGGCCAATATATTTTCTTCTACATACTTTTGGGAAAAAAAATCGCAATAAGCGTATATTGATTGCTTTGCGCAAACGTTTTAGCGTCTACAAAATAGGGAATAGATTTATAGCATTTTTATTTTATTTTTTTCACTAGTAATGGCAGCGATCTGAGATTTTTAGCGGGAATGCGACATTGCGACGGACAGATCAGACACGTTTGACACATTTTTGGGACCACTGACATTTATACAGCGATCAGTGTTATAAAAATGCACTGATTACTGTGTAAATGTCATTAGTAAGGAAGGGGTTAACACTAGGGGGTGATCAAGGGGTTAAAGGTGTTCCCTCGTGAGTGTTTTTAACTGTGAGGGGATGGGGCTGACTGGGGGAGGAGACATATCACTGTTCCTACTTAGTCTTTGAATAGATTTGGTTTAGTTACAAATATAATGTGTATTCTTATGCCGCGTACACACGGTCGGACTTTCTATCCTACTTGGTCCGGCACACTTTCCGACGGACTTTGTCCGCCAGGTGCGCCGGACTTTAAAACGGACGGACTTGCCCACACACGACCGGACTTTCCGGCGGGCTAAGTCCGCCCGTCTTTCCGACGGACTTTCGCCGGAGTTACGGCGGACTTTCAGAATGAACGGACTTGCCCACACATGGACAAGTCCGTTCATTTTGAACGTGACTCAGGTGCGACGGGACTAGAAAAGGATGTCAATCTTGCCGCTTTTATCGGCGAGATTGACACCTTGCGAGCCCCGTCGCGGGGCATACCAGGCCCTTAGGTCTGGTATGGATTATAAAGGGAACCCCCTACGCCGAAAAAACGGTGTGGGGTCCCCCCTAAAATCCATACCAGACCCCGATCCGAGCACGCAGCCTGGCCGGTCAGGAAAGGGGGTGGGGACGAGCGAGCGCCCCCCCCCTCCTGAACCGTACCAGGCCGCATGCCCTCAACATGGGGGGGTGGGTGCTTTGGGGGAGGGGGGCGCCCTGCGGTGCCCCCCACCCCAAAGCACCTTGTCCCCATGTTGATGAGGACAAGGGCCTCTTCCCGACAACCCTGGCTGTTGGTTGTCGGGGTCTGCGGGCGGGGGCTTATCGGAATCTGGGAGCCCCTTTAATAAGGGGGCCCCCAGATCCCGGCCCCCCACCCTATGTGAATGAGTCCCCCCCCGGAGCTGTTTAATAAACTATTTTAAAAACCTGTGTAGTTTTATTACTTACACTTTTTCCCTAGGTGAATGGGTAGGGGTACCATGCACCCTATACTCATTCACATAGGGTGGGGGTCCGGGATCTGGGGGCCCCCTTATTAAAGGGGCTCCCAGATTCCGATAAGCCCCCGCCCGCAGACCCCGACAACCAACGGCCAGGGTTGTCGGGAAGAGGCCCTTGTCCTCATCAACATGGGGACAAGGTGCTTTGGGGTGGGGGGCCCCGCAGGGCGCCCCCCTCCCCCAAAGCACCCACCCCCCATGTTGAGGGCATGCGGCCTGGTACGGTTCAGGAGGGGGGGGCGCTCGCTCGTCCCCACCCCCTTTCCTGACCGGCCAGGCTGCGTGCTCGGATCGGGGTCTGGTATGGATTTTAGGGGGGACCCCACGCCGTTTTTTCGGCGTAGGGGGTTCCCTTTATAATCCATACCAGACCTAAGGGCCTGGTATGCCCCGTGCTCGCCGCAATAGGAAAATGTGTTTTTCCTATTGCAGCGAGCGCGAGATGCAATACCCTGCCCTCGTGTCGTATCTGGTCCGTCGGACCAGCATACACACGAGCGGGCTTTCCGTCGGACCAGCACACACACGAGCGGACTTTCCGCCCGAAACTGAGTCTGGCGGAAAGATTTAAAACTTTCTTCAAATCTAGGTCCGGCGGGCTTTTGGGAAAAAGTCTGCCGGAAAAGTCCGCCGGCGCCTACACACGGGCGGATTGTCCGGCACACTCTGGTCCGCCGGACCAAGTATGCCGGAAAGTCCGACCGTGTGTACGCGGCATTACTTAAACCCTGATCGTTCCTCCATGTCTATTCGGTAATGCACTGTGAAACTTTTCCTCTGCGCAGGAGCTTTCTGTAATGAAGACCAGTCACTCTTGCACTCTCTTCTTGTGCAGGATGACTGGTCTTGTCTCCGCCCCCTCCTGTAGTTTTCCACAGGTAGCCTGTAGTGGGCGGAACCTGCTGGGCTCCTCCCACAGTTCTGCTCTGTACAGACATGTGCAGTGCAGTGATGATGTCACTACTCCTTTAACAAAGTAATATCTGGGGTTTAAGCATCTGCTGCTCACAGAGTAGATTTATATCCTGTTTGTCTATTGAATCTAATGATTTTTTTTTTTTGTGCATGGAGTTCAGTTTTAGAATTATGCCCTCAAATGCCCTTATGTAATGCAGACATTAAAGACATTCCTCACACTAGCTTGAATTTTTTTTAAGAGATTATATAACTTTTATATAATTTAATTTATAAAATATGAAATATCATTTTTATTAAATATATAACTAATCACATAGCACCCAGAGAAAAGAACCTGAAGATACAGAATCACATAAAATATATTTTAAAAAGTCTGTAAGTCTGTAGTTATATAACGTGTCGGAGGAACCTCTATTATTGCTTTTAGTTCCCCATACTTCCTGCCCCAATGGCAAGAGAGGCATTGTAAAGAACATTCCCAAGTTTATATATCTCTAAAATAAATTGCTACCTGGAAAAATATATATTTTTTAAATTATTGCTGCATTTTTAAAAAATGATGTAAAGTATAATGCCGTGTACACACGATTGCACATTCCGACAACAAAATCCATGTTTTTTTTTCTGACGGATGTTGGCTCAAACTTGTCTTGCATACACACGGTGACACAAATGTTGTTGGAAAATCTGATCGCCAAGAATGTGGTGACGTAGTGCGGCTCTTCTGCTTGATTCTGAGCATGCGTGGAATTTTGTGCGTCAGAATTGTGTACACACGATCAGAATTTACGAGAACGGATTTTGTTGTCGGAAAATTTGAGATCCAGATCTCAAATTTTGTTTGTCGGAAATTCCGACGGAAAATGTCCGATGGGGCCTACACACGGTCGGAATTTCCAACAACAAGCTCCCATGGAACATGGGATAAAGGTGTTAAAACGGCATAAAGGTGTTACCGTTGTCCATAACAACCATATGCCTTTATTGAGCTTTTCACCTACCCTTCACCTAACATTTTTCATTGCAGTCCAGGATGGGACATGGCCTGCCTCTAAGACCTGTCGTACCTCTTAATTGTAAATGACTGTTTCCTAGTTTCTATACTTAAAGCTTACTGCATCACATAATTTTCCCATCAAAGCTTGGACCTTTCTTATCTAAAGTACAGTGCATCCTGGAAAGTATTCACAGCACTTCACTTTTCCCACATTTTGTTATGTTATAGTCTTATTCCAAAATGGATTTCATTCATAATTTTCCTCAAAATCCTACAAACGATACCCCATAATGACAACATGAAAAAAGTCTTGGCAAATTTATTGAAAATAAAGAACAAAAGAAATCACATGTATATAAGTATTCACAGCCTTTACCATGATGCTCAGAATTGAGCTCAGGTACATCCTGTTTTCACTGATCAACTTAAGATGTTTCTACAACTTGATTGGAGTCCATCTGTGGTAAATTCAGTTGATTGGACATGATTTGGAAAGGCACATACCTGTCTATATAAGGTCCCACAGTTAATAGATAAGGTCCCACAGATTATTAGTTATTAGTGCATGTCAGAGCACAAACCAAGCCATGAAGTCCAAGGAATTGCCTGTAGACTTCAGAGACAAGATTGCAGATCTGGGAAAGGTTACAGAAAAATTTCTGCGGCCTCTATCATCCATAAATGGAAGAAGTTTAGAACCACCAGGACTCTTCCTAGAGTGGGCTGCCCGGCCAAACTGAGCAATCGGGGGAGAAGGGCCTTGGCCAGGGAGGTGACCAAGAACCCGATGGTCACTCTGACAGAGCTCCAGCATTTCTCTGTTGAGAGAAGAGAACCTTCCAGAAGAACAACTATCTCTGCAGTACTCCACCAATCAGGCCTGTATGGTAGAGTGGCTCGACGGAAGTCACTCCTCAGTAAAAGACGCATGACAGAACACTTGGAGTTTGCCAAAAGGCATCTGAAGGACTCTTAGACCATGAGAAACAAAATTCACTGGTCTGATGACACAAAGATTGAACTCTTTGACCTAAATGACAGGTGTCATGTCTGGAAGAAACCAGGCACCGCTCATCACCTGGCCAATACCATCCCTACAGTGAACAATGGTGGTGGCAGCATTATGCTGTGGAGATGTTTTTTCAGCGGCAGGAACTGGGAGACTAGTCAGGACTGAGGGAAAGATGAATGCAGCAATGTACTGAAACATCCTTGATGAAAACCTTCTCCAGAGCGCTCTGGACCTTAGACTGGGGCCGAGGTTCATCTTCCAACAGGACAACGACCCTAAGCACACAGCCAAGGTAACAAAGGAGTGAACATCTCTGGAGAGATCTGAAAATGGCTGTGTACCGACCTTCCCCATCCATCTGATGGAGATTGAGAGGTTCTGCAAAGAAGAATTGGAGAAACTGCCCAAAAATAGGTGCACAAAGCTTGTAACATTGTACTCAAAAAGACTTGAGGCTCTAATTGGTGCCAAAGGTGCTTCAACAAAGTATTGAGCAAAGGCTGTGAATACTTATGTACAAAAAGTCATAAGATCAGGCACATAGAGTTTATGCTGGACAGTAGTTGTGGCAAAATATGCAGCAGTAGCTGCTGGGGTGGTAATGATAATCTCTGATGCCTGGGCACAAGTTTGTGATGCACTGTGGGGCTGCTATCCTCAGAGTTGAGCCAGCTCTGCAAACAAACACAAGAAGGAAGGAAGGGGGAAGCGCCACCTAAGTGCAGTATCACAGGGGGTTTATTAACCTCTTGCCAACCGCCGCACGCTGATGTACGTCAGCAGAATGGCATTGGCAGGCAAATGGGCGTACCTGTACGTCCCTGCCTCCGGCCCCCCCCCCCCCCCCGTTGTCTGCAGTGGTCGGAATCGTTCCAGGAGTCATCCATGCTGAGGGGGAGGCCACCGATTCATGGCCACCCCATCGTGATTGCTCCTTACGAATGAGAAGCTTCCTCTGGTCCTGTAATGTAAACAGAAGCAGAGGAAGTGATGCCATCTCTCCTCGTGTCGGTCTTTTCGTTCTGGCACCCGAGGAGAGAAGACATCAAGTAAGTCTGCACCAACACTACACTAACAGTAGAACACGTAGGCACACAAATCACCCCCCAATCACCCCCGAGCACCCCCCCTGCACCCCCTGGTACAGTGACACCAATAGCAGATTTTATTTTTTTACTGATCATTGCATTGGTGTCATTTGTGACTGTTATAAGTGTTAGGACAGTTAGCGGTAGGCCCCTTTAGGTCTAGGGTACCCACCTAACCCCCCCTAATAAAGGTTTAACCCCTTGATCACCCCCTGTCACCAGTGTCACTAAGCGATCATTTTTCTGATCGCCGTATTACGGTGATGCTAGTTAGCGTCACAGGTGATGCTAGTTAGCCAGGTAAGTATTTAGGTTCACCGTCAGCTTTTTATAGCGTCAGGTACCCCCATATACTGCCTAATAAAGGTTTTAACCCCCTGATTGCCCCCTAGTTAACCCTTTCACCAGTGATCACCGTATAACACCCACGCACGCACCATACACCTCCCTTAGTGGTATAGTATCTGAACGGATCGATATCTGATCTGATCAGATCTATACTAGCATCCCCAGCAGTTTAGGGTTCCCAAAAACGCAGTATTAGCGGGATCAGCCCAGATACCTGCTAGCACCTGCATTTTGCCCCTCCGCCCAGCCCAGCCCACCCAAGTGCAGTATCAATCGATCACTGTCACTTACAAAACACTAAACACACATAACTGCAGCGTAGAGTCAGGCCTGGTCCCTGCCATCACTAACAGTTTTTGTTGGTAGCATTTTGATACAGTCGCTAACAGTCAGGAGGTTTTTTACCTGTGAGTCTCACTACTGTACCAGAAAATTTAGAGCCCAAAATGGCAAATCGAAGGTACACTAGTGAAGAGGCCTACAAGTTTCTGAGCATGACAGATAGTGAAGAGGAAGTCACTCATCTGTCAGATTCAGGCTCAGAATACGATCCTGTAGAGGACAGCGGCTCCATGACAGATAGCTCTGATGACAGAGTTGTGGTCCTGCCAAGACCAGGCGTACCAGACCCCGAACTTCTTCTGCTGTTGAGGTGCAAGAACCGCAGGTCCCTCGTATGGAGAAGAGAAGTACTAGTGCCGCTATTCCTTCTGGTGAACTGGCAAGCACCAGTGGCCTAGTACACCCTGGTCGTACATCCAGCACTGCAGTAACACTTGGTGACGTGGCGAGTCCCATAAGTGCAGTTCAAGCTGGCGAGGTGGCAAGCACAAGTAGTGTCACTGCCACCAAGAAGAAGACAAAGACAGGTCCGTCGTGCCCATAGTGTCCTTCCTGCAGAATTTGGCAATCCTAATTGGGAGCCCACCACTTCTGCAGCACCCGTACTTACTTCCCCCATTCACTGGCTAACCTGGCATTCAGGTGGAAACAGTTGATTTTACGTCACTTGATTTTTATTTGCTGTTTTTCACCGAAGATCTTTATAGATCTATTGTGGACCAAAGCAATTTGTATGCTGGTCAATACGCCGCTAATCCCCAGTCCTCCCTTGCCAGAGATTGGAAACCAATTACGGTTTCCGAATTTAAGACCTTTCTGGGCCTATCCCTCGACATGGGGATAGTTAAAATGAGTACGTTGCGGTCATATTAGTCCACTGACCCAATTTACCAAATGCCTGTGCATAGTTGCCAACATTGTAAAAAAAAATTTCGGGACACTTTTTTGGCTGTAGGGGGAGTCACACTATAATTAGGGGGCGGGCATGCATTTGTAGGCGTGGCATAGGGAAAAGAAAAAATGCTGAAAAGAAAAAAAATGGGCGTGGTTTACACGAAATAGTGGGCATGGCTTAAATGTGCGTGGCTCAAATGGGGTGTGGTTAGAGTCTGAGATGAATGAGGGATGGAGAGTGAAAGGGGTACCTCTTACATCAGTATCTCCAGTGGAGTGCCTCTTACATCAGGTGTCCCCAGTGGAGAGCCTCTTACATCAGGTGTCCCCAGCGGAGTGCCTCTTACATCACGTGTCCCCAGCGGAGTGCCTCAAATCAGTGCCCCCAGCGGAGTGTTGGCTGCAGATGGAGTGTTGGCTGCAGACTAGCTACATCTCCTCACGAGTGGTGACAAGGGGGAGAGGTGTGTGGGTGGAGGCATGGTGACTTGGGGTGTTACAGGCTGACTTGGGGAAGGGTGGAGGCATAGTGGTGATTTGGGGGTGCAGGCATGATGGTGACCTGGGGGGTGCAGGCATGGTGGTGACTAGGCCAGAAGGGGTGCAGGCATGGTGGTGACTTGGGGGAGGGGGTGCAGGCATGGTGGTGATTTGGGGGAGGGGGTGCAGGCATGGGGGAAGGGGGATGCAGGCATGGTGTTGACATGGGGGGAGACGGGTGCAGGCATGGTGTTGTCATGGGGGAGAGGTGGGTGCAGGCATGGTGTTGACATGGGGGAACAGGTATGGTGATGACATGGGGGAGGGGGGCAGGAATGGTGGTGACATGGGGGGAGGGGGCTGCAGGTATGGTGGTGATATGGGGGGAGGGGGCTGCAGGTATGCTGGGGATATGGGGGGAGGGGGCTGCAGGTATGGTGGTGATATGGGGGGAGGGGGTTGCAGGTATGGTGGTGACACGGGGGAGGGGGGCGCAGGTATGGTGGTGACACGGGGGAGAGGGTGTTAACCAGGTATGGTGGTGATACGGGGGGGGTTGGGGGAGGGGGGAAGCAGGTATGGTGGTGACACGGGGGGAGGGGGGAAACAGGTATGGTGGTGACACGGGGGGGAGGGGGGAAGCAGGTATGGTGGTGACACGGGGGGAAAGGGAGAAGCAGGTATGGTGGTGACATGGGGGGAGGGGGAAACAGGTATGGTGGTGACATGGGGGGAGGGGGGAAACAGGTATGGTGGTGACATGGGGGGGTGAGGGGTGCAGGTATGGTGGTACACGAGGGGAGGGGGTGGCAGGTATGGTGGTGACATGGGGGGAGGGGGTGCAGGTATGGTGGTGAAACGGGGGAGGGGGTTGCAGGTATGGTGGTGACACGGGGGGAGGGGGGAAACAGGTATGGTGGTGACATGGTGGGACGGGGTGCAAGGGGGAGCCAAGACCATCAGTGCACTGTCCCCAGCCAGCGGAGCCCCGGTCCTTCCATCAGGGTGACTGTGTCCCCGCTCATCGCAAGGGGGGAGCCAGGACCATCAGTGCACTGTCCCCAGCCAGCAAGCCCCGGTCCTTCCATCACTGGAGCTCGTCAGACACACGGGGCGGAGCGGAGGGTTGGCGGCAGCGGGCGGGTGGAGACTGAACATTTCCCTGTGTTCAGTGGAGAGCGGGGAGGGGTCGCCAATCCCTGTAGCCAATAGGCTTCAGTGTACAATAGAATTTTCTATTTGTACACTGAAGAGATAAGCTGATTGGCTGCCCCTCTCCTCTGCACTGAACACAAGGGGAAACACTCGTGGAGGCGACTGCGGCCATTTTTGTGTAGCCGTTGCCATTTTTTGCCAAAAACATTCCTGATTTTCTCAGGACAAAACCAAAATCCCGGGAAAACAATTGGGAGAAGCTTAAATCGGGACGAGGGTCCCAAAATTGGGACTGTTGGCAACTATGCCTGTGTTCTCTGCTTCCATGGCCAGGGCACCATACGAGCAGATTTTGCGGTTCATGCACTTCAACAACAATGAACTCTGTCATCCTCGTGGAAAACCTGGATACGATCGGCTCTACAAAATTCGGCCCCTCGTAAACCACTTCAACCAACGTTTTGCAGAGTTGTTTACTCCCCATCAAGTTGTCTGTGTTGATGAGTCCCTAATTAAGTTTTCTGGCCGCTTGTCATTGAAACAGTATCTTCCCAGCAAGCGTGCCAGATACGGGGTTTGTATAAGCTCTGTGACAGGGCCACAGGCTATACAAGTAGTTTTATGGTTTACAAGGGAAGAGATAGTCACGTAGAGCCGACAAACTGCCCTGACTACATAGGAAGCGCTGGCAAGATTGTGTGGGACTTGGTGTCACCCTTATTCGGAAAGGGGTACCATTTGTATGTGGACAATTAACTTTTTAATCACTTGTTTGATCATCAAATTGGAGCATGTGGCACCATGCAACCTAATCACCGGGGCTTTCCCCAGCAGCTTGTAGATTCTTGTCTTAGACTGGGGGAAAGAGCCTGCTTGAAGTGTAATAACTTGCTCGCTATGAAGTGGAGGGACAATAAGAATGTTTTCGTTCTTACCTCCCTTTATGCAGACACGACAGCCCAAATTACTACAGCGACTGGTGTTGTGGAGAAACCCCTCTGTGTCCACGAATATAACCAAAATATGGGAGGGGTGGACCTCAACGACCAGTTGTTGGCGCCATACCTAATTGCCCGTAAGGCCAGACGCTTGTACAAGAAAGTGTCTGTATACTTATTTCAATTGGCTTTGCTGAACGCTCATGTGCTATACAGAGCTTCAGGACGGACGGGATCCTTCCTTAAATTCCAGGAAGAGATCGTCAGAGCCCTTCTGTTTCCAGACGGTGCTCCACCTCACCTTCCCAATCCAAATGCAGTAAGCCGGCTGCATGAGAGGCATTTTCCTTATGTCCTCCTAAGTACCCCTACCCAACGAGCCCCCCAAAGAAAATGTTGTGTGTGTAGAAAGCACGGATGTAGGCGTGACACCCGTTATTTTTGTCCTTCCTGTCCTGACAATCCTGGTCTTTGCATTGGTGAATGTTTTTAACGCTACCATACACTAATTGAGTATTAGTGTAGGGTACAGCACTGCACAGACTAGGACACACTTTCACAGGGTCTCCCAAGATGCCATCGCATTTTGAGAGACCCGAACCTGGAACCAAACCGTTACAGTTACAAATTTAAAAAAAAAAAAATAGTGGTTGTTTTATTGTTCTCTCTCTCTCTATTGTTCTGCTCTTTTTTACTGTATTTTATTCTGCAATATTTTATTGTTAACCTTTTTTTGTTTTCAGGTACGCCATTCAGCTGCAGCGCGGATTTATTTATCTTAACAGCAACAGCGTTTGCTTCCACGATACATAAAGCCGTGACTCCAGCGCTGTCGGAGGTGATTTCACCACCACAGTTTAAAAAAAAGAGCATATATGCCAAAGCATGGGGGCCGCAGGAGTGGTGGAACGATTTGTTCCTAACTTTTGGGGTGGATGCCCCCATGCTTCGGTATAAATATATATTTTAGGCAGAGGAGAGGGGCAGCCAATCGGCTTCTCTCTTCAGTGTATATTTTAGGCACAGGTTGCGTTAAAAAATGTTTTATTTTTTACTATTTTTTTTTATTTGCTTTGCAGGTATGGTAAGTTTTACTGTTATACTGTAATGTTACTTTGTTTTATTGTTAACCATAATTTGCTTAGCAGGTACACCATTCGGCTGCAGTGCGGATTTATATATCTTGACAGCAACAGCGTTTTCTCCTACGATACATAAAGCTGTGACTCCAGCGTTGTAGGAGGTGATTTCACCACCACAGTTAAAAACAAAATGGTGCATGTATGCCCATCATTAGAAGTGGGTGGATGACGGGAGGTATTCTAATGGTGGGCATACCCACCGATCAATCTCTTTTTTTCATGCAGCCCACAGGCTGCTTAAAAAAAAAAAAGCTTACATTTCAACATGGACCAGCGATGTACTGGTATGTTGCTGTACTTTGAGTGGTTATACCAGAATGATGCCTGCGGGTTTAGGTATCATCTTGGTATCATTCTTTTCAGCCAGCGATCGGCTTTCATGTAAAAGCAATCCTAGTGGCTAATTAGCCTCTAGACTGCTTTTACAAACAGTGGGAGGAAATGTGTCCCCCCCCCACCATCTTCCATGGTTTTCTCTGGCTCTCCTGTCCCTGAGAATGTTATTCTGCCAGCTGACCATAAAGCTGATCAGAGACCAGAATGGCTCCAATCATCTCTATGGCCTAAGAAACCGGAAGCTACGAGCATTTTATGACTTGGATTTAGCCGGCTATAAACAGCGCCATTGGGAAATTGGGAAAGCATTTTATCTCACCGATCTTGGTGTGGTCAGATGCTTTGAGGGCAGAGGAGAGATCTAGGGTCTAATAGACCCCAACTTTTTCAAAAAAAAAAAAAAGGAGTACCATTCACTACCTATTGCTATCATAGGGGATATTTACATTCCCTGAGATAACATTAAAAATGATAAAAAAAATATATAAATGAAATGAACAGTTTAAAAATAAAACAAAAAGCAAAATAAATAATTCAAAAAAATAAATAAATAAAAAAGCACCTCTGTCCCCCCCTGCTCTTGCGCAAAGGCGAATGCAATCGTCGGTCTGGCGTCATATGTAAACAGCAATTACATCATGCATGTGAGGTATCACCGCGAAGGTCAGATCGAGGGCAATAATTTTAGCAGTAGACCTCCCCTGTAAATCTAAAGTGGTAACCTGTAAAGGTGTTTAAAGGTTTTTAAAAATGTATGTAGTTTGTCGCCACTGCACGTTTGTGCGCAATTTTAAAGCATGTCATGTTTGGTATCCATGTACTCAGCCTAAGATCATCTTTTTTATTACATAAAACATTTAGGCAATATAGTGTGTTTTAGTGCATTAAAATTTAAAAAAGTGTGTTTTTTTTCCAAAAAAATGCGTTTGAAAAAAACGCTGCGCAAATACTGTGTGAAAAAAAAATGAAACCCCCACCATTTTAATCTGTAGGGCCTTTGCTTTAAAAAAATATTTAATGTTTGGGGGTTCAAAGTAATTTTCTTGCAAAAAAAAATTATTTTTTTCATGTAAACAAAAAGTGTCAGAAAGGGCTTTGTCTAAGTGGTTAGAAGAGTGGGTGACATAAGCATCTAAATGTTGTGCATAAAATGCCAGGACAGTTTAAATGACCCCATTTTGGAAAGTAGACACCCCAAGCTATTTGCTGAGAGGCATGTCGAGTCCATGGTATATTTCATATTTTGACACAAGTTGCGGGAAAAAGACATTTTTTTTTTTTTTGCACAAAGTTGGCACTAAATGAATGAATGAATGAAAAATTTATAGAGCGTTGCAAATGCGAACTGAATCGCCTCAAGGCGCTAATGCGTTGGTGTTGTCAGCTTCTAGAAGAGGAAGGTCTTGAGTTTTTTCCTGAAAGTCAGATGGTTTTCTTCGATGCGGATGTGGGGCAGAAGTGCGTTCCATAGTCGAGGTCCTTGGACTGCGAACCTTCGTTCTCCCTTTGCTTTGTAGCGGTATTTGGGGATGAGAAGGAGGTTTTGGTTAGATGATCGAAGATTGTGATTGGGTGTGTAGTGATTTATTTTCTCTCGAAGGTATTGAGGTGCGTTTCCTTGTATGCATTTGTGGGTGAGACAGAGGGTCTTGAATGTGATCCGATTCTTTACGGTTAGCCAGTGTAGGCTCCTCAGGGATGGGGAGATTGACTCCCAGGGTTTCTTTCCTGTTAACAGTCTTGCCGCCGTATTTTGGATGAGTTGTAAGCGCGCAAGCTGATATTGGGGTAAGCGAGTTAGCGTAATCGAGTCGGGAATTGATGATTGTTCCAACTACTGCTGCTTTGTCCTCCTCTGGGATGAAGGGGATAAGTCTACGTAACAGGCGTAGGAGATGGTGGGATCCACTGACTACCGATCCTATTTGTGCATCCATTGTAATTTCTGAGTCAAAGATAACTCCGAGACTCTTGACTTTGGTGCTCGGAGAGATGGTCTGTCCTAAGATGGTGGGAGGTGTCCACAGAATCTTGTTTTTGGCATTTTGGTTAGCGTGTAGGAGAAGATGTTCTGTTTTTGAACCGTTGAGTTTGAGGGAGCTAACGGTCATCCAGTCATCTATCATAGTGAGGCATTTTTCTAGTTGCTGATGGTGGTCTTTTTGTCCGGTGATGCGAAGGTACAGTTGGGTGTCATCAGCATATGAGTGGAAGGAGAGGTCCGATTTTCTGATGATTTTGAGGAGTGGGCGGATGTAGATGTTGAAAAGGACTGGTGATAAGGGTGAACCCTGCGGGACTCCACAGGAGATTGTACGGGTTTCAGAGGTGAATGCTCCAAGTTTCACTATCTGAGAGCGATTCTCTAAGAAGGATGCAAACCATTTTAGACCAGAGTCTGTGACTCCTGCTACTTCTGTGAGGCGGGTGAGTAGAGTGTTGTGGTCCACTGTGTCAAATGCTGCACTGAGGTCTAATAGTACCAAGAGACCTGATTCTCCGTCATCTGCTGCTTCGAGGGCATCATCCCATATTTTGAGAAGTGCTGTTTCTGTGCCATGCCCTGGGCGAAAGCCTGATTGCAGAGGATCCAGGAGTTTGTGTGTGTCCAGGTGGCGCTGTAGCTGTTGTACTACTGCTTTCTCCATAATCTTGGAGATGGTGTTGAGGCTTGTTATTGGTCTGCGGTAGTTGGGGTCCTTAGGGTTGGGTTTTGGGTTTCTTTAATAGGGGTTTGATGATACCTTGCTTGAGAGTGGTTGGCACAATCCCCTCTTTGAATGACTGATTTATGAGGTGTGTTATAGTAGGGGCCAGAATGTCGGAACACTCTTTCAGGAGTTTTGTGGGGATTATGTCATTTGGAGATGTGCTGTCTCGAAGACTTCTCATGATGTTTCTAGTCGTGTCAGTGAAGATTGGTGTTAAAGAGAGATCTGGCGGTTTTGTGATGTTCGTGCCGATATCCTCTTCTTGCTTTGGGTGAGTTGTTTTTTTGTGGTGAATTGATTTCCGAATATTGTCGATTTTGTCGATGAAGAACTTTGATAGCTCATTGCAGAATTCTTGAGTATCGTTTGCTGGGGGCTCTAAGCAGGTAGGGTTCATTGATTGGGCGACTATTTTGAAGAGTTCCCGCGGTCGGTTTAAAGAAGTTGAGATGGTGTTTGAAAAATGTTCTTTTTTGGCTTGGAAGATTGCTTTGTGGTATTTCACAGTGAGTCCTTTGTATTTTGTATGGTTTTCCTTGGTAGGATCTCTTCTCCATGTCCTTTCAGCTCTTCTACGTTCTTCTTTCAGTAGTGTGAGGGTGTCATTAAACCATCTGGAGTTTTTTTTGCGGATGAGTGTTCTGCGTTTTGGCGCCACTAAGTCTGCTGTTTGTAGTAGTGCCTTGTTTAGGAAGTTGAGTGTTTGTTCCGTTGAGAAGTTTGAGTTTAACAATGGTATTTTGTTTGATAAAGTGGTTTTGAAAAGTTCGGAGTGTAGTTTCTTTTGAGATCTGTTCCAGTGTGTTGTTGTTATATGTTTCTGTTTTTGAAGGGTGGTGTCAGTGGTGATTTTAAACTTGATGGCGTGGTGGTCCGTCTATGGAAGCGGTGAGTTGTCGAATATGTTGATGTCCATATTCTGTTCGAAGATGAGGTCTAGAGTGTGTCCTGAACCATGCGTGGGAGCATTTATCAGCTGTTAAAGACCTAGTTCTTCCAGTTGGTTAATGCAGGCGGTCGCGATAGGGTCTTGGGTAGAGTTTGCCCAGAGGTTGAAGTCCCCAAGTATCAGAAGATTTTTGTTTTTCAGGGTGTGCATTGAAATGAGTTCAGTGAGTGGTGTAAGGAGATTGGTCTTTGGTCCTGGTGGTCTGTAGCATAGTAGTATGTGAATGGTGTCTTGGGGTGTTGTTTGAAGCTGCAGGGAGAGTGTTTCCATAAAAGGCACTGAGTTCTGTGAAGTTGGTTTGGTGAACACAAGGTGCGATTTGAAGATCGCTGCTAGGCCTCCTCCTTTTTTTCCTATTCTATGCTCAGTTAGGATGCTGTAGTTCTCAGGCACCAGTTCCGTTAGGATGGTGTTGCAGTCGGGTGTTAGCCAGCTTTCTGTAATGAAGAGGCAATCTATGTTGTTTTCGGTGATGAAGTCGTGGATTTCCAGTCTGTGTTTGACTGCAGATCTGGTGTTGATCAGGGTGCATGCTAGTTGCTGTGGTTGGATCGGTGTCTCCTTGTATTTGATGGTTGACTGTGGTTTGGTCCGTAGTAATTTTTCTTTTTTTAGTCCTTTTTTAGTGTCGGTTGGTATGGTTAAGGCGGTGTTTCTTAGCCTGCGGAGGGCATCCGCAGTGTACTTGAAATTGCACATGGTGGTAAAGACTGTTGCTGAAGGAGGATGCGGAGATTGCTGGGGGATGGAGGGGTTGGAGGCTGTTTCTGCTGCTGGAGATATAGTTGTCGGCTGAATGATGGTGTGTAGTACTGGGGGTGATGGGGGGCTGCCTACCTCCCTCCTGTTGATCCAGAGGAAGGCAAAAAACCCCTAGCTGAGCTGGCCAATCGCTACAGCAGAGGAAAAATTCCTTCCTGACCCCCCGAAGGGCGATCGGCTCGAGGAGCCTGGATCAACTACTGGGGTACCCGTGGGCTTACCTGAGCAGGAGATCCGGAGGAGAGGGGGAGGGGGGCAATTTGTAGGGGGGGGTGTTGGCTTACTGGTTAGCCTGGTGGTGCCTGCGTCTTGGAGGATCTCTGGAGGACGCTGTCGGGCCAGAGCCGTGGAATCCTGGTCCCTGGTGTTAAACTGTGTCCCTGCAGGGGTGTTCCGGTGAATAGGGCACGGAGCCCCCTGGACGGGTGTGGGGGGGTTGTGAGGTGCTGGCTTGCTGGAGGTTATGCCGCAGCCGTGGTCTGTCCCCCAAGTCTAGTGACTTAGAGCAGTGGGGGTGGATGGACGGTGGCTGCAGCTGCGGTGGTGCCCTGGGGGGAGACGTGGACCGACAGAGGGGGTCCGAGGGATGATGGGTCTTACCTGGAGGTAGGTTGGTGCAGACCTGGGAAGGTCGGGAGGGTCCTGATACTGACCTGCTGGGTGGCGATCTGGCTGCGCTCCGGAGAAGGGTGGAGATTGCGGCCTCCTGGGTGGACCAAGATGGCTGCCGAGGTAGGCCCGCGCCGCGGGCTTTCCTGATGCTCGGCTTCCGGATGGTTGTGGTCCCGTCTGCTGATTGGGCCCTGCTGGGTGGAGCGCTCGGCTTCCGATGGAGGCTGGGGGTGAGCAGCGGGCCGCGTCAGCGGGGCTGGCCGGAGCCGCGGTGTGTCCTGTGGGACTGCTCCGGAGGCTCCGGAGGCTGACAGCTGACAGCTGTGATCCTGTGGGATGGTGTTCTATCGTGACGGGTGGTAAGCGGTGAGAGTGGGCTGGCGGAGCGGCGGGAGGGGCCGGGATCCGTTCTGTTCCCGGTCACGTAGCTGGGTGAGGGGGTTCCCGGTGACTATGTGGCTGGGGGTCCGGGATAGTCCTGGGTGAGGGGAGGCTAAAAGGTGGCCGGATGGCCAGAGCTACAGGAAGCCGGAGCTTCAACAACGCACGTCTGCTCTCTCTCTCTCTGAGCTGACTGAGCTGTCACTGTCACTAAATGATATATTGCTCAAACATGCCATGGGCATATGTGGAATTACACCCCAAAATACATTCTGCTGCTTCTCCTGAGTACAGGGATACCACATATGTGAGACTTTTTGGGAGCCTAGCCGCGTACGGGACCCCGAAAACCAAGCACCGCCTTCAGGCTTTCTAAGGGTGTAAATTTTTGATTTCACTCCTCACTGCCTATCACAGTTTCGGAGGCCATGGAATGCCCAGATGGCACAAACCCCCCCAAATGACCCCATTTTGGAAAGTAGAGACCCCAAGCTATTTGCTGAGAGGTATGGTGAGTATTTTGCAGATCTCGCTTTTTGTCACAAAGTTTTCAAAATTGAAAAAAAAAAGAAAAAAATTTTTTTTTTCTTTTTTCAATTTTGAAAACTTTCTGGTCACACTTACAACAAGTAAGATAAAGGAAGGCTTATTGGAAACTGGCTTGTCCGCTGACTGGTCACGTCACATCCGCCCGAGCGTTCCAGGCGTTCCAGGTGTTCCAGGCATGGACTTCTTACACACCACAGGAACTTTCTTCCACCTCCACTGCTTCCCAGGGAACCTGAACTCGGCGGACCATGCAGGAGTAAGGACTCACCAGTTTACGATAAGCCTTCCTTTATCTTACTTGTTGTGTTTTTAACTGTCGTCTTTAATAAACCCCCTGTGATACTGCACGTAGGTGGAGCTTCCCCCCTTCCTTCCTTCTTGTGTGAATACTTATGTACATGTGATTTTGTTTCTTACTTTTTATTTTAATAAATTTGCAAATATTTCAAACAAACTTCTTTCCTGTTGTCATTATGGGGTATTGTTTGAGGTATTGAATTTTGAGGAAAATAATGAATTTAATCCATTTTGGAATAAGGCTGTAACATAACAAAATGTGGAAAAAGTGAAGTGTTGTGAATACTTTCCGGATGCACTGTATATGTAAGGCCAAAACATTTTTTTTTTCATTTTAGAGTAGGGAATGGCTAGAACACTTGATCTCTTTTCACTTTTTCTTTTGTAGACATCTTTGAGGACAAAAGATGTTAGATTAGAATAGATTATTCCATTTGGAAGATTTCCAAATGGAATATTTCCCCTTACCTCTTCTTTTGGTGCACAATATGTCCCCTCACTGCAACAAATGTTCCTATTGAAAGATTTCCTTCACTTCCTGTTCTGGTGATAACTGTAAAATGCAACCATCTCTTTTAGCTCAAGTGACAATGGTCACTAGGATGAATCTTCCCAATTGGCCCAATTTCTAAAACTAACAGAATTTGTTTTATTGTCCCCTTTACCCATCTGGGGAAAATGGTGACTGGAGAGTGGATCTCATCCTTCGTATTCTTCTGTTCACATGGCCAGCTGTCCAGTCTTTGGTTGGTTGTCTTCTGGGTGATTCATTTTGGCCTTCTATCTTTCTCTGTAGATTTGTCCTTTACCTCAGGGAAAGTGGCCCT
Source organism: Lithobates septentrionalis (assembly GCA_037952835.1). Lineage (NCBI taxonomy): Eukaryota > Metazoa > Chordata > Amphibia > Anura > Ranidae > Lithobates > Lithobates septentrionalis. Next base: position 830,964 of record JBBDGP010003259.1, read on the forward strand.
TTATGTTCTGGCTCTTCGCTCTTCGTGTGTTGATCCCAGCGACATCTCTGTCCAACAAGGAAGCATTAATCTTGTCCAACTTCTGGAGAACAAGACTCGTGAAGAGCTGCGTGCTTTTGGTAAGTTATAAAAACAAGCTCTGGTCAAAAAGAAACCTTAACAGTGTTAAAAAAAGAATGTATACCGTAGCTGTTTTTGTATATACTTTATTAATCATGGTCAGAAAAAATAGAATTGGTATACCAGTTTGTCAGGTAAATATAAAACACTGCAAAGGAATATTTTTAGTCTTCTGTCAAGCCAGTAGCTGGAGCTTTAGAGTCCTTTTCACATTTTCCTTTATTTACCACTTGACCTCCGGAAGGTTTTACCCTCTTCATAACCAGGGCATTTTTTGCTATGTACTACTTTAACTGGCAATTGCTCAGTCATACAATGCTGTACCCAAATTAAATTGATGTTTTTTTTTTCACAGAAATGGAGCTTTCTTTTGGTGGTATTTGATCACCCCTGGGTTTTTTTTTTTTGCACTATAAACAAAACGAGACCAAACATTTTGAAAAAAAACCCCAATATTTTCCACTTTCTGTTAAAAAACACATCCGATAAAATCAAATTTCTTCATAAATTTAGGCCAAAATGTATTCTGCTACGTGTCTTTGGTTAAAGAAAATCCCAATAAGTGTGTAATTAATTGGTTTGTGCGAAAGTTATAGGGTCTACAAACTATGGTATATATGTTGGAATTTATGCAGCTATAGACGCTATACTAGTAATCGTTTTTTCAGAGGGAAGAAACAGCCAGATCGCAGTCTTTGTACAGAGTTCTATGTGTTTGTAAACACAGAACTCTGTGTGTGATTGACCACAACTGATAAGCAGGTATAGAGGCAAAATCACTTGCTGAAACCTGCTGACAAATCATACGGGTCAAAAGGGGACACGCTCACGCACGCCCAAAAACCTGGAAACACGCAGTGACATACGGGTACATTGCCTAGACTGTAGCTGCCACCTGCCCACAGTAAATGTATTGTGGACGTGCATCAAGTGGCTAAAAGATAATTGTCTACAGGGTTTAACAGCTTAAAGTGGTTGAAAACCTCACACATGAAACATGAACAAAGCATATCCCTCTATAGAGTTTACTTGACTCAATTAACCACTTCAATACAGGGCATTTTCACCCCCTTCCCGCCCAGGCCAATTTTCAGCTTTCAGTGCTGTCACAATTAGAATGACGATTGCACGGTCATGCGACGTTGTACCCAAATTAAATTATAATTATTTTTTTCCCCACAAATAGAGCTTTCTTTTGGTGGTGTTTGATCACCTCTGCGTTTTTTATTTTTTGAGCTATAAACTAAAAAATACCGACAATTTTGAAAAAAACACAACATTTATTACTTTTTCTTATAATAAATATCCCAATTTTTTTTTAAAAAAACTACTTTTTTCCTCAGTTTAGGCCGATATGTATTCTTCTACATATTTTTGGTAAAAAAAATTTGCAATAAGCGTATATTGATTGGTTTGCGCAAAAGTTATAGCGTCTACAAAATAGGGGATAGATTTATGTCATTTTTAATATTTTTTTTTTTTACTACTAATGGCGGTGATCTGCGATTTTTATCATGACTGTGACATTGCAGCGGATAGATCGGAAACTTTTGACACTATTTTGGGACCACTGACATTTATAAAGCGATCAGTGCTATAAAAATGCACTGATTTACTGTATATATGTCACTGGCAGGGAAGGGGTTAACACTAGGGGGCGCTGAAGGGGTTAAATGTGTGTCCTAGGAAGTGATTCTAACTGTGGGGGGAGGGGGCTGATGAGGGAAGGAGACCGATCGGTGTTCCTATATACAAGGAACATACGATCAGTTCACCTCTCCCCTGACAGGACGTGGATCTGTGTGTTTGCACACACAGATCCACGTCCCTGCCCTGTGATGAGCAATCGTGGGTGCCCGGCGGACATCGCGGCCGCCGGGCAGGCGCATCGGGTTCCCAGTGATGCGGGGCGCGCGCTCTCCACAATGGCGGGAAGCCCAGGACGTCATATGGGGTCCACCCAGAGGGAGGGAGGGTTCCTGCGGCCGTCATTTTACTATGGCCCGGTATGGAAGTGTTTAAACGAGAAGTATGGGTTTGGGGTTTTTTCCCACCATCATACTTACCTAGGTGGATGCAGCATGGCCCCCCCCACCACCTCTTCACTGAGAACCGAGCCATCAAACATCGCTGATGGCTCACTTCTCACAGATCCCCGAGCGGAGAGCTGTTGACTGTAAGTCAGCAGCTCTCCTCTCTGCTCCTCCACACTCACTGGAGCACTCGGCTGTGGAGGTGGTGGGGAGTAGGGATGAGCCGAACACCCCCCTGTTCGGTTCGCACCAGAACATGCGAACAGGAAAAAAGTTTGTTTGAACACGCGAACACCGTTAAAGTCTATGGGACACGAACATGAATAATCTAAAGTGCTAATTTTAAAGGCTTATATGCAAGTTATTGTCATAAAAGTGTTTGGGGACCTGGGTCCTGCCCCAGGGGACATGGATCAATGCAAAAAAAAGTTTTAAAAACGACCGTTTTTTCAGGAGCAGTGATTTTAATAATGATTAAAGTCAAACAATAAAAGTGTAATATCCCTTTAAATTTCGTAGCTGGGGGGTGTCTATAGTATGCCTGTAAAGGGGCGCATGTTTCCCGTGTTTAGAACAGTCTGACAACAAAATGACATTTCGAAGGAAAAAACCCATTTAAAACTACTCGCGGCTATTGCATTGCCGACGGCATGGGAATTCCCCACAGGGGAACCCCTAACCAAAATTTAAAAAAAAAAATGACGTGGGAGTCCCCCTAAATTCCATACCAGGCCCTTCAGGTCTGGTATGGATTTTAAGGGGAATCCCGCGCCAAAAAAAAAAAAAAAACGGCGTGGGGTCCCCCCAAAAATCCATACCAGACCCTTATCCGAGCACGCAACCTGGCAGGCCGCAGGAAAAGAGGGGGGGACGAGAGTGAACCATACCAGGCCACATGCCCTCAACATTGGGAGGGTGCTTTGGGGTAGCCCCCCAAAACACCTTGTCCCCATGTTGATGAGGACAAGGGCCTCATCCCCACAACCCTGGCCGGTGGTTGTGGGGGTCTGCTGGCGGGGGGGCTTATTAACAAGGGGACCCCCAGATCCCCCCTGTGTGAAATGGTAAGGGGGTACTTACCCCTACCATTTCACTAAAAAACTGTCAAAAATGTTAAAAATGACAAGAGACAGTTTTTGACAATTCCTTTATTTAAATGCTTCTTCTTTCTTCTATCTTCCTTCATCTTCTTCTTCTGGTTCTTCTGGCTCTTCTGGTTCTTCCTCCGGCGTCACCTCCACGGCGTCTTCTATCTTCTTCTCCTCGGGCTGCTCCGCACTAATGGCATGGGGGGAGGCTCCCGCTGTTCTCTTCATCTTCTTCTTCATCTTCTCTTCTTCCTTCTTCTCTTCTTCTCTTCTTCATTTTCTTCATTTTTCGTTACTTAAGAACCGTCAGACGAGGAGACGCCGTCACACAGCGGGAGCCTCCCTCCATGCCAGCATGGATGCGGAGCGGCCCGGAGAAGAAAATGAAGAAGAGAAGAAGGAAGAAGAGAAGAAGATGAAGAAAAAGATGAAGAGAAGAGCGGGAGCCTTCCCCCATGTCATGGGTGCGGAGCGGCCCGAGGAGAAGAAGATAGAAGACGCCGCGGAGGAGATGCTGGACGAGAACGCCGGAGGAAGAACCAGAAGAACCAGAAGAAGATGAAGGAAGATAGAAGAAAGAAGAAGCATTTAAATAAAGGAATTGTCAAAAACTGTCTCTTGTCATTTTTAACATTTTTGACAGTTTTTTAGTGAAATGATAGGGGTAATTACCCCCTTACCATTTAACACAGGGGGGGCGGGATCTGGGGGTCCCCTTGTTAAAGGGGGCTTCCAGATTCCGATAAGCCCCCCGCCCGCAGACCCCCACAACCACCGGCCAGGGTTGTGGGGATGAGGCCCTTGTCCTCATCAACATGGGGACAAGGTGTTTTGGGGGGCTACCCCAAAGCACCCTCCCAATGTTGAGGCCATGTGGCCTGGTATGGTTCAGGAGGGGGGGGCCGCACTCTCGTCCCCCCCTCTTTTCCTGCGGCCTGCCAGGTTGCGTGCTCGGATAAGGGCCTGGTATGGAATTTAGGGGGACTCCCACGTCATTTTTTTTTTTAAATTTTGGTTCGGGGTTCCCCTGTGGGGAATTCCCATGCCGTTTTTATCAGTGAACTTCTATGTGTATTGTCGGCAATGCAATAGCCGCGAGTAGTTTTAAATGGGTTTTTTCCTTCGAAATGTAATTTTGCTGTCAGACTGTTCTAAACACGAGAAACATGCGCCCCTTTACAGGCATACTATAGACACCCCCCAGCTACGAAATTTAAAGGGATATTACACTTTTATTGTTTGACTTTAATCATTATTAAAATCACTGCTCCTGAAAAAACGGCCGTTTTTAAAACTTTTTTTGCATTGATCCATGTCCCCTGGGGCAGGACCCAGGTCCCCAAACACTTTTTATGACAATAACTTGCATATAAGCCTTTAAAATTAGCACTTTTGATTTCTCCCATAGACTTTTAAAGGGTGTTCTGCGGCAATCAAATTTGCCGCGAACACCCCAAATTGTTCGCTGTTCGGCAAACTTGCGAATAGCCAATGTTCGAGTCGAACATGAGTTCGACTCGAACTCGAAGCTCATCCCTAGTGGGGAGCGGTTCGCTGAGAGGCTGAGACAGCCATCAGTCCAGGCACCTGGCGTATCCAGACTCCCTGGGATGGGATGACACGGTGCCTGGACTTCAGATCGCTCTCTGCTGAAAACGGGTCATAGGAGTGCAAAACGAATTGCACTCCTGTGACCCTTAGGACAAGCCCAGCAAAACGAGCTTAGGCTGGACTTCTCCTTTAAGAGCACTAAGTATCACTTTTATCTGCTGCTTCGTTCCTCTGCTATGAACCTGAATCACGTCTGACATGTTTTCCTGATGGGGAGGAATTGACAGCCTCAATTCTGTTCCTGTGTGGAGGGGGGGGGGGGGTGTCCCTTCTCTCCAATCAGCTGTCAGAGTTTTCCTCACTGAGCTCTGCAGGGGTTGACTTCTGCTCTCCACCCCCTTTTTTCTGAACTCTCAGACAAACTTTATAATTCAGCATTTTGAACAGATGTAGAGAAGAGAAGGCTGCAGATAGATGGGTACAACTTATGTAGGAGGATTTGTTTAATATCTGTGTATCACCTGTGGCCAGTCACTTCACTGGGTTATATGTAAGGGTTTACATTCACTTTACAGTGTCAATCAGCCATAGCCAACTTGGTGACAGGGAGCATCTGCTATTATGTCTGAGTAGCTATCCAACAGTGCTCAACATGTCCTTTGTCATGTATTTGAAGTGGTTGTAAACCCTTACAGACCACTTTGTGCTACAGGTAAGCCTATAATAAAGCTTACCTGTAGCTACCCAGGATATCTCCTAAATCTTCACAGTTTAGGAGATATCCCCTGTATTTGCATGTGCCGACGTCATCGGCACATGCGCACTGACATAAACTGAAGCAACGGCGCGTATGTGCCGTTGCTTCAGTGAGTGTGGCGTTACCGCGCACATGCACGGGAGTGACATCATCCCGGCTCTGCCAATCACAGTGCCTGAGCCGCGATACCCGGAAGTAACCCCAGGGAGTGATGTCACCGGCCAGTGCTATGTATGGGCACCGCAGCGAGGGCTTCGATCTCAGGTGAGTATTACATAATGAGCTAGTATGCTATGCATACTAGCTTTTATGCCTTTTTATCTTTTTTTAAAATGGGTTTACAACCACTTTAATGTTTATTTGTTCACATATAGCAAATGTAAAAAAATGTACTAAAACAAAAAAATTATACAACAGTACTTTGAAAAGATATAAAATTCACGAAAATCATTATAGTTTGCATTTCATTTAAAAAACAACTCCACACTCTTTTGGTGAGTTGTCTTGCCTATTACTGAGAGCTAGAGATGGGGGAACAGTGGAAGGGTATTAACGTCTAATAAATGGCACCCAAAACTGAGGCTTGCGTTGCTGTACTTGGTTCCATAAACAGTGATGGCTTTAGTGCAAATTAAAAATATCACGTGTAAAGTATGACTCTAGTGGGGAAAAGTTTTAGGGCCTCTGCAGGATTATTTTTGCTGTCCAAACTGGAAAGAATTTCCTTGTGGGATTGATTATGAGTTTGTTAGAGTGTATGAATAATCACTGATTCTTATTACAGAAAATGAGCCATCTCCAAACGCATCCGTAATAACCACCTGGTACCAGGTGGGTCTTGATCTTCTCGGTCTCTGTACCATGTCCAGCCCTTATGCTATTTCAGCAGCACGCATTGTGGCCAATCACGCTACACCAGAGGGGTGTGGTTCTGTAGGTGAGTATAGGAACTGGACCTATGGTCAGATTTCTGCAATATCAAACACACCTAATATCAATGTATTTTGACAAAATTCTATTAATTATACAAAGACTGGCAGTGTACACTAAATCTTGCAGTGCGCAGGCCCCAACTCCCAGGCTCTCAGTGTATAACTTACTGCTGACCTCACTGCTGACCTCTGCTCTCTCTGCGTTAGTTGCTTCTGATCTCTTTTCTCTGTGCGTTACTAATGTCTGACTTCTGTTTTCTTTGCATTACTTACTCCTGACTAGGGATGAGCCGAACACCCCCCTGTTCGGTTCACACCAGAACATGCGAACAGGAAAAAAGTTCGCTCGAACGCGCGAACACCGTTAAAGTCTATGGGACACGAACATGAATAATCAAAAGTGCTAATTTTAAAGGCTTATATGCAAGTTATTGTCATAAAAAGTGTTTGGGGACCCGGGTCCTGCCCCAGGGGACATGGATCAATGCAAAAAAAAGTTTTAAAAACGGCCGTTTTTTCAGGAGCAGTGATTTTAATAATGCTTAAAGTCAAACAATAAAAGTGTAATATCCCTTTAAATTTCGTACCTGGGGGGTGTCTATAGTATGCCTGTAAAGGGGCGCATGTTTCCCGTGTTTAGAACAGTCTGACAGCAAAATGACATTTCGAAGGAAAAATTCCACTTAAAACTACCCGCGGCTATTGCATTGCCGACAATACACATAGAAGTTCATTGATAAAAACGGCATGGGAATTCCCCACAGGGAAACCCCGAACCAAAATGTTAAAAAAAAATGACGTGGGAGTCCCCCTAAATTCCATACCAGGCCCTTCAGGTCTGGTAAGGATTTTAAGGGGAACCCCGCGCAAAAAAAAAAATAAACGGCGCGGGGTCCCCCCAAAAATCCATACCAGACCCTTATCCGAGCACGCAACCTGGCAGGCCGCAGGAAAAGAGGGGGGGGCGAAAGTGCGCCCCCCCCCTCCTGAACCATACCAGGCCACATGCCCTCAACATTGGGAGGGTGCTTTGGGGTAGCCCCCCAAAACACCTTGTCCCCATGTTGATGAGGACAAGGGCCTCATCCCCACAACCCTGGCCGGTGGTTGTGGGGGTCTACGGGCGGGGGGCTTATCGGAATCTGGAAGCCCCCTTTAACAAGGGGACCCTCAGATCCCGGCCCCCCCCCTGTGTGAAATGGTAAGGGGGTACTTACCCCTACCATTTCACTAAAAAACTGTCAAAAATGTTAAAAATGACAAGAGACAGTTTTTGACAATTCCTTTATTTAAATGCTTCTTCTTTCTTCCTTCATCTTCTTCTTCTTCTGGTTCTTCTGGCTCTTCTGGTTCTTCCTCCGGCATTCTCGTCCAGCATCTCCTCCGCGGCGTCTTCTATCTTCTTCTCCTCGGGCCGCTCTGCACCCATGGCATTGGGGGAGGCTCCCGCTCTTCTCTTCATCTTCTTCTTCATCCTCTTCTCTTCTTCCCTCTTCTCTTCTTCATTTTCTTCTCCGGGCCGCTCCGCACCCATGCTGGCATGGAGGGAGGCTCCCGCTGTGTGACGGAGTCTCCTCGTCTCACGGTTCTTAAATAACGGGGGGCGGGGCCACCCGGTGAACCCGCCCCCCTCTGACACACGGTGACTTGACGGGACTTCCCTGTGACGTCACGGGGAATGCCACAGGGAAGTCCCATCATGTCCCGTCTGTCAGAGTGGGCGGGGTCACCGGGTGGCCCCGCCCCCCGTTATTTAAGAACCGTCAGACGAGGAGACGCCGTCACACAGCGGGAGCCTCCCTCCATGCCAGCATGGATGCGGAGCGGCCCGGAGAAGAAAATGAAGAAGAGAAGAAGGAAGAAGAGAAGAGGATGAAGAAGAAGATGACGAGAAGAGCGGGAGCCTCCTACCATGCCATGGGTGCGCAGCGGCCCGAGGAGAAGAAGATAGAAGACGCCACGGAGGAGATTCTGGACGAGAACGCAGGAGAAAGAACCAGAAGAGCCAGAAGAACCAGAAGAAGATGAAGAAAGATAGAAGAAAGAAGAAGCATTTAAATAAAGGAATTGTCAAAAACTGTCTCTTGTCATTTTTAACATTTTTGACAGTTTTTTAGTGAAATGATAGGGGTAAGTACCCCCTTACCATTTCACACAGGGGGGGCTGGGATCTGGGGGTCCCCTTGTTAAAGGGGGCTTTCAGATTCCGATAAGCCCCCCGCCCGCAGACCCCCACAACCACCGGCCAGGGTTGTGGGGATGAGGCCCTTGTCCTCATCAACATGGGGACAAGGTGTTTTGGGGGCTACCCCAAAGCACCCTCCCAATGTTGAGGGCATGTGGCCTGGTACGGTTCAGGAGGGGGGGCGCACTCTCGTCCCCCCCCTCTTTTCCTGCGGCCTGCCAGGTTGTGTGCTCGGATAAGGGTCTGGTATGGATTTTTGGGGGGACCCCACGCCATTTTTTTTTTGGCGCGGGGTTCCCCTTAAAATCCACACCAGACCTGAAGGGTCTGGTATGGAATTTAGGGGGAACCCCACGTCATTTTTTTTTTAAATTTTGGCCGGGGTTCCCCTTAATATCCATACCAGACCTGAAGGGCCTGGTATGGAATTTAGGGGGACTCCCACATCATTTTTTTTTTTAAATTTTGGTTAGGGGTTTTTTGGTGGGGAATTCCCATGCCGTTTTTATCAATGAACTTCTATGTGTATTGTCGGCAATGCAATAGCCGCGAGTAGTTTTAAATGGGTTTTTTCTTCGAAATGTCATTTTGCTGTCAGACTGTTCTAAACACGGGAAACATGCGCCCCTTTACAGGCATACTATAGACACCCCCCAGGCACGAAATTTAAAGGGATATTACACTTTTATTGTTTGACTTTAAGCATTATTAAAATCACTGCTCCTGATAAAACGGCCGTTTTTAAAAAATTTTTTTGCATTGATCCGGGACCCGGGTGTTTGGGGACCCGGGTCCCCAAACACTTTTTATGACAATAACTTGCATATAAGCCTTTAAAATTAGCACTTTTGATTTCTCCCATAGACTTTTAAAGGGTGTTCTGCGGCATTCGAATTTGCCGCGAACACCCCAAATTGTTCGCTGTTCTGCGAACTTGTGAACAGCCAATGTTCGAGTCGAACATGAGTTTGACTCGAACTCGAAGCTCATCCCTACTCCTGACCTCTGAACTCAATGTATTACTTACTGATGACCTCTGCTGTCCACTCGTTACTTACTCCTGACCTAGTCTGTTCTTTATTCGTTACTTGCTATTGATCTCGCTCTTGGTGTGTTTTGCTAATGTGTAACCTCTGACCTCTGAACTCAATGTTTAACTTACTGATGACCTCTGCTGTCCACTCAATATTTACTCCTGACCTAGTCTGTTCTTTTTTCGTTACTTGCTCCTGATCTCTGCTCTTGGTGTGTTGTTAATGTGTAACCTCCTACTTTTTGTACATTACTTACTCCTGACCTCTGGACTCCATGTATTACCTACTGATGACCTCTGTTCTCTCTTTGTAATTTGCTCCTGATCTCTGCTCTTCGTGTCTTGCTAATGTCTGACCTCTGTTTTCCATGTGTTACTTCTGATCTCTACTATTCATGCATTACTTACTGATGACCTATACTACCCACATGTTACTTCTGACCTCTGACCTCCATGCATTATTTACCACTGATCTCTGCTCTCCTTGTGTTACTTACTGATGATCTCTGCTGTGCACATGTTAAATATGCCTGACCTCTGCTCTCCATACGATACACACTTCTGGCTTGACTTCTGCTCTCTCTGTGTGTCACTTATGACTGACCACTGCAATCCATGTGTTACTTACTCCTGACCTCTGTAATCGGTGTGTTACATACTCCTTAACCCTACAATATTTACATTGCTATCCCCTTACCCCTGCAATTTGTGCATTACTTATACCTGACCCCTGACCCCTGCACTCTGTGCATTACTTATTGCTGACCTCTGTTCTTTGTATGTTACTTACTTCTGATTTCTATGTGTTACTTACTCCTGACCTCTGTACTCTGTGCATTACTTACTCCTGTTCTCTGTTTTCTGTGTGTTACCTGCTCCTGCATTACTTACTCCTGTTCCCTGTTTTTTGTGTGTTACCTGCTCCTGACCTCTGTATGTTACTTACACCTGGCCCAATTACACACTTTTGACCCATAGCCGCATAGGCTGAGGTTTTATTTAACCATAGCCGTTTAGGTCCCTCCCACTGTTACTGTAATTTGGCCACACCCACAATTTTCTGCAGAGCTATGCCTGCTTTGCATCTTAATGCCCAAGACATTTTGTCCATTACACATACAGAGTTAACATCAAAATGGTTGCCAGAATGACCAAAGACTCTGAAGGCAATAAATGTACTCACCGTTACTCATATAGAGAGCATGCGAAGGAGATCTGTGACTACCAAGCAAATGATCCTGTGCTCTCCTGGATTGGAGACATCAGAAAACCTCCCTAGAGGAGCTTCCTTCTCCATAGTATCATCATGGGTTGCTATGACCATAGTTATGCCACTGTTTTAACCACTTCAGCCTCGGAACATTTGGCTGCTCAATGACCAGGCCATTTTTGGCGATACGGCACTGCGTCACTTTAACTGACAATTGCGCGGTCATGCGACACTGTACCAAAGCAAAACTGACGTCATTTTTTCCCCACAAATAGAGCTTTCTTTTGGTGGCATTTGATCGCCTCTGCGGTTTTTATTTTTTGCACTATAAACAAAAGAAGAGCGCCAATTTAAAAAAAAACACAATATCTTTTACTTTTTGCTATAATAAATATCCCACATTTTTTATAAAAAATAAAAACGAATTTTTTCCTCAGTTTAGGCCAATATGTATTCTTCTACATATTTTTGGTAAAAAAAATCACAATAAGCGTATATTGATTGGTTTGCGCAAAAGCGTCTACAAAATAGGGAATAGATTTATGCCATTTTTATTATTATTATTTTTTCTACTAGCAATGGCGGCGATCTGCGATTTTTATCGGGACTGCGATATTATGGCGGACCAATTGGACACTTTTGACACATTTTTGGAACCATTGACAATTATACAGCGATCAGTGCTATAAAAATGCACTGATTACTGTATAAATGTCACTGGCAGGGAAGGGGTTAACACTAGGGGGCGATCAAGGGGTTAACTGTGTTCCCTAGGTGTGTTCTAACTGTAGGGGGATGGGACTGTCTAGGAGGAGAGAGAGATATGAACACACGATATGTCTCTACTCCCCTGAAAGAACCGGGACCTGTCACGAGCGATCGCGGGAGCCCGGCGGACATCGCTCCCGCCGGGCACTCGCGTCGGCTCCGGGCACATGCTGAGGGCGTGCACGCCTCCAGCGGTGCGCGCGCACGCCCATAGTGCCCAAAAGGCGAAGCGACGTAAGGTAACGTTGTTTCGCCCAGCCGTGCCATTCTGCCACAGTAAAACTGCGGCGGCTGGTCAGTCAACATAATGATATGTGAACTAATTTTTAAGGTAATATTCAGAGGGTAAGACAGCATAGTTTTTTTATTTAAAATATGCCTAATTCCATTGTTAAAGAAATATTCTGCAGTCCCAACTAGGAAGTGTACTGGAAGATGACAACACTACAGCAGCAATAAGAGGCTGTTGTCAGCACTGATAGAAAGAGGTGAAAATGTGTTATTTATCTAACGTCAAAGGTTTTCATTATTAGCATAACCAAAGCTTTGCCTTCACAGGCACAGCAGCCGTACTAGCGATGGGGTTGGTTTGTGTGCTTGGCATGGAAAATATCCCTGAAAAAACGCTTACAGAAGTGAGGACAACTCTGTCTGGACTCCTGGATTTAATTTTGGAGCATCAAAAAGAAGGACTCATTGGCAGTGCTTACAGCACAAGCCTAGCTGGACAGGTATGAACAGTACACTTGTATGTTTAGGATGAGGTGTATATAAGTGTATAAAAAAAAAAAAAAAAAACTAGAACAAAAATGTAATATATTGCGGCTCACCAGTTCTCAGATGTGCTGGCTGCTTTGGTTTTCCCTTTTTCAGGTTTTTTTATTATTTTATCTGGTGATCCTGCCAGTAACATACTACTTGCCTCAGGGTGACAAAACTCACGCATTATACTGTATTCATGTAGGAGCTGTGTTGTCATCCAAAGACAGGACTACAGAACACGTCCCCCTGCCCTCGTCTCCATAACATAGAGGAGACGTATTTTGGTAGTCCACACCAAACTGGGCAGGGCTGATAACACTGCTTGAGATAACACTACAGACAGCACCGGAAGTTCATTTCTCACTAAACTTCTGGAAGGATCAACAGGTATTTTCTTTGCACATCTCAAAAAGATATATGCAGACCTTAAAGTGATACTAAACACACACTGTTTAACCACTTCAGCCCCAGAAGGATTTACCCACTTCCATCCTGACCAGGCCATTTTTTGCGATACAGCACTGCGTCTAGGGTTGCCACCTCATCCCTTTAAACCCGAACTCATATTAATTACACAGGTTCTGTGGCTGATTAAGGTGGAAGCTAAACTCACTTAGTGTCTTACCTGCATTCAATTAGCCTCAGAGCCTGTGTAATTAATATGTGTTCGGGTTTAAAGGGATGAGGTGGCAACTCTAACTGCGTCGCTTTAACTGACAATTGCTGTTCCCAAACAAAATTGATGTCCTTTTTTTCTCACAAATAGAGCTTTCTTTTTGGTGGTATTTGATCACCTCTGCGGTTTTTATTTTTTGCGCTATAAACATGAAGAGCGAAAATTTGAAAAAAAAAGTAAAAAAACACATTTATTCATCAGTTTAGGCCGATATGTATTCTGCTACATATTTTTGGTAAAAAAATCCCAATAAGCTTCTATTGATTGGTGTGCACAAAAGTTATCGCGTCTACAAAATAGGGGGATTTATGGCATTTTTATTTCATTTTTATTTTTTACTAGTAATGGCAGTGATTAGCGATTTTTAGCGGGACCGCGACATTGCGGCAGACAGATCGGACACCTAACTGACATTTTTGACACTTTTTTGGGAACTTTATTACAGTAATCAGTGCTAAAAATATGCACCGATATTGTACCAATGACACTGGCAGGGAAGGGTTAAACATCAGGTGCAATCAAGGTGCTAAATGTGTTCCCTGCAGGTGTTTTCTAACTGTAGGGGGGACTGTGTGATTGGGGAAACACACAGATCCATCTTCCTGCTTAGCAGAAAGACAGGGTCTGCGTGATCTCCCCTGTCAGAACGAGCAGATCCCCACTCTACCACTGCAGGGAACGATCGCAGGTGGCCGGCAGACATCAAGTCAGCCGAACCCGTTGATTGGCTCCCCTGCTGGCCAATCACATACTACTCCCAAGGTTTCTGGGGAATGAAAATGATCTCTTAAGGTTTGATGTATGTCTTGCTTTGCTTCAATGCCTCCAAAACTGACAGAATCCTCCTCCTCTCTCTCCTCTTGTGTGTTCTGTAGCGTCGCAAGAATGGTGTCTGCATAAAGTGGGCCTTGAGAAAAAAGGAAGCCCTCATCTTCCTCCTGCTGCTCTGCCTCAACTGCCCTGTCCATAATGTCACACAGAGTATGCTCCAAAAGGAACACAAAAGGGATTTTGTCACTGATGCCTGCATTGTTAAGGCTCACCATCCTTGTCGCCTCCTCAGAAGGTGACAGTAAAGTGCATGCATCTTTTATCAGCAGCCATTGGTGTGGGGAAAAAAAGCTGAGTACCCCTGAGCCTGTCCTTGTGCATACTCACGCAGGTACTTGTTGACAGCCCTCTGATGCATGTGCAGCTGCGGCAGCATTGCCAAAGTTGAGCTCCGCCTGGTGGGCATGTCACAAATCAGGTCGTTTACGGGCAGATGGAGTTCCCACTGAATTTAATCCAACCGGACACTGGTTGTGTATGACTGTATGAAATGGCTACAGACTCTTCTGGCCTGCCTTAGAAGATCTTGCAACCCTGGGTACCTGTTTAAGAAACACTGCACTACCAAATTGAGGACATGTGCCAGGCATTTCCCTGTCAAAGGGCAGACAGAAGGTTAGTGCCATTATTGCACACCACCATTCCTGGCTCAAACTGCCATGGCGTGAACCACCTTTTGGACTGCCCCTGCAGAGCTGAAAGAATCTCTGCTCCGGTGTGGCTCCTGTCCCCTAGGCAAACCAGCTGAAGAATTGCATGGCAACGTTTAGCCTGACTTGTTGAATAGCCCCTTAAATGCTTAGGGGAAATTTAGGGGGTTTGGTGATTCATGGGACAATTCGATAGAGGAATGCATGGAGAAGGAGGAGAAGGAGGCGGGAATGGAGCTGACAGATATTGCATCAGCCCCACCAGCTGTATTGGGACACAGTGGTAAAACAAACTCCAGCACTAAGCATTGTCCTGCATCCTTCCTAGTTGCAAGCAGAGTTACCCAGTGTGCTGTGAACTAAATATATCGTCCCTGACCATGCTTGCTGGACCACGTTTCAGCAGCAAGGTATACCTTGCTGCTGACTGCCTTGCCCAACAATGCCACAACATTGCCTTCCATGTGATGGTACAGAGCTGGAATGGCCTTACGTGCAAAGAAATAACGACTGGGAACCTGCCATTATGGTACAGCACATTCTGCAAATTCACAGAAGGGAGCAGAATCCACCAGATAGAAAGGCAGGAGTTCTAAAGCTGACAATTTGGACAGGCTGGAATTTAGATGCTAGGCATGTGGGTGGAAGGGAGTGTATTTTTTTTTCAATGCAGAAGCTGGGGCAGAAAAAATTGCCTGCTTTACTCTACAGCTGGTGGTGTGCTGCTGGCAGACATGTTGCAAGGACCTGTGACACTCTTCGCTATACCATCATCCCTGTCAGTGGAGGCTGCTGAAAGGATATGAGATATAGCGGGGGTAGACATGAAAGGTGAGGAGTGAGAAGAAGAATTGTGTCCCTTGTGTGTGGCTTTCAGGTGCTCTTGCCAATGGGCTGAGAGGATAAATGCCTTGTCAAGCATGGGGTACCCAAATGGCTGGTCTTTTTGCCATGATTAATCTGCTTGCGGCAGAGAGTGCAAATTGCAACAGTACGATTAGCTGCACATGTGCTAAAAAAGGCCCAAATAGCGTAGCTGTGGGAAGTGGGCAAGGAGAATCTGGTGGAATAGGGTGTCTGCTCTCTACTGTTCCAATATGATTGCCTGTAGAGGACATCCTGCCTCGTTGGGGTTGTGCCTCCCCCTCACTTTTCTTCCTCTGCTCTATCCAGCACCCAAGTCGCATCAGTGACCTCATCATCATCATCCCCTCCATCCTCATCATCACTGGAGCCAACTTGGCAATACATTACAGTTGGGGGAACATGGTTATATATTTGGTAAGGTTGAATAAAGACAACATCCATCCAGCTCAACCTGTGTTGGTGTGTGTGTGTGTTTGTGTTTGTGTAGATAATCATTTCCCATATCCCTGTATATTGTGTTCGCTAAGATGCACGTCCAAGAGTCTTTTAAAACTATCAATACTTCCTGCTGACACCACCGATTGTAGAAGAGTTTCACATCCTTACCGCCCTAACAGTGAAAGACCCCCTACGCAGCTTGAGGTTAAACCACTTCTCTTCCAGTCTCATTGTGTGGCCCCATGTCCTCTTGACTGAAAAGTTTCATACTTACACTGGGATCACTGTTGAGATATTTGTATATCACTATCACATCTCCTCTCAAGCATCTCTTCTCTAGGGAGAATACATGTAGTGCTTGTAGTCATTCCTCGTAATAGAGGTCCTCCAGTCCCATATTCATTTTGTTGCCTTTCTCCGGACTCTCTCCGGGTCCAGCACATCCTTCCTGAGGACCGGTGACCAGAACTGGACAGAATACTTCAGATCTGGCCGATCCAGAGTTTTATAAAGTGGCAGGATTAGCATTTTATCTCTGGAGTAGATCCCCTTTTTAATGCATGCCAATATTCAATGTTAAACCTCATTTGCCATCTAATTTCCCACTCCATCAATTTATTCAGGTCCTCTTGTAAGGTTTCTATATCCTGCAGTGATGGTTTTGCCCTACTTATTTTTGTGTCGTCACCAAACACTGAGATTGAGCTATTTACCCCATCCTCTATATGATTTATAAATAAATTAAACAGAATTGGTCGCAGGACAGAACCTTGGGGTACCCCACTTACCACTCTGACTGCCAATTTGAATCAGAATCAAGTAATATATGTGCATCCTCGAGAAGCAAGTGGCTGGCGCTGTGTTCAAATAATTCAGCTGACTCCTCCATGCATAATGCTGGGGCTATGGCAGGAGTAGCTGTGAACAAGGAGACAGAATAGGCCACTCGGGCAGTTATGGTGGATTGCACACTAGTGTCAGCTTGGGTCATAGAGGATGATGATGGTTTAGTAAGCCAGTCCACCACCTCCTCTGCATGCTATGGCTGAATAGCACGGGCAACATCACTAAACAGAGACAAATGTGCCCTGCCTGAGGACAGACCAGGTCCACCTTTGCCTGTGACGCTGCTGGCCCTCTCACAGTGCCATGAGAACATCTGCCTCTCCTTGTTGGCCTCCCAGACATGATGGGGGGGAGGGGGGGTTATTAATTAATAGAAACTGGGAAATGTGTGATTGGATGCACTTTATTGAATTAAAAGTTCTGTTTGGTGCACTTTAAAATGAGAACTGATGCTGACAGAAATGTAACAACTATAAAAAAAATAAAAAAGGGAGAACACCAGCATCACAGTCAGAAAAACTGCAGCTGACAATTTAAAAAAAGGAGGCAGTCAGGGGGAAAAAAAAAAGCCACAACAACCAAAAAAAAAAAAAAAGGGAGGTATACAGCACTGTATAAAAAGAAGAATATGCTGCACACCACGATTGTGATCCAAAATCCTTTATTGGGACATCCCAGAGTGACACCACAAGACCAGAGTGCCCGGTAGATGCGCTTCACATGATTATAGGTGCTTATTACCACTAAGCCATCTGATTGGCACTGGCAGGTGGCATTGATTGGCACTGACAGGTGGCACTGATTGGCACTGACTGAGGAGAGGGAGTTTCAGACTAAGGCCCATATTGACGCTTAGTGAAACTGTGTGTGACACTGTCATGTAATGTAACTTCATGTAGCGAGAGACCAGTTGTCAAAAATTAAGCGTTGATGTCAGGGAGTGGGCTACTAAACACCAGCCAATGGGATGGGATCTGGCGGGCTGCTACGTGTATGTGTCCCCACCCCCTTTCTTAAGCAGCCCAATCATTGGCTGGTGTTTGATAGCTGCTGGGTCCCGCCCACCCCGGGTTCCGCCCACCCCGGGTCCTGCCCACCCCCGACATCACCGCTGAATTTTGACATCTGGTCTCTCTCTGATGTCGAGGGGTGGGTGGGACCCGGGGTGGGCGGTACCCGTGGTGGGTGGGACCCAGCAGTTATCAAACACCAGCCAATGATTGGGCTGCTTAAGAAAGTGGGTGCGCCACATACACCAAGCGGCCCACCCAGATCCCATCCCATTGGCTGGTGTTTGATAGCTGCTGGGTCACGCCCACCCAGACATCAACGCTTAACCACTTAAGGACCAGCCTCGTTTTGGATTTTAGGTGTTTACATGTTTAAAACAGGTTTTTCTGCTAGAAAATTACTTAGAACCCCCAAACATTATATATGGTTTTTCTTCTAACACCCTAGAGAATACAATTGCGGTCATTGCAATACTTTTTTTTGCACCGTATTTGCGCAGCGGTCTTATAAGCGCACTTTTTTTGGAAAAAATTCACTTTTTTGAATAAAAAAATAAAACAACAGTAAAGTTAGCCCAATTTTTTTTAATATTGTGAAATATAATGTTACGCCAAGTAAATTGATACCCAACATGTCATGCTTGAAAATTGCGCCCGCTCGTGGAATGGCGTCAAACTTTTACCCTCAAAAATCTCCATAGGCGACGTTTAAAAAATTCTACAGGTTGCATATTTTGCGCTACAGAGGAGGTCTAGGGCTAGAATTGTTGCTCTCGCTCTACCGGTCGCTGTGATACCTCACATGTGTGGTTTGACCACCGTTTTCATATGCGGGCGCTACTCGCGTATGCGTTCGCTTCTGCGCGCGAGCTCGTCGGGACAGGGGGGTTTTAAAAAATTTTTTTTTATTTTTATTATTTATTTTAAAATATTTTATTTATTTTTACACTGTTTAAAAAAAAAAAAAAAATTGTTTCACTTTTATTCCTATTACAAGGAATGTAAACATCCCTTGTAATAGGAAAAAGCATGGCAGGACCTCTTAAATATGAGATCTGGGGTCAAAAAGACCTCAGATCTCATATTTACACTAAAATGCAATAAAAAAAAAAGTCATTTAGAAAAATGACATTTGAAAAAATATGCCTTTAAGAGGCGTGGACGGAAGTGACGTTTTGACGTCGCTTCCGCCCAGCAGTATCTTGGAGACGAGTGAGCGCCATCTTGGCCTCACTTGTTTCCTGACACACAACGGAAGAGGACGCGATCGCCTCCGCCGCTACCGACGGCTCCGGTAAGCGGCGGAGGGCACCGGATCGCGGCGGGAGGGGGGGGGCCCCTCTCCCGCCACCGATAAAAGTGATCTCGCGGCGAATCCGCCGCAGGGACCACTTTTATCTGAAAGCCGGCCGCCGCACGAAAACGGGGATACCGGGGTTATGGCAGCTAGCTGCTGCCATAACAACGATATCCCCGTTCAAACTTAGGACGTATATAGTCGTGCGGCGGTCGGGAAGTGGTTAATTTTGATAGCTGGTCTCTCTCTGCATGAAGTTACATTACATTGTCACAGTACATTACAGTGTCACACACTCAGTGGCTCTTATAAGCAGAATGATCTGCTCTGTGTGAAACTGTCTCACATGCAGCCTTTCACAGCAGTCCCACAGGCCACCCCTCTTAAAATGCCGCCTGGGACCATGGCCCACTGGGTCCCAAGGTAGGGCCGGCCCTGCATGTTACACCCGTAATATACAATTTGAAAACAACCCTGCCATGCGGGGCTGCACCCACATAGACATGCCATTTATTTGCAGTTTCCTGTGATGAATAGAAAAATACAGTCCGCCATTGTGTCTAATAGCTTATAGTTCTCAACAAACTTCGAGGGCACTTGTGAGTGCTTTTGTAGTTCATTGATCTTCCTGCTCATAGCTGCCTGCCCGACAGTTATCCTGAGAGTCTACAGAAGCCTGACATTGCACCCGTAATCAGCAGATCCCAGGTGCAATGCTCTTCAGGCTCCTTAGAAAAAAAATGATAAATACACATTTGTTTACCTGCAAAAATTTTAATAATGATTAAAGTGAAACAATAAAAGTGAAATATTCCTTTAAATATCGTGCCTGGGGGTGTCTATAGTATGCCTGTAAAGTGGCGCCCTTTTCCCATGTTTAGAACAGTCCCTGCACAAAATTTCATTTCTAAAGGAATAAAAGTCATTTAAAACTGCTTGCGACTGTAATGCAATATTGCCCCCCCCCCCCAGCCCATTACCAGGCCCTTTGGGTCTGGTATGGATATTAAGGCGAACCCAGCACCCAAATAAAAAAAAAAGCGTGGGGTCCCCAGGCCCTATATACTCTGAACAGCAGCAGTATACAGGCGGTCCCCGGGTTACAAACAAGATAGGGACTGTAGGTTTGTTCTTAAGTTGAATCTGTTTGTAATTTGGAACAGGTACATTTTGTAAGTGTAGCTCCAGCCAAAAAATCTATTTTTAAGCTTTTTGGATAAAATAGGGAAGCATTATCATCACCCCTGTAACATTTGTTATGCCGAGGAACACCCTTTAAAAGTCTATGGGAGAAATCAAAAGTGCTAATTTTAAAGGCTTATATGCAAGCTATTGTCATAAAAAGTATTTGGGGACCTGGGTCCTGCCCCAGGGGACATGGATCAATGCAAAAAAAAAAGTTTTAAAAACAGCCGTTTTTTCAGGAGCAGTGATTTTAATAATGCTTAAAGTCAAACAATAAAAGTGTAATATCCCTTTAAATTGCGTAGCTGGGGGGTGTCTATAGTATGCCTGTAAAGGGGCGCATGTTTCCCGTGTTTAGAACAGTCTGACAGCAAAATGACATTTCAAAGGAAAAAAAGTCATTTAAAACTACTCGCGGCTATTGCATTGCCGGTCCGACAATACACATAAAAGCTCATTGATAAAAACGGCATGGGAATTCCCCACAGGGGAACCCCGAACCAAAATTAAAAAAAAATGACATGGGGGTCCCCCTAAATTCCATACCAGGCCCTTCAGGTCTGGTATGGATATTAAGGGGAACCCCGGCCAAAATTAAAAAAAAAATGATGTGGGGGTCCCCCTAAATTCCATACCAGACCCTTCAGGTCTGGTATGGATTTTAAGGGGAACCCCGCACCAAAATTAAAACAAAAAACGGCGTGGGGTCCCCCCAAGAATCCATACCAGACCCTTATCCGAGCACGCAACCTGGCAGGCCACAGGAAAAGAGGGGGGGACGAGAGAGCGCTCCCCCTCCTGAACCGTACCAGGCCACATGCCCTCAACATTGGGAGGGTGCTTTGGGTTAGCCCCCCAAAACACCTTGTCCCCATGTTGATGAGGGCAAGGGCCTCATCCCCACAACCCTGGCTGGTGGTTGTAGGGGTCTGCGGGCGGGGGGCTTATCGGAATCTGGAAGCCCCCTTTAACAAGGGGACCCCCAGATCCCGGCCCCCCCCTGTGTGAAATGGTAAGGGGGTACAACCCCTACCATTTCACTAAAAAACTGTCAAAAATGTTAAAAATGCCAAGAGACAGTTTTTGACAATTCCTTTATTTAAATGCTTCTTCTTTCTTCTTTCTTCTATCTTCCTTCATCTTCTGGTTCTTCTGGCTCTTCTTGTTCTTCCTCCGGTGTTCTCATCCAGCATCTCCTCTGCGGCGTCTTCTATCTTCTTCTCCTCGGGCCGCTCCGCACCCATGGCATGGGGGAGGCTCCCGCTCTTCTCTTCATCTTCTTCTCTTCTTCATCTTCTTCTCTTCTTCATCTTCTTCTCCGAGCCGCTCCGCACCCATGCTGGCATGGAGGGAGACTCCCGATGTGTGACACGTCTCCTCTTCTGACGGTTCTTAAATAACGGGGGGCAGGGCCACCCGGTGACCCCGCCCCCCTCTGACGCATGGGACATGACGGGACTTCCCTGTGGCATTCCCCGTGACGTCACAGGGAAGTCCCGTCAAGTCAGCGTGCTTCAGAGGGGGGCGGGTTCACCGGGTGGCCCCGCCCCCCGTTATTTAAGAACCGTCAGAAGAGGAGACGTGTCACACAGCGGGAGCCTCCCTCCATGCCAGCATGGGTGCGGAGCGGCCCGGAGAAGAAGATGAAGAAGAGAAGAAGAGAAAAAGATGAAGAAGAGAAGAAGATGAAGAGAAGAGCAGGAGCCTCCCCCCATGCCATGGGTGCGGAGCGGCCCGAGGAGAAGAAGATAGAAGACGCCGTGGAGGAGATGCTGGACGAGAACACCGGAGGAAGAACCAGAAGAAGAAGAAGAAGAAGATGAAGGAAGATAGAAGAAAGAAGAAAGAAGAAGCATTTAAATAAAGGAATTGTCAAAAACTGTCTCTTGTCATTTTTAACATTATTGACAGTTTTTTAGTGAAATGGTAGGAGTACTTTTGTACCCCCTTACCATTTCACACAGGGGGGGTGGGATCTGGGGGTCCCCTTGTTAAAGGGGGCTTCCAGATTCCGATAAACCCCCCGCCCGCAGATCCCCCACAAGCACTGGCCAGGGTTGTGGGGATGAGGCCCTTGTCCTCATCAACATGGGGACAAGGTGTTTTGGGGGGCTACCCCAAAGCACCCTCCCAATGTTGAGAGCATGTGGCCTGGTACGGTTCAGGAGGGGGGGCCGCTCTCTCATCCCCCCCTCTTTTCCTGTGGCCTGCCAGGTTGCGTGCTCGGATAAGGGTCTGGTATGGATTTTTGGGGGGACCCCACGCTGTTTTTTTTTTTTTTAATTTTGGCGCGGGGTTCCCCTTAAAATCCATACCAGACATGAAGGGCCTGGTATGGAATTTAGGGGGACCCCCACGTCATTTTTTTTTTAAATTTCGGTTCGGGGTTCCAATGTGGGGAATTCCCATGCCGTTTTTATCAATGAACTTTTATGTGTATTGTCGGACCGGCAATGCAATAGCCGCGAGTAGTTTTAAATGACTTTTTTTCCTTTGAAATGTCATTTTGCTGTCAGACTGTTCTAAACACGGGAAACATGCGCCCCTTTACAGGCATACTATAGACACCCCCCAGCTACGAAATTTAAAGGGATATTACACTTTTATTGTTTGACTTTAAGCATTATTAAAATCACTGCTCCTGAAAAAACGGCTGTTTTTAAAACTTTTTTTTTTGCATTGATCCATGTCCCCTGGGGCAGGACCCAGGTCCCCAAATACTTTTTATGACAATAGCTTGCATATAAGCCTTTAAAATTAGCACTTTTGATTTCTCCCATAGACTTTTAAAGGGTGTTCCTCGGCATTCGAATTTGCCGCAAACACCCCAAATTGTTCGCTGTTCGGCGAACTTGCGAACAGCCGATGTTCGAGTCGAACATGAGTTCAACTCGAACTCGAAGCTCATCCCTATTGGTGATAAAGCATCAGTGGAGACACCTTTTTCCCATATTAACTCTTACAGGAGAGAATTTCCCTTCCTAGGGGTAGATTTCCTGTCACTTCCTGTTTTTTCCCTCCGTTTGTAAGTAGGAGTTGTTGTAAGTCGGATGTTTGAAAATAGGGGACTGCCTGTATACACTCTATGGCCTGCCGTATACACTCTGTGGAAATTTGGGCCTTAGGTGTTGGTGGTACCAGAACAATATAAGCCTTCACAGTTACTCTTGGTGGGCGCTGGAACGGGCCCTGCTGTGAAATATTATATCAAGAATTGTAATTACGCGCCCCTGTTAAACAGAGGTATAAAAATTGAGCCTCAAGCGGTGGTGGTGGTGGCACAACACTGTAAAGCCTCACAGATACTTTGTTGAGCACAGGAACAGGCCCTGCTGTGAAATATTAGATCAAAAATTGTAATTACGCGCCCCTGTTAAACAGGGGCAGAAAAATTGGGCCTTAGGTAGTGGTGCCCTGAATCCGAAAGTATTCCTAGAAGCTATCATCATGAAGATTGAGGAGGAATAGGATAGTCACTCAGCATAATAGGATAGTCACTCAGCATATGCAGTCTTCAAGGAAACTCCCTGGAAACGCATTGCACAAACCTTTATGCAAGGCCTCCCGAAGATGTTTCATCCTCTGCTCCCTCTGCGAAGGCTGGATAAGTTCTGCACCCTTAATCTTGTAACATGGATCAAGAAGGGTTGTCAGCCAGTAATGATCCCTCTCTTTGATACCACAAATCCTATAGTCCTTTTGCAGGCTTTGCAGGATCAGCGAGGCCATGCAGCGTAAGATTATAGAGGCATTTGATCCTGAGTCCTCTTGGTCCCTAAGGATCACATGATCCTCAACCACCTCCTTCCAGCCACTTACAACTCCATGGGTTTCTGGGGCCTGCAAATGATCCCTTGAAGACTGCTGCTGATGCTGAGTGTTATCCTCCACCTCCATGCTGACACAATCCTCCTCTTCTTCTTCCTGTGTGATCAACGGGCCTGCAGGAATACTAGTATCTGGATAAAGGGGGCCTTGAGAGGTAAGGAAGTCCTCCTCTTCCTCCTGCTGTTCTGCCTCAAGTGCCCTGCCCATTATTCCATGAAGTGTGTGCTCCAACAGGAAGACAAGAGAACAGTATCACTGATGCATGCACTGTCACTGCTCACCATCCTCGTGGCCTCCTCAAATGGTGACAGAACAGTGCATGCATCCTTGATCAGTAGCCACTGGGGTGGCGAAAAAAAGCCAAGCTCCTCTGACCCTGTCCTGGTGCCATACTCACACAGGTACTCATTGATGGCCCTCTGCTGCGTGTGCAGCCGCTGCAGCATCGCCAACGTTGAGTTCCACCTGGTGGGCATGTCACAAATGAGGAGGTTCTTGGGCAGGTTGCATTCTCTTTGAATGTCAGACAGCCGAGCACTGGCATTATATGACCGGCGGAAATTACCACAGACTTTCCTGGCTTGCCTCAGGAGATCCTGTAAGCCAGGGTACCTGCTCAAAAACCGCTGCACCACCAAATTCAGGACGTGAGCCAAACAGGGAACATGGGTCAAGTGTCCCTGTCTGAGGACGGTAGAGGAGGTTGGTGCCATTGTCACATACAACCATTCCTGGCTGAAGCTGGCATGGCGTCAACCACCTCTGAGCCTGCTCCTGCAGAGCTGACAGAATATCTGCCCCAGTGTGGCTCCTGTCCCTTAAGCAGACCAACTCAAGCACCGCATGGCATCTTTTTGCCTGAGTGCTTGCGTAGCCCCTTGAACGCCTACGGAGCATCGCTGGTTCAGAGGAGAAATCTGCAGAGGAAGAGGCCATAGAGGAAAAAGAAGAGGAGGGGGTGAGGAGAGAGCTGTGGCAGAATCACCACTAGCATTTTGGAGGCGTGGTGGTGGAACAAGCTGCAACAATACTGAACCCTGTCCTGCATCCTTCCCAGCTGCCAGCAGAGTTACCCAGTGCACCGTGAAAGAAAGGTAATGCCCCTGTCCATGCCTGCTGGACCATGAGTCAGCAGTATTATGCACCTTACTGCTGAACGCCCTGTCCAACGAGGCCAAGACATTTCCTTCCACATGCTGGTAGAGATCCGGAATGGCCTTCCGTGAAAAGAAATGGCGTTTGGGAACCTGCCACTGAGGTACCACACATTCCACAAATTCACGAAAGGGGGCAGAGTCTACCAGCTGAATAGGCAGCAGTTGTAGTGCTAGCAATTTGGCCAAGCTAGAATTCAGACGCTGAGCATGTGGATGGCTGGGCCCGAATTTCTTTTGATGGTTTAGCAACTGGGGTAGGGAAATTTGCCTGCTAAAATCAGATGTTGGTGTACCACTAGCAGATTGGCCGCAAGTACTTGGGACACCTATTTCTATACCTTCATTCCTCTCAGTGCAGGTTTCTGAGAGGACTGGAGGTATAGTGGGGTTGGAGATCCTAGCTGATGAGGAGCAAGGAGAGGTCCACCTTGTTCTTTGATGTGGGTATTTTAAGTGCTGTTGCCAATGGACTGCATGGGAGGTCATCATATGTCTGGTAAAGCATATGGTGCCCAAGCGGCTGCTGTGTTGACCACGCTTGATACGCTTCAGACATATGTTGCAAACAGCAACGGTGCGATCTGCTGCACACCTGTCAAAAAAGGCCCACACCAAAGAACTTTTCAAAATATGTGGGGAGTCAGCAGCGCCCTGCTCCTGCTTACCTCTGTGGTGTGATGCAATAGGGTGGCTGCCCTTAAGCTGCCCTCTAGAGGGCATCCTGCCTCATTGGAGATGTGCCTCCTCCTCCTCTCTTCTATTAGGCACTCAAGTAGAGTCAGTGACCTCATCATCCCCTCCCTCCTCATCACTGGAGCAAACTTGGCAGTATGCTGCAGCTCGGGGAACATGACTGCCAGTTTCTTGACCTTCTTGGGCACCCCCTCTCTCTAGACTCACGTTACTCCCATCCTCAACCTGGGTACCATCATCGGAGCCTTCAAATTGCTGCGCATCCTCCTGCAGCATGTCCCCGACACTGTGGTCGAATAGTTCGGGGGACTCCTCCGTGCTTGATGGTGGGGCTAGGGATGGAGTGACTGTTGACATGGAGCCGATGGAATAGGCTGCTTTGGCAGCTGCATTGGCAAGCAAACTACTCTGAGCCTGGGTGACAGAGGATGAGGAGGATGAGGAGGGCTTTGTTATCCATTCTGCCAACTCTTCTGCATGTTGTGGCTCAATAACACGGCCAGCTGCAGAAAAAAAGGACAAGTGTGCCCCATGGCCAAGTGCTGAGGATGCACCGTGTCCACGACCAGCACTGTCGACTGTAGACACAGAGCCTGCTTGCCCTCTTTTAGTGGCCTGTGAGCGTCTGCCCCTCCTTGGTGGCCTTCTGGACATGCTGTAAATTTTGTTTAGCAAAACCACAGTACACTGTATTGTGTACTGTGTACACCACCAGAAAAGTAGTAGCAAGTGCACTAGGGGTGCACGGTACTGTGTACACCAACAGAAGTGTAATAACAACTATGGGTGTACTGTATGTATTGTGTACTGTGTACACCACCAGAAAAGTAGTAGCAACTGCACTAGGGGTGCACGGTACTGTGTACACCAACAGAAGTGTAATAACAACTATGGGTGCACTGTATGTATTGTGTACACCACCAGGAAAGTAGTAGCAACTGCACTAGGGGTGCACGGTACTGTGTACACCAACAGAAGTTTAACCCTTTCATAACTAAGCCTATTTCTGACATTTGGTGTTTACAAGTTAAAATCCATATTTTTTGCTAGAAAATTACTTAGAACCCCCAAACATTATATATATTTTTTTAGCAGAGAATCAAGAGAATAAAATGGCGATTGTTGCAATATTTTATGTCACACGGTATTTGTGCAGCGGTGTTTTAAAGACAACTTTTTGGGAAAAGGGAAACTTTCATGAATTTAAATGAAACGAAACAGTATAGTTATCCCAATTTTTTTATATAATGTGAAAGATGATGTTACGCCGAGTAAACAGATACCAAACATGCCACGCTTTATAATTGCATGCACTCGTGGAATGGCGACAAACTATGGTACCTAAAAATCTCCATAGGCGATGCTTTAAATTTTTTTTACAGTTACCAGGTTAGAGTTACAGAGGAGGTCTAATGCTAGCATTATTGCTTTCGCTCTGAAGATCACGGGGATACCTCACATTTGTGATTTGAACACCGTTTACATATGCGGGCATGACTTCCGTATGTGTTTTCTTTGCTGCGCGAGCTCGCAGGGACGGGGGCGCTTTAAAAATTGTTTTTATTTTATTTATTTTTATATTATTAAATTGTGTTTTTTTAAAAAAAAAAAATTGATCACTTTTATTGCTGTCACAAGGAATGTAAACATCCCTTGTGACAGTAATAGGTGGTGACAGGTACTCTTTATGGAGGGATCGGGCATCTAAAAGACCTCCAATCCCTCCTTTGCACTTCAAAGTATTCAGATCGCCAAAAACGACGATTCTGAATACTGTATATTTTTTTTAATCTGGCATCATTGGCAGCCGAGTAAACAGGAAGTGACGTTGTGACGTCACTTCTGTGCTTACATTCAGAAGACTGGAACAAAGCCATTTCCAGCTTCGTGCCAGTCTGTCTCTAGCCACTGGAAGTAGCGGACCGAGGATCAGGTCTCCCGGTGGGATGGGAGGCCTGGTCAAAGCGGCGGGAGGGGGGACGTCCCCTCCTGCTCCTCCGGGATAACAATCGAGCGGCTATTAGCCGCATCGGTTGATATCCCTCGAAAGCCGATCGCCCGCTCTAAAAAAAAGCACCGGGATGATGCCTGCAGCTGCGGGCATCATGCCGGTATAACCCCCTGCATATCTGCGTACGCTCGGCGGGAAGGGGTTAATAACAACTATGGGTGCACTGTATGTATTGTGTACACCACCAGGAAAGTAGTAGCAACTGCACTAGGGGTGCACGGTACTGTGTACACCAATAGAAGTGTAATAACAACTATGGGTGCACTGTACATATTGTGTACTGTGTACACCACCAGAAAAGTAGTAGCACTAGCAACTGCACTATGGGTGTACGGTACTGTGTACACCAACAGAAGTGTAATAACAACTATGTGTGCACTGTATGTATTGTGTACTGTGTACACCACCAGAAAAGTAGTAGCAACTGCACTAGGGGTGCACAGTACTGTGTACAGTGCACCAACAGAAGTGTAATAACAACTATGGGTGTACTGTATTGTGTACACCACCAGAAATGTAGTAGCAACTGCACTAGGGGTGCACGGTACTGTGTACACCAACAGGAGTGTAATAACAACTATGGGTGTACTGTGTATACCACCAGAAAAGTAGTAGCAACTGCACTATGGGTGCACAGTACTGTGTACTGTGTACACCACCTGAAGTATATTAGAAAAAGTACACCAGCAATGGCCTCCAGTGAGATATTGCTAAACTGGATACAGTGGATATATATATATATATATATATATATATATATATATATATATATATATATATATATATATATATATATATACCCTGTTTCCCTGAAAATAAGACCTAGTGTGATTGTCAGTGATGACTGCAATGTAAGCCCCACCCCCCAAATAAGCCCTACCCTGTTTCCCCGAAAATAAGCCCTACCCTGAAAATAAGACCTACAAGGACTTTAACTAGGGCATATTTGGGGGGTAGGGCTTATATTGCAGCCATCACCGACAATCACGCTAGGTCTTATTTTTGGGGAAACAGGGTATATATATATGATAACCCAAATGGGAAGGATGCTTGAAAAAATAATAACTATTTGGCGTAACAGTTATTATATATATGTGCTTGAATGTCATATTTTTATTCATACAGTTTTGGTAAAAATATAAACAACCCATTTGATTAATTTTTTTGTTGTTTTTGATGACATTGTGGCACCTTTTAAATGTGCCAAGATTGTTTAACTACCTTAATTTTTGCATATGACATTGGGGATGTGGTGCAAACCCATCAATCCTGTTTTTATATATAACACAGCAAGTGTAAACAAGACACAGGACAACTCTGAATTTCTAACAGAATCAAATATTTGGACCTTTTCGGCTTTACTCTAAGGCCCCTTTCACACTGGGGCGGGAGGTGCGTCGGTGGTAAAGCGCCGCTATTATTAGCGCCACTTTACCGTTGTTTTTACGGCGGTATTCGGCGCTAGCGGGGCGGTTTTACCCAGTGTGAAAGGGGTCTAATAGAGTGAAGTGGACTCGAAGAGTAGGGTGAACGTATTTTAAAAAGTTTTCACACAGTATACAGCCATGGCCAAAAGTTTTGAGAATAACACAAATATTAATTTTCACAAAGTCTGCTGCTTCATGTTTTTTTATAGAACTTTTTGTCAGGTGTTAATATGGTATACTGAAGTATATTTACAAGCATTTCATAAGTGTCAAAAGCTTTTATTGACAATTAAAAAATAAATAAAGTGCGCTAATTGTATGAAAATACACACATAGATGTGAATACATGTGGGTAGTAGTAAAAACCACAATCTACTGAGAGCAAGTAAATGACTCCATGAGTGGTAAAAATATATAAGTGCAAAACATAAAAACTCAAATAAAAAGAAGAAACAAAAAATGTGTACATGTGAAATACAATGATATTAATAGCGT
Source organism: Lithobates septentrionalis (assembly GCA_037952835.1). NCBI lineage: Eukaryota > Metazoa > Chordata > Amphibia > Anura > Ranidae > Lithobates > Lithobates septentrionalis. The sequence goes on from JBBDGP010003259.1 coordinate 860,814, forward strand.
GAAAATCTGAAAATCAAACAACCTCAGTCCATGGGTTCAAATATAAAAAGTTCATCAGTGAAAAAAAGCTTCCATCCACTATACAGCTCAGAGGGCAAAAATCTGCATGCCTGATAGACCCTGCCAAGGAGGGGGTCCAACACGGAGGGTAAGAGTCCACCTTTATCACTTTCTCACTTATTGGAGTCACCGCCAGTGGATTTGCACCATCCTGCATATCTCTCTCCTTTGTCAATCCACTCATAGGGGGATTAGTTGCTGCTGAGCTGTATAGTGGATGGAAGCTTTTTTTCACTGATGAACTTTTTATATTTGAACCCATGGACTGAGTTTGTTTGATTTTCAGATTTTCACGCTATTAATATCATTGTATTTCACATGTACACATTTTTTGTTTCTTCTTTTTATTTGAGTTTTTATGTTTTGCACTTATATATTTTTACCACTCATGGAGTCATTTACTTGCTCTCAGTAGATTGTGGTTTTTACTACTACCCACATGTATTCACATCTATGTGTGTATTTTCATACAAGTAGCGCACTTTATTTATTTTTTATTTTTCATGGTATACACAGATATTGGTGTATTTTGTGTGCAGCTTTTACCTTTGACCTTTTTTGCTCTGCAGCGCAGTTTTTCTTTTTATTTTATTGACAATTACATTAAGTTTATGCAAAGAGTCAATATTTGCAGTTCTATATCAAGACCTCTGCAATTCGCATTGGCGTGCTGTCAATTAAAATTAGTGGGAGTTTTTTTGTTCACCTGCCTCTTGAGGATTCCTAACCACGGACCCAAAATTTAGATGTTTTGCTCCCCAAGCCACCTAGTTATCACTTTTTCCTTGTGGCAAGGTGCTCCATAATGCTGAAAAAGGCATTGTTCGTTACCAAACTGTTCTTGGATGGTTGGGAGAAGTTGCTCTCAGAGGATGTTTTTGTACCATTCTTTACTCATGGCTGTGTTCTTAGGCAAAACTGTGAGTGAGCTCATTTCTTTGGCTGAGAAGCAACCCCACACATGAATGGTCTCAGGATGTTTTACTTTTGGCATTACACGATACTGATGGTAGCGCTCACCTTTGCTTCTCCAGACAAGGTTTTTTTCCCGGATGCCCCAAACAATAAGAAAGGGGATTCATTAGAGAAAATGACTTTACCCCAGTCCTCAGCAGTCCAATCCCTGTACCTTATGCAAAATATCAAGTCTTTCCCTGATGCTTTTCCTGGAGAGAAGTGGCTTCTTTGATGCCCTTCTGGACACCAGGCCGTCCTTCTAAAAGTCTTCTCACTGTGCATGCAGATGTACTCACACCTGCCTTAGTAAGCGCTGCACTGGTGGTGCCCCAATCCTGCAGCTGAATCAACTGTAGGAGACGATCTTGGCGTTTGCTGGACTTTCTTGGGCTCCCTGAAGCCTTCTTCACAAATGCAGTGTAAATGTTTTTATGGGATTACGTTAATGTTCATGGAAAAGAGGGACTTTGCAATTCATCTGATCACTCTTCATAACTTTCTGGAGTATATGCAAATTCCATCATAAAAACTGAGGCAGCAAACTTTGTGAAAATTAATATTTGTGTCACCCTCAAAACTTTTGGCCATGGCTGTAGATATAGCAGTGCTTGCTTTTAGTTTAAAATCATATGTCTCCTGTGGTTTTTTTAGGCTTTGCTGGCTGCAGAGAAGTATTTTTTAATAAGCTGGGATTGTTCTGGAACAATACAAAAAGTGCTTGACCTAATACCCGAGAAGACATTCTCCTTGCCCATCGCTGCTGCCCGGGTGCTGCCTTTCCTGTGGTCTACAAGCTATGTCTCTGTGAAGCGTCTGCCATGTCCAGAAGATGATGGTAATTCATTTATTTTATTTAGTAACAAAGCACTGAATCACATACATCAAATCCTAAAGTAATATTCTTCATGGAATCCAAAACAATAAAAAAGTACCTCTTGAATGCCCCCCCCCAAATTAGTCAGATCAGCATATGCATAGACAGGTGCGAAACAGACCAGATCGGCTAGCAGACTTTAACAGAATGGTGGCCGTCTGCACACAGACCCCGACTCCCTGTTGTATAAATGTAAATGAGATGGGTAAAAAGATGGCTTCAGCTCCTGTTCTCTACCTGTACACGTTTCACCCTTTTGGGGCTTAATCGTAAAATAAAAGGGTGAAACAGATCTGAGGAGTTTACTACAGGTTGAGAACAGGAGCTGAAGCCATCTTTTACCCATCTCATTCACATTTATGCAACAGGGAGTTAGTGTCTGTGTGCAAAGAGCCACCATTTTGTTGAATTCTCCATGGAATGCTACACATTTTCACTGCATCACTTTTTACCATTAGGTGATGCCATTAGTTTTTTTAAACAATGTCTACTATAGTATAAAAAAAAAATAATGGCTACAAAAATGTACATTGAAAAGTTAATGAGACTCTATTCATTTACTTTATTGGGTTGGCACATGGTTCTTGGTGCTTGGTCCTTTAATGGCATCTTTTGTTTTGTTGGTGCCATGTCAGGGCATGCTCAGTTTGAATGGTATGGGCACAAAGCATGAGTTTTTAGCAATACAATGCTAAAGGCCAGATAGGGACCTTCAGTGGGGTGGCAGTGGCTGCTTCTACAGTGGTCGCCAGATCAAGAGGTAAGGGGAAATATTCCAATGGATACACTTGCTCCAATTTAAACTGGTTAAAGCAGTAGTAAACTACCGGCGATTTTTTATTTATTTTTTGCATCACATACTAGCAGATTATGTCAAACTTACCTTAGAACGAAGCCCTTCCAGTGGCGAGCTTTCACCGCTGACAGGGGTTCCATTGCTTCGACCAGTTTTTCTTCCAGGTTTGTGGACTCCCACTGCATGAGTGGCTGGAGCCGCAATGACGTTGCTCCCGCACATGCAAGCGGGAGTTGCTGTATACAGCACAGGACTCTGATGGAACAGCCCCGGTGGCCGTTCCTTTAGAGCTGATGCGCCAGGTGATGTCACTGGCTGCATGTACAGTAAATATCCCCTATACAGCGCATGTTTACCTATAGGTAAGCCTTATAATGCAGGTATGGGAGTTTATTCCTACTTTAGGGGAATACTCTTTCATTTTGACAACTTTCCTCTTTTATGAAGAAAAGGGCTACGCTCCAATGATGTTGCCAAAGCTCAGCAACTTTATTGAAAGACAGCATCCTACATCCTACATCCTACATCCTGGGTCCGCTTCTCTAATACGTTTCACCCATCTGGGCTTAGATATGGGACAGACAAGGGGATGGACGTTTATATACACCACATTAATATTCAATTAGACAATCGTTAGAAACTTTTAAATGGACAAAACATGTTTTAATGCTGAGTTATGGACATTGGTTTATAATGTTGATACCTACTTTAAACCATGATAACAATAGCAATTTATTTTTCATAAATACAATAATAAGAGGCATAACTATTTCATATTTCAAATATCCAATCAAATTCAGTAGGTTTTTACCCCCCACAAATTATGATAGTAGGTTTAGTGACATTTTACAATTGTTGATTTAAAGGGTCAGTCCACCCAAAGCTCATTTCATTTCGTAGATGCTAGAGAATTACACTACTACCTGGCAGTCTCTCCTATCTCCTGGAGTGTCCAAGTTTTGGGTATGCAGACCTGCTGTGCCCATTAGAATGCACTAACCCTGCTGGACTTTATATTGATTTTATAATATTTAGCATGTAACAGAAGAAGCTAAAAGTGGTAAAGCAAAACTCCCAGGTGGACAGGAACTGAGCTGAGAATTATGACAGGGAGATGTTACTTTTGAAGTACCCAAGACCTAAGCCAGCAGCTGACTCAGCCCAGGACTCTACCACCACTTCTAGGTGGATTGGCCCTTTAACCCTTTCGTTTTTGCGTTTTTTTGCACACATGATTAAAAAATCATTTTAGGCCTGAAGGTTACACAAAACCCAAACATTATATATTTTCTGAAAGCAGACACCCTAGAGAATAAAAAAGCAATAGTTCCATTTTTTAATGTCACATGATATTACCGCAAAGGTCTAGGAAACGCAATATTTCAGTAAAAAACACACTAATGTGAATTTTAGGGTGAACAAACGCAAAAAATGACCCAAATTGTTGGTAAAATATAAAAGACGTGGTTGCGCCCAGTAAATAGATACCCAACATGCCAAACCTTTAATTTTTTTTGCACCTGAGAAATGGCGTCAAACTTCAGTACCCTATATTTTCTATAGGCAACGTTTCAAAGGCCCCCTATAGGTATCAGTTTAGTGTTACGGAGGAGGTCTGGTGTTAGAATTATTGCTCTCACTCCGGCATACACGGCAATATGTAACATGTGTATCGTAAATGACATTTTCACGTTTGTGCATGTGTATATGTGGGGGTGGGGGGGCCTCAAATATTTTTTGGGGGGGGGTTTCATTTTCAAAAGATTTATTGAAAAGCAGTAGATTACATCTTATGGCCACCCACCATTACACATTGAGAGAGAGCCTAGAACAAACAGGGCTAGTCAACTGAATAAATAAATATCATTTAACAACATTTATTCCCCAAACTACGGAATGTTCCTGAGTTTCAGGTGAACAGGGGTATAACCTATAAGTGCACTTAAGTCGGTCGTCGGTCCTGACACCCCATATGGGTTCACACTGTGTCAGGGGTCGACTGGCTCGAAAGATAGAATAAGTGCTCTTTGGAGGTCAGAACTGGTCTCGCAGCTCAGAAATACCAGCAGAGAGTCCAAAGGTGAGTAATATGCATACTTCCGCTATAATCTCGTCTGAACAGAGAGTTTCCTTCAGAGATTATCGCAAATGCTTGTGAGCTCCTGCAACTGTGATAATGGTGAAGGCCAGGGGTGTTGCTAGGTCTACAAAAGATCTGGTGCTAGAGCCCATAGCAGCAAAGAAAGTCATACGCTTGGGTGGGCATACACATGTATATACAGTAATATACGTGTTTGTGTATATATATATCCCCAGAGAGCCACCCACTTACATCAGGGTCCACAGAGAGCCCCCTTACATCAGGGTCCCCAGAGAGTCCCCCCTTACATCAGGGTCCCCAGAGAGCCCCCCTTACATCAGGGTCATCAGAGAGCCTCCCCCTTTCATCAGGGTACCCAGAGGGCCCCCCATTTACATCAGTTTTCCCAGACAGCCCCTCTTACATTAGGGTCCCCAGAGAGCCTCCCCCTTAAATCTGGGTCCTTAGAGAGCCTCTGCCTTTAAATCAGGGACCCCCAGAGAGCCTCTCCCTTGCATCAGGGTCCCCAGAGAGCCCCCCACTTACATAAGGGTCCCCAGAGAGCCTCCCCTCCCCTTTGGGGACCCCTGCAGAAACTCTGGGCTATTGGCCCCAGATTCGGGGCAATAGCCCCAAAAGCCACCCCCTAGCAACGTCCCTGGTGAAGGCGCATACTCTAATTCAAGATTGTTAGAGCAAACACTCTTGCTATCTTAAACTTTATGATAATAACAGAAAAGTGTAGGGGGGAGAAGAGAGTAGAGGAGAGAGAGGGTTCGGGAGAGGAGTGTCAGTTTAAAAAACTTGAGAGCTTGTTCATGTCGCATTGACTCCAGGGATAAGGGAGATTCCTATGTGTCTAGCCCAGGGTTCCCATGTTGCCTCAAATATTTTTGCGGTATCCATTATTATACTGACCATTTTTTCTTGGGGCATGATCCACAAAATCTTTCTCTTGGCGGCCAGGAGAAACCGTGGGCTGCTTCCAGGCCTTAGCTATTGTGATTTTTGCTCCCAGAAGCATAAACAATATCAATTTTTGAGCGTGTTTAGGAATCATGGGAATGTGGGCATTAAGCAGTGCTATTTGAGGAGATTTCGAAACAGAGAGGCCTGAGATTCTCCGGATAAGATTAAACATTTTGTTACAGAATCCTCTGATTCTTGGACATTCCCACCATATGTGAAGCATGGAATCCTAGGCTTGACATTCTCTAAAACACAATGGGGAGGTAGAGGGAAACATCACTGCTAGTCTAGTGGGAACTGGCGCGAGCGGGGGGGGCGCCAGTACCGGGGTGTGTGAGAGTGATGGGGTGGCCACCTGAATGCTCTACCCTAACAGGCAGAAGACTGCCTGTCAGTTTCACACACAATCCGGTGGCTGCAGCCACCGGATTGTGTGCAATACCCCCACTGTTAGGTCTGTACGACGTACGGACCTGGTGGAGAAAGGGTTAAGGTAATTTAGGAATTTTTAACAATTTCCAATAAAACTAGCAACTAAATAAGCTGTATTGGAGAGCTACAACACAAACACTGTCATTCCTTTTAAAGTTGTGTTTCTCATCATCTGTATTCATAACCTGTTTTGTCTTCCACCTTTATGCAGCTCACTTTATCTCAGTGGGATACACGATTGTGAATGACTTATCAGAAGAACAGTTTCATTATCCTATTATCGTAGCAGTGAAAGAAGGATCCACTCTACTGCAGGTCATGCAAAAGGCTGCTGAACTAGATCCTAATAAATTCAGGTGAGAACCTCCAGCCTAAAAATGACAAAAACTATTTCTTATTTGCTGTTTGAAGTTTAAGCAATACTGTAACCAGATGCTTAATCAGCTAAATGACCAGGCCGAGAGTAACTGTAATTTGAAGTATAAGAAGTTTAATAAGACTCGTGGCCACTCATTACAATTAGAAGAAAAGAGGTTTAACCTTAAACTACGTAGAGGGTTCTTTACTGTAAGAGCGGCAAGGATGTGGAATTCCCTTCCACAGGCGGTGGTCTCAGCGGGGAGCATTGATAGCTTCAAGAAACTATTAGATAATCACCTGAATGACCGCAATATACAGGGATATGTAATGTAATACTGACACATAATCACACACATAGGTTGGACTTGATGGACTTGTGTCTTTTTTCAACCTCACCTACTATATATCACCTACTATGTAATAAACCGGTGCAAAACATGGTCAGAGTCAGTGGCGGCCCATCCATTAGTGGCTCCCCCCCTAATCATGTTGGGCCGGGAAGAGAAGCCTCGGCTCTTCCCGGATCCTCCTGGAGCAGCAGCCCCTACCCTGGATCCAAATCATCTTCCTCCTCACAGCTTGTATAAAAGTGTAAATGTGCTATCCCCTCAAAATAACTCAACACACAGCCATTAATGTCTAAACCACTGGCTACAAAAGTGAGTACACCCCTAAGTGAAAATGTCCAAATTGGGCCCAATTAGCCATTATCCCTCCCCGGTGTCATGTGACTCTTTAGTGTTAGAAGGTCTCAGGTGTGAATGGGGAGCAGGTGTGTTAAATTTGGTTTTATCGCTCTCACTCTCTCATATTGATCACTGGAAGTTCAACATGGCAAAGAACTCTCTGAGGATCTGAAAAATGAATTGCTGCTCTACATAAAGATGGCCTAGGATATAAGAAGATTGCCAAGACTCTGAAACTGAGCTGCAAGATGGTGGCCAAGACCATACAGCAGTTTAACAGGACAGGTTCCACTCAGAACAGGCCTCGCCATGGTCGACCACAGAAGTTGAGTGCACATGCTTAGCATCATATCCAGAGGTTGTCTTTGAGAAATAGATGTATGAGTGCTGCCAGCATTGCTGCAGAGGTTGAAGGGGTGGGGGGTCAGCCTGTCAGTGGTCAGACCATACGCCGCACACTGCATCAAATTGGTCTGCATGGCTGTCGTCCCAGAAGGAAGCCTCTTCTAAAGATGATGCACAAGAAAGCCCACAAACAGCTTTCTGAAGGCAAGCAGACTAAGGACATGAATTACTGGTACCATAAACCTATTTGGTTCAGATGGTGTCAAGCGTGTGTGGCAGCAACCAGGTGAGGAGTACAAAGACAAGTGTGTCTTGCCTACAGTCAAGCATGGTGGTGGGAGTGTCATGGTCTGGGGCTGCATGAGTGCTGCCGGCACTGGAGAGCTACAGTTCATTGAGGGAACCATGAATGCCAACATGTACTGTGACATACTGAAGCAGAGCACGATCCCCTCCCTTCGGAGATTGGGCCACAGGGCAGTATTCCAACATGATAATGTCCCCAAACACACCTCCAAGACAACCACTGCCTTTCTAAAGAAGCTTCGGGTAAGGTGATGGACTGGCCAAGCATGTCTCCAGATCTAAACCCTATTGAGCATCTGTGGGGCATACTCAAATGGAAGGTGGAGGAGCGCAAGGTCTCTAACATCCACCAGCTCCATGATGTGGTCATGGAGGAGTGGAAGAGGACTCCAGTGCTCTGGTGAGCTCAATGCCCAAGAGGGTTAAGGCAGTGCTGGAAAATAATGGTGGCCACACAAAATATTGACACTTTGGGCCCAATTTGGACATTTTCACTTAGGGGTGTACTCACTTTTGCTGCCAGCAGTTTAGACATTAATGGCTGTGTGTTGAGTTATTTTGAGGGGATAGCACATTTACACTGTTATACAAGCTGTACACTCACTACTTTACATTGTAGCAAAGTGCCATTTCTTCAGTGTTGTCACATGAAAAGTTATAATAAAATATTTACAAAAATGTGAGGGGTGTACTCACTTTTGTGAGATACTGTATGTAAAAGTGTTGTATCCCTGAACACTTAACTTTTATCTGCCTTGTTATGCCTCAGCTTCGAGTCACAAAACGCCACTTGGGGAGTTTACATCACGGCCATTAACCACCTTGCTGGAAGCACCAATGATAAGACATACTGGCAGTTCCTTAGCGATAACGCACCACTGGATGTAGGTGAGTAGTCAGTAGACTTAGGAGTGCCATCCTTTATTACGGTTCTGAGTAGAAATGCAGATTAAACTTTACATAAAAACAGGATCCAGCCCAGAACATGTGGGTACTCCAACAGTGTCCAAATTCAAAGGGGTACTGACTCACCTAAAAATGTTTTAGGTGGCGCCCCAGGAACTAAAAAGCTATGCACAATAACAAACAGGGACCAGGAGATCTGCAGTGTTTAGTAGTTCCACAATAAGACGAACAGCAGTCTCACCCACAAAAATCTTTTTTAATATCAAAATTTCATACATAAATAGAAAACACAGAATGGTCTCCACCACTCACCATTAAAAACAAATGACAACATTGTGTTTTCTGTTTATGTATGAAAGTTTGATATTAATAAAAAAATGTGTGGGTGAGACTGCTGTTCGTCCTATTGTGAAACGACTACACACTGTGGATCCTCTAGTCCCTGTTTGTTATTATAGAAATGCAGATTGCAAGGAAAGAGCAAATCTCTGGGGGTTTCACTGCCCTGAAATATTGGGAAATATTGGAAGATATCAGTGAAAATTTGCCATTTTAGCAAAATGCATTGCAGTCAGATAGGAAGGTAAAAATAAGATGGCTGTACCGAAAGTAATGCAGAAAGTAATGCAAAAGTAGTATAACTAAAGGCAAAACTTTTTTTTTAGTTTTGAATGGAGTGGAGAGAAATTAGAACACCTGTCTGTGTCCCTGTTAGGGTGATTCATGCTCTCTATTTGTCCTGTTTACCATTATCATTGAAAGTGAAAGAAAAAGAAAATCCCAAATTTTGGGTAGTCCCCAGAAAAGTAATAGTGGTGAAATCTTCCAATGGGGACACTAGTTTTGGTGACCTGGGGATCCCAAAGAAATTTCCTTAATTTGCAGGGATTTCCTCCTGCTTCCTGTTTTGGCTATTAGACAGGAAGGGAAGGTAAATTCCCCCATTGGGACAAAGAGAGCAAAAAACAGAAAACTCAAATACTTATGGTAATTTTCCTTTCCTGATGCCAATCCATGGTAATATACATGATATAGCTCCGCCCCTATCAACACCCACAGGACCTGTTTAAATCTCTAAAAGTCTGAAATCAAAAATGCTAAATGCCCAGTTTGGTAGCCACATCCCGGTAAGTAGATACAGAAAGAAGGTTTATGGAAGGAACTTTTGGAAAGGAACCACTATGACAAATATATAAAAAATACAAATATAGTTTTTATTAAATACAATCTTAAAGGGGTTGTAAACCTTCCTTGTTTTTCACCTCAATGCATTCTATGCATTGAGGTGAAAAACCTCTTGCAGTGCAGCAGCCCCCAAATGCCCCCGTTTTACTTACCTGAACCCTCTTTTTCTTGTGCCATGGATGAGCACACCAACTCTAGGCGGTGTCTCGTGTCCTGATTGGCTAGATTGATAGCAGCGCAGCCATTGGCTCCCACTGCTGTCAAACAAATCCAATGATGGGGTGGCAGGGGGGGGCGGGGCCGACTACGGCATTTCTGTCTATGGACACCGAATGCTGGACACGGGAGCGCGCCCGCAAGGTAACCCCCTTGGGGAAGCGCTTCTCTGAGGGGGTTATCTGATATGGGGAGGAGCCGTGAGAGCTGCCGGGGGACCCCAGAAGAGCAGATTCGGGGGCCACTCTGTGCAAAACGAGCTACACAGTGGAGGTAAGCATGATACGTTTGTTATTTTAAACAAAAAAAAAAAACGAGCCCTTACAATCACTTAAAGAAATAATAAAATACATGCAACAGTGAATGCAAATTTTGCACAGAATAATAGGACTTTCTCCATAAAAAGAAATGGCTCTAGATCTCAAAAAGAATTGTGGGTATTTCTACGCGTTTTAACTCAAAGGTCTGGGGGTTCTCAAGAGCAGAAGATTGGAAAACAGTCTAAAAATATAAACAGTGATAAGTGTCATAAACACATAAATGTACATAACATGTATATAGGGAAACATATACAGTAAGGCAACTTACTACATATGGCACAGAATGCATGCATGCAAGAGCACCAGGACCCCTTCAAAGCCTCAACAAGTATAAAAGTCTGACTGAGACTGAGAAAATTACTGTAAGTATTTGATACAAGTTTCCATTTTCCTGATGCCAAAATGGCAGCATACATAAGATAAATAATGAGCTAAACATGGATTGCTCATGCTGCAAACTCAAGAGGGCTTAGTCAACCAGCCTGTGTTGTACTGGATCAGTGGATGAAAAGTGGCCTTAGCCTAGGCTCCTCCTGGGCCATGCTTACTGATGTATTTTGCCCCACCCACAGGGCTTAGTCAACCTCTATGACTATGCCCTTTGCGTGGGGTGAAATGCATTAGAGGTCGTGGACTGGTTGGAGTTTAGGCTGAGGCCACGTTCCATCCACTGATCCAGTATACAGGCTGTTTAGGGGTGTGACATTGATGAGTTACACTTTGCAAGGATTAGCTTAGGCTTAATTTCAACAGGATATATTCGGTGCGTAAGTCTTGGTATTATTCCCCACAAATGCCAGTCATGGAGATTAAAGAGTCACAGCTGCATGTAATGCAATAGGGCTCATTGAGTAGTCCCACAGCTTATTTCAAGAGAGCAGTGGAAATATATGCCTAAAGCTGTGTGGCTCTCCCAGTGTGTGGGAGCTGTCCATTCATTCCTATGGAAAGGTTGTCTATTATTTGTCCCAAAAGTGGACAGCCTCTCCATAGAATTGAATGGAGGTTTAAGGAAGGAGCAGAACCGGGAGGCTTCTAGTGATGAGGCCATGTGGCTCCAAGTGGGCAGTAGAGGAGTGGGGACAGATCAATATAAGTCTTGGGATAGGGGGGGGGGTCCTGTTGTCCTTTAATGTATAAGTTATGAATGTGTAAGCTTACTTTACAACATTCTCTTTTGCCTTTCTAGGTGTCAGTAGCTACATACCCAAGAAAAATGAACATATCATCGCCGTCTTCAGTAAATACTGATTATATTGGCCCTATAGCATATATCTCCATGTACAGCTGGGCAGCTGGCTTAACAACTTTGAGAGAGTTTAGTTCTTCTTTAATCAGCTATTTCCTTTGCTTTTATATGCATTTTTACATTGGAGTTAAGCCACCCAGGACTTTTGTTCGCTCTTTTAAATTTATTACCCAATGGGATGCATTGGTTAATGCCCTTTTTTAATATGCTCTTAAAGCAAACCCATCTCTCCTCCATGTTCTTTGTTCCTAAGATTTTATCCAATTTATTCCTTCTGTGTTCCGCTTTAACTCTTAAATAAACGAGAAGAAACTTTACTTTTCTTGTAGTTGCATTTACTGAATTTGTCCTTTATGTTGTGAAACTGCAATACATACAAAACTGATGAGAAATGTTAAAACTAAATATAATTTCTCCATACTGGGAGCATTACATACAATGAACAATTATAGATTACTAACACTGAACCGGGTGGGAAAACATGCTCACTGCAGAATCTTAAATTGAGATGAAAGGTTCTTTATAACATGTTTTTTTATTTTTTTTATTTACCTGCTCTGTGTAATGGTTTTTGCACAGACCAGCCCCGATCCTTCTCTTCTCATGTCTCCTGTCTGCGTTCCTGGCTCCTCCCCCTTGACCAGTGCCCCCATTAGCAAGCAGCTTGCTATGGGGACACTGGTGTGTGCTCGCTCCTGAGCCCCCACTCTGTGTCCATAAGACACAAAGAGTTGCGGCTCTGCCCTGCCCCCCACTCTCTCATCATTGGCTGGCTGGCTGTGTATAACAGCAGTGGGAGCCAATGGCTCCTGCTGCTGTCTCAGCCAATATGGAGAGAGAGACCCAGGACAGCCGAGGCTCCCGTGCACATCAATGGATCCAGATGTGGCTCAGGTGAGTATTAGGGGGGCTGTGGGGGGAGCAGCACACAGAAGGTGTAAAAACCTTCAGCATTTGCAACCATTTTAGGTTAAATGTATAACCTAACTGTATTTATTGGCGTATAACACTCACTTTTATTTAACCAGTTTAGGTTAAATAATTCAACATTTACCTGAATATACGCTAAATAACAGTATATATCAGCTAGTGTAATATAATAAAAATCACAAAAAAATAAATAAAACAAGAAGAGAAGAGAGAGAAGGGAGAAAAAGAAAGTAAGAGGTCATTATATTAGCTCACCTACATGTTCAGGGTGGGTCCTCCCAGAGGTGCCACAACTCCCACACCTTATTGTGGGCCTCCATTCTGTCCTGCATCCTGGTGGTCATTTTCTCCATCAGTTCCACATCTTTGACTCTAGCGTACAGGTTATCAGGGGAAGGCGGGGAGCATCGCTTCCAGTAAAGATCAACGTGGCAACGTGCAGCTGTGAGATGTGACTTAATAACTTTTTATAGTGTTTGAGAATTTTCAGTGGTGAGAAGCCTAGTAAAAAGAATTTCAGTGTCATGGGGACAGGTACCTCAAAAAGGTGGTTCAGCAGCTGTTGAACCGAGTTCCAGAATGCAGTAATCAGTGGGCAGCTTCAATAAATATGAAGGAGGGTACCTTTGTCCCCATGGCAATGCCAGCAGCGGTCGGAGCTAGTGGGGTAGATGGCATGGAGCACATCTGGGGTCATGTACCAAAAATAGAGGATTTTTATAGGCGTTTTCCTTGTATAGTGGTCAAAAAGTGCTTTGAGCTGCTTGGGACCAGATCCCCTGCCAGGTCTCTGTGGGGTTTTCCTCACCGAGTGCCCTCACAAAACGGAGCATGTAAGCGTGTTTGCCCTGCACAGTTATGGAGTAGGCATTCAGTATCCGATATATATCGGAAATTAAACCCTTCTGGGCTGAGCCTGCTAGAATTACGTTTTTAAAGGGGGATGTGGGGGGAATTGCAGGTTTGGGGTTATAGTTAGGGCATAGTGGCGAATTTGCAGATATCTGTAAATCACCTGGCGAGCCAGATCAAATTTGTCCTGAAGTTCAGCAAATGGCAATATTTTGCGAGACCTAGGATCTACTAGATTCCCAAAATGGAATGAATTCCATGACGTCCATGGCGAGGACATCTGGTGAGTGAGGCTATCTGGCACTTTGGGGTTGCAGATAAATTAGGTCATCAATATATTTTTGAATGACAGCTCATGCTGACGCAATATTTTGCGGCAGAGCTGTCAGAGATGGGACATGGATCCCAGCAAATGGCTAGGGTCTACCTCTACATCCGCACTCCAAAGTAAATTGTTCAGGTGTACAGAAGCAAGCCATAGTTTTTCAATTTCTGTCCATTTGTTGTAAGATCGCTGGGTAAACCATGAGGCTATTGCCCGCAATTGAGTCGCTTGGTAGTATTTTATAAGGTTAGGAAATGCGAGGCCCCATCTGAGCGTGCTGCCATGAGTACTGAACGGGGTATCTTATGTCTTTTATGATTCCAAACATATTGGATCAGGTCAGCTTGTGACTTTCTCAGGTTTTCATAAGGAACGGGGATTGGCAATGCTTGAAACAGGTAGAAAAGTTTTGGGAGGATGGACATGTTGATTGAGGTGATGCATCCTAAGAGGGAGATATGATGTTTCTTCCACTGCAGTAGCATAGCTCTGATTGAACGAAAGAGGGGGAGAATTTTCCTGATACAGGGTAGCGAACTTTGGGGTGATATATATCCCCAGGTATTTTAAGGCAGTAAGTTTCCAACTATAGGGGAAAATTGGCCTTCAAGTGATCAACTTCAGCTTCGAGGATGTTAACCGGTAGGGCCTCCGATTTAGACGCGTTTATTTTGTATCCCGAGAGTGCACCATAACGATCAAGTTCCGCATGTAAATTCGGGAGGGAAATCCTAGGTTGTGTCAGGGTGAGGATAACCTCATCAGCAAACAGTGAGATTTTAAATTCCCTGCCTCTAACTGGGATGCCCCGAATGTCCAGATTTCTGCAAATAGAGGCAGCCAGGGGTTCAACACACAGCGAAAATAGTAGGGGTGAAGGCGGGCATCCCTGCCGGGTGCCATTAGCCACTGAGAAGGAGGAGGAGAGGGCAAAGGGAGTTTTAACTTGAGACGAAGGGTTGGAATAAAGATGTTGGATCGCTCGCAGGAAGGGTCCTCCGAAACCAATGTGATGTAACGTGGAAAACAGAAAGGGCCATCCAAGGGGATTGAAAGCCTTTTCTGCATCCAAGCTGAGTACCAAGGATGCTGAGCTGTCCCTGTTCGCCACATCAATCAGATCTATGACCTTTCTAGTATTGTCACCCGCTTGGCAGAGTGGGACAAAGCCCACCTGGTCTTTGTGAATGAGGGAGGGAAGGACTACGTTCAAGAGGATCGAAAGAAGTTTGCTGAAAATTTTTAGGTCTGAATTCAAAAGGGCAATGGGTCTGTAGCTGGCACATAGGGAGGGATCTTTATCTGGCTTTGGGATCAAGGTGATAAAGGATCTTTGCATGTCCGGTGGAATGGGGGTGTCTTGGAGGAAGGCATTAAAAAGTTTACACATATAAAGGATTAACAGAGGGAGAAAGGATTTGTAATACTCATAGGATAGTTCATCTGGGCCAAGGGCTTTATGAGATGTAGGGATTTAACAGTCAGCTCAATTTCTTCTTCAGTAATAGGTGCGTTTAGAGATGGGAGGTCTGTGGATTTGAGTTGAGAGATCCCACTCTGCTTAAGATATTGTTGGATGCGATGAGCTAAGTCGTGAGAGGGAGGGTTACAAGGGATTCCAGGATTGTTATAGAGATCAGTGTAGAATTCTGCAAAAGAAAGAGCAATCTCTTGAGGGTGGGACAGTAAATATCCAGATTTATTCCTAATATGGTGCGGTGTCATCATATGGGAACTGTCACGCAGTTTCCTAGCCAAAAGGGAGTGAGCCTTGTTACCCTTATTGTAATATAGGTGTTTGAATCTGATCAAGGCTTTTTCCACTCGACCCAGTGCTAAGGGTTGCATGTAAGCTGTTTTTTTTATTGAGTAGGGATAAGTAAGGGGAAAGTTGCAACCGGTGCTCCAGGACCTTAAGTTCTCTTTCAGCTTGCAGTTTTGTGGCCCATGCATTTTTCTTCATGGTGGAAGACAATGCAAGGCACCGACGTCAGAGGACTGCCTGATGGGCTTCCCAAAGTGTGGGGAGGGAAACGTCAGGGGTGTTGTTTTCCGCAAAATAAAATTTTAGGGAGGTTCCCAATTCTGTTTGCGAGTGGAGGTGGAATTTATTCAACTGCCAGTTGTAGGGCCTACGGTTAGGAGTTCCTAGGTCAAGCGTAAGTAGGATAGGGGCATGGTCAGATCAAGAGATCGGAAATATCTATGCTGATCGGGCAATGCAAAGAGTGAAGTTGTTAACAAAGAAGTAGTCTATACGGGAGTGTGTGATGGGGGGCAGAGTAAAAAGTGTACTGTCGATCACCAGGGTGGAGAACCCGTCAGGCATGAAAAAGAGCGTATCGTCTAGTAATTTGTTGGAAGAGCTCCGAGTGTCTAAGGAATGGAGTTTGGGGGGCCCTGGGGTTCACCACATGGCGATCAGAAGCTGCAGACTGGGTTAAGTTGAAGTCACCCCCATCACTAGAAACTCATCGTCTGACCGGAAAAGGTGGGCATAAACTTTAGATAGGAACCAAAGTTGTCAGACATTCGGGGCATATAAGGCACAAAAAGTAGCTGCCTGCGATTGCCACAGGCCCCGGAGAATGATAAAGTGGCCTTGTGGGTCACGGTAGGACTGAGAGCAAGTGAATGGAGACCCGCGTTTAATAAGTATTGAAACGCCCACTCGTTTATGAGGGCCTGAAGACAGGTAGACCTGGGGATAGTGTTTGCAGGCGAATGCGAAGGAACCAACTTTGTCAAAATGTGTCTCCTGGACTAGGATGACATCAGTTCCTGACTGCTTTAATTCCCTTAGTGCCAGATTTCTCTTTTTGTTGGAATTTAGGCCGTGGACATTAAGGGACAGGATCTTAGCCATGGTGTTGGGTAAAAGCAAGGGGGATAGTACTTATCTGATATGGTTGATAGGAGTCCGTAACAAGGAAGCCAGTAGTGGGTACTCTCCAGGAGGAGGTCCAGGTAGGTGCAGGGGACCGCACGAGGAGCCAGTTGATTACGGGAGGGAAGAGAGATAAAAGAAAGGCAAGAAAAGGTTAGTACAATAGAACATTGAGAAAATTCGGCATACGTTATCACAAGACCTTGTAAGGCTAACAGGCCTAGGTCAGTACGGGTGCCTATAAGTCCTCCCAACTCAGACCCAAGAGGACGGGTCAGGGGGACACAGAGGAGCCCAAGGTTGGTCAGAAAAATAAGGAAACGTTAGTCAAAGTGTCAGGTCACCTTGAGGCTAGGTGACAGATGCACACCGTTGGGATCAGGAGTGCACCGCAAGGTAGTGGACCCTACGGCTGACTGCTGCGGATGGGAGTCAGGGTGGCAAAGAAGGCAGGGCCGCTGGAACGCCAACACGGATCCCACCGGGGTTAGAGCGTAAAATTCCCTGGGGCGCGGAGTCTAAAAGCCAGCAGGTGTTCACTAGAGCCTCTAGTGGTGAGGATGGACTGGGCTGCAACTGGCTCCAGGTCACGACCCCCAGAGTCCCCCAGCTCACTCCCACAGTAGGCAACAGAAGGATAGGGATAGTAAGGGAATAAGCTAAGGTCGGGGCCACAAGCAGACAAGGACAACAGAGTTCACGCCAAGGTTCAGGGTCACAGGCAACCAGGGATAGTCGGGGACACGCCAAAGGTCAGGGTCACAAGCAGACAGGGAAAGTCGAGAACAGGCCAAAGTCGGTAACTGGAATCAGACGTAGGAAACAGAGCAAGTACACACAAAAGCTAACACACAATGATTGATCAGCACTGCTGGCTTGCAGTGCACAGGTTAATATAGGGTTCCCTGATAGGGCCTGGGGTGGGGCCATGCTTAGAAGAGAGGTTATAAAACCAGCCAGGTGTGAGTGGCTGGCCTCTTAGTCTGAACACATGAGGAGAAGGTAAGCTGACAGAGAAAGATTACTGCATAACCATGACACAAATACCCAGAGGGAATTAGTGAGCGGAAAAATCATCCACTCTCATGTCTCATTCGAGACATGCCCATGAGGTAAACCTAAGACAAAAACAGGGGCACATGGGGATTAAAAGCTGGACAATGGTTAGGGCAGAGTCACCAGCTGTGGCCAGGTGGCAGTTCAGTAGAGGAGCAGATGCCATGGGAGATAGGACAGATATAGTTCAACCATTTCGGTGTACCTTGGCCCCGAGGTCGCTTAGGTGAGGGGACCTTCTGCCAGACTGTGGGTGGCGGGGGAGGTGTAGCCACAAGATCCCAGTCAGGGAGTTGGGGGGCAGGAATCTACAAGACATCACAAAAGGTAGCTACTGTAATGCCCTGTACACACGGTTGGATTCTCCGACGGAAAATGTGCGATCGGAGCTTGTTGTCGGAAATTCCGACCGTGTGTGGGGTCCATTGGACTTTTTCCATCGGAATTTCTGACACACAAAGTTTGAGAGCAGGCTATAAAATTTTCCGACAACAAAATCCGTTCGCGTCAATTCCGACCGTGTGTGGACAATTCCGACGCACAAAGTGCCACGCATGCTTAGAATAAATTCAGAGACAGAACTGCTGGGTCTGGTAAAATTAGCGTTCGTAATGGATATAGCACTTTCGTCACGCTGCAATGTTTTAAATTGTTTAATGCAGCGCACTCTCTTTTTCTTTATAATGCTAGAAGAATGAAGTTGTTTTGCTGCTCATATTCACACAGAGTTCTCACAAACGTTATTATTCATCGTGATTTCATGAATATCATATTTTTATTTGTCACATCTCCCGAAAAGAATTACATTTTTGAATGTTTTCAGATTTTGTTTTTTTTGTTTTTATTTTTTGAAATCCTGATCTCCTGTTATTTTTTGTATACATTTTTTTTTTAACTCCAGAATAGTTTTGGGTGTGTTTTGTGTGTCAAGTTACCACAACACGATTATTATCTTGTATTATTTAATCTCAAGGAGATTGCTTGGTGTTGGTGTTTCTTGTTAATTTCACTTTGATTTTTTTAAATGTACCTGCCTCCTCACAAACAAACTGTCCTTTTTGAAGGAAAACATACATAGGCGAGTATAATAAAACAAACCAAAAATTTATTAAGGGGGTCATAACCAAAGAAAGAGGAGGCAACGCTGGAGAAACAGCAGAAATTGGCGAAGCCTTTGGCCCCCAGGGCACACATCAATTATTTTACTGCCAAATTGGTGGCCTGAGGAGTCCATATATAAGGGAGTACAATCTGGTCCAGAAGTCCAAGAGATCATGAACAGCAGCAGATGACATACATGTCCCCAGACTGTGGTCATACAAGAGCCTGCATCTTTTGTCAGACCAGACTGAACCCAGGCCATCACTTTCTTGTCTTCCTTACACGCTTCCTTCCAGGCTGTGTCTGTGGTGTTGCAGGTGTGCAGGGCCGGTACAAGGGGTGGGCGGAAGGGGCAGATGCCATGGGCAGAGCAATTTATTGTAGGAAGGGGGCGCAGTGCTGGCAGGCAGTGTACTGTTAAACTTTCTTAGCAACTGCCACTGGCCGCCCCTACAAAACTACAGAGCTGCGCCTGCTTGCAAAGAATGTGCCGCGTGCAGAGGCGTATTAAGTGGGGGGCGGGCCGCCCTGGGTACCACACACTGGGGGGGTGTTAGACCGCCCCCCTCCGGGATTAAAGCAGTGGCAGCGCCGCAGTGACAGGCACAGGCATTGAGATGCGATCTTTATTGTAATGCAAGGAGGAGGGGGTGTGCGGGGGGGGTGCAGGGTGACGCCACTGCACCTACCCTCCCCTCCTCTCGCGGCCGTGGGCTGTCTGTCTGTGCAATCCTGGATGTCACACAGGCACAGCCGAGCAGAGTGAAGCTGCCTCCCCCTCCTCTCTGTTTATGTGTAAACAAGGGAAGGGGATCTGCTGAACATGTACCACCACGCTGATCTGAGGTACTGAATGGGGGGGTCTGCACACTGCACTGAACGGGGGCTACACTGAAGGGGGGTCTGCACTGAACGGCGGGGCTACACTGAAGGGGGGTCTGCACTAAGTGGGGGGGCTACACTGAAGGGGGTCTGCACTGAGCGAGGGGCTACACTGAAGGAGGCGTCTGCACTGAAGGGGGGTCTGCACTGAATGGGGGGCTACACTGAAGGGGGCATCTGCACTGAACGGGGGCGTCTGCACTGAAAAGGGGGCTACATTGAAGGGGGGTCTGTACTGAACGGGGGGCTACACTGAACAGGGGTCTGCACTGAGCGAGGGGATACACTGAAGGAGGCGTCTGCACTGAACGGGGGCATATGCACTGACTGGGGGGCTACACTGAAGGGGGGTCTGTACTGAAGAGGGGGTCTGTGTAACATGCAGGGGGTCCAGAGCTGCAGGGTGCTGTGTCATATAAAGGGGTCCAGAGATGCAGGGTGTTGTGTAATTTAAAGGGGCCCAGAGGCGCAGGGGGCTGTGTAATGTAAAGGGGCCCAGAGGCGCAGGGGGATGTGTAATGTAAAGGGGTCCAGAGATGCAGGGTGCTGTGTAATGTAAAGTGGTGCAGGGGGCTGTGTAATGTAAAGGGGTCAAGAGGTGCAGGGGGCTGTGTAATGTAAAGGGGTCCAGAGGTGCAGGGGGCTGTGTAATGTAAAGGGGTCAGTACGGGGGATCGCTGGACTCCAGGTTAGCAGGACTAGGGGGGATGGGGAGGGGGTCCAATGTAAGTTCACCTTACAGATTTTCTGTAAAGTGAACTTACAATTTAACCATTTGCCGATCCGCCGCAGTACATATACTGCAACGGGGCTGCAGCTACAGTATTGTATAGTTGTATTGTTTTAAGTGTTTTCTGGTTTTGAAAGGACACTGACTCTTTATACCGGGGGGCGCAATTTGTCATCTTCGCCCTGGGCACCAGATGGCCTTTTCCCAGCACTGCAGGTGTGGCAGGAGGAGGAGGAGGATGATGCAACTCACACAGGTGGGTATTGGCTGTGATTTCGCCCCTCACCCTCTTAGTTAATGTTTTATAAAGGATGTCCTCACACATGAGGTGTTGGCCCTCCTGCATGTCCTGCAGCTTTGTGGCAGCCATGCAGGCAAAGGCCTCTTCACGAGTGGGGGTGGCTCTGAGGGACGCAGAAGCCTCCTGAATCAGCCCGAGTGCTGACTCCTCCACGTTACTTCCCTTCCTGGGTCTTTTGTTTGGAGGGCGGAGGGGAGGGACCTGAGATTCTGTGAGGCTCCTACTGGGCCCGGCCACCTCCTGGCTGACACTTACCCCCGCCTCCTCCTGGCTGCCACTTACCCCAGACACCTCCTGGCTGCCACTAGCCCCCGCCTCCTCCTGTGTGCTACATTCCACAGCCTCCTCCTGGCTGAGGTCTTCCTGTGTATGAAAAAGGGACATAGTTTTAGTTTTTTCTTCATCAATCACACACAATTTTCACCTCATGACTGTTGCAAATTGAATGTTAACAAATATAAAAGACAATCATTCTGAGCCCAGTATTTTTCATTCTTGTCCCAATTATTTTTGCCCACTACTGTCTATTGATATGTAAAACACTTTATTAAATCAGCAATTAGTGATCAATAATAACATCTAGTAAACATCATTTATTTATTGAGCAGAAATCTGTAGAAGAATGCTATACCTGGCTCAAGCTGGGCTCCTCCACTTCTTTCTGGCTGGAAGTCCCAGGTTGGACATCGGAAGCCTCAGCTGGGGTGGAAGATAGGGTGGAAGGAAGAGTGGAAGGAAGGGTTGAGAGAGGGATTCCCTGACTTCAGTCTGGTCTGACAGAAACCGTAGTCTCTCACAGTACCACAGCCTGGGGACATAAACGTCATCTGCTGCAGGTCCTGATCTCTGGGAATCCTGCACCTTCTTGCGCTCCCTAAGATAAGTGCTCCTCAGGCCACCAATTTTGACTTTTAAATAGGGGATGGTTGCTGTGGGGACCACCGGCTTCACCAAGTCCAGCAGTTTCTCCAGCGCTGCCTGCCTCTTTTGTTTATGATTATAATGTGGGTGTTTGACCTGCCACAGACAGGGCAGCTCCCTGTATTTATCTATGAACAGGGGGAGGAAGTTGTGGTCATTGAAGCCATCCATTTTATCTGCAATACACAAGACAAACCCTAATGTCAGGCTAAAGTCTCCTAATCTTCTCCCATTATAGGCCTCAATCTATAAGCAATATAGGCCCAAGTTTAAATGTTACCTTCGTTACCACGATCGGCGTTTCCGATACTCCTTCCTCCGCTCACAGATCGTACGTAGGACGCACGCGTGTTACGCTTTATATACACTGCGCATGCGTGAAACTCCGCCCGCCCCTGACGTTCTTTCTAGTCTATTCCCCGCCCCTTCTCGTTCGGCGCAGTGGGGAAGAGCACATGGCGGAGACACAACAGGTGCGTGCTAATAGCAGCAACGAGGAGGAGGAGAAGATTTAGGGCATCAAATATGGCCTTTGTTGAGATGGTGGAGATGATGGACATATTGAAGAGGGCCGACTATGACGGGAAGCATGGACCTTACCCCAACCCCAATGTCAGAAAGGCCAAGATCATGTCAAAAGTTGTGAAGAGTCTGCACAGGAATTTTGGGGTACGGCGATCTAAGGATCAACTGAGTTAGCGGTGGTCGGACCTCAAATTAAGTGAGCATGAACAGTATAGAAGGATCAGGAGAGTGCTGCAAAAAAGTAAGTACCGGTAGTTGTCCTGTGTTCCAATTGTTTATTTTTATTACGTTCGTGCTGCTCCATGTGCTTTTCTTTACTGTTGTACAGTTTAAAATGGCAACATTCATGTTCATGGACACATTATTTGTTCGTAGGAAACATTGTTAGTTCGGCCAATAAAACACCATGTTTTGTCCAGATGCAGTTCAATACATTTTTTCTGGCCTACTTCTCTTAAAATAAGTTTGTTGTCTAGAAGGGTTAGTAACTAGAATGAAATGCAAACTAGATTCTGTGTAAGGAGAGGACACTCAGCAGCTGTTTACACATCTGGACGCTGGAGCACTAGTGTGGGACACAAGAACACCCTTTTTATTAGGGGGCCCACACAGGTGCTCCATTGTATACTATAGGGGGTGACTCCATCTGTGATACTTGTACAAAACAGGTAAGTATTCAAGCTTGACAAAGGACAAAAATATTTCTTCATCTTGCAACTTTGCCAAAAGAGACAATTGTACCCCACTTCCAAGCAATGTTTCATATTCCTATTTCTGCCATCAAATATCTGTGTGCTAAGTATACCTATTTTTTAAAATAGGGGAGAAAAGACTCGGAGGACACCACTCATCAGAGGAGACCACGGACCCCCCACCTCAGGAAGATGGGGAAATTCTCAGTGGCGGCTGGTGAAGATTTAGGATGGGGGGCTCCAGGCCCCGCCCTTCCATTTTGACCCCTCCCACTTGGTGAAAATGGGTGTGGTTTCAGCTAAATAGTGGGCGTGGCTCTAAGGTGGTGTGGTTAGTGTCTGAGTTGAATGAGGGAGAGAGGGATGGAGGGACAGCAGGCCCAGATCCTACACAACAATAGAAATATGTGTATTCTAGAAAGTTTAACAATCAGCAGATAAAGATACTCCAAACACCTGGTGTTAGCACTTCAATCATCCCGGCACCATTGTTGTTATGGTGTCAGGATGATTGAAGTGCATTATTTCTTTTATTGCATTGTAATATAAAATGAAATCATTCAACTTACCATAATGCAGAATCAGTGGGAGCCCCGAGCGTGTCACTAGCCTGGTCACCTGCCACCAGATGCCATCAGGTGTCCCCAGCGGAGTCCCTCCTTACATCAGGTGCCCCCAGCAGAGTCCCTCCTTACATGCAGCCTGTGTCACATAAAATGCAGCCTGTGTCACCACCAAATTGATGCAGCATGTGTCACCACCAAATTGCAGCAGCCTGTGTCACCACCAAATTGCAGCAGCATGTGTCACCAAATTGCAGCAGCATGTGTCACCAAATGGCAGCAGTATGTGTCACCAAATTGCAGCAGCATGTGTCACCAAATTTTAGCAGCATGTTTCACCAAATTGCAGCAGTATGTGTCACCAAATTGCGGCAGCATGTGTCACCAAATTGCAGCAGTATGTGTCCCCAAATTGCAACAGTGTCACCAAATTGCAGCAGTATGTGTCACCAAATTGCAGCAGTATGTGTCATCAAATTGCAGCAGTATGTGTCCCCAAATTGCAGCAGTGTCACCAAATTGCAGCAGTATTTGTCCCCAAATTGCAGCAGTATGTGCCCCCAAATTGCAGCAGTGTCACCAAATTGCAGCAGTGTCACCAAATTGCAGCAGTATGTGTTCCCAAATTGCAGCAGCGTGTGTCACCAAATTGCAGCAGCGTGTGTCACCAAATTGCAGCAGTATGTGTCCCCAAATTTTAGCAGTGTGTGTCCCCAAATTGCAGCAGTGTGAGTGTGTGTCCCCAAATTGCAGCAGTATGTGTTCCCAAATTGCAGCAGTGTGTGTCCACAAATTGCAGCAGTATGTGTCCCCAAATTGCAGCAGTGTGTGTCCCCAAATTGCAGCAGTATGTGTCCCCAAATTGCAGCAGTATGTGTTCCCAAATTGCAGCAGTGTGTGTCCCCAAATTGCAGCAGTATGTGTCCCCAAATTGCTGCAGTATGTGTCCCCAAATTGCAGCAATGTGTGTCACCACCAAACCACCCTCCCCCCGTTACTTACCTTGCTATGTGTTGTCCTCTCCAGCGGTGTCTCCTGTGAAGAACTCCGTTCCTCTCATACTTCCTGTTTCCTCTCTCTCTCGAGAGAGAGAAGCAGGAAGTAACATCATACTCAGATGTCAATCAAACCGCCCGGCCATAGTAATAGATACTAGGGCCGGGCGGAAGCTACTCGGCGCCTCACAAAGCGCCGCAAGGCGGGCTAAGCGCCCGCAAATGCAGCGCCACATCTGCAATCTCGTGATTGCATAGACGTGGAGCTTCCCATAAGTGCACTGTGTCCGGCATCGCACTGTGTCCGGCGTCCGAACACAGTGCACTTAAGGACCGTTTTTTGTATTATTTTTCTAAAGGGCCAGCTTTAAAAAAAAATTATTTATTTTTTATAATTTTTTTTTTTTGACTGCCTGGAGGGGGCTGGGGGGGGGGCGGCGCCCAGGCGACCCCTATGGACGGGCCACCACTGGAAATCCCCCAACCCAACCAGAGGAGGAGGAGGGAGACGTTGTGGAAATTGTCACCACAACAGGTGAGTGTCTGCGACCACAGCTTCAGGTAAGAGATGGATGCCTGCATATTTATAATACATGGTGTGTTTTTTTTTTTTATTTTAGGTGAACGTGATATGGAAAAGGAATGTCACTTCACCAGTGAAAGTGCCCAGATCCTCATCGGGGAGATAATGGGGTGTAATAGGGATTTGTACAACATAAAGCAAAACATCAATGATGTTCAAAACAAAATGAAGAACATCATTGATGTTTTAGGGAGAATTTAAAACACCCAGAAATCCCTAACTTATTGCAACTTTATTATTGTTATTTTTATGACAATTTTTTGAGATATTATAGAAAAGCCAAATTTTGAAGATGCACACAGTGTGTCAACATGTGCTATCTGCCATCACGGGAGATTAATGTACGCGTAATGTAAAGTAGCTGAGAGAAAGGGGTTTCACCTACAAAACACGTCCATTGATCCCCCATGATGGCAGCCAGCACATGTTGACATTAGGCAATTTGTGTGCATCTTCAAAATTTGGCTTTTCCAGGGGGGACACCCCATCTGCTGAACGCAATATCAAACACAGTTTATAAATACTCATGTCTGATATTGCCTTCACTTTCTATAAATGTTGAACTTTGTAAGTTCCAGAGTTGTGTATTTTTTATGGTTTTAAACATGCCTGTTTTACCTTAAATGGCAATTTCTAATTATTTTAATGTGACCCAAAAAATTGTTAAACAACAAACATGTTGGTTTGTTCAAAAAACCTTTTAGAAAAGCACATGTGATTGTGCTTTGATTAAAAAGATTGATAATCAACAATGTGTGGCTTCCTCTTTCAATGCTCAAAAGCATTTTTTGTAGTAAAGTTGGTGTTTTCAGTGACAATGGGGGTTATTTACTAAAGGCAAATCCACTTTGCACTACAAGTGCCGTTTCAGTGCACTTGTAGTGCAAAGTGTATTTTCCTTTAGTAAATTACACCCACCAGTGCTTTCTAATTTTACACAATCACGCCATTTTCAGGACTCAACAAAATTTAGGGAATGGTGTTGAAAATTATTTTTATTTTCATCAGTAATGCATTACATACATTCACAAAAAAAACAAGGTGTGTGTGTAGCAGACCCACAACATAATAATTAATAGTTAGCTGGAGAAGAGATTGTCACCTCATGTGTCAACGAAATTTCGTTTGCACTGTTGAAGAAAAAGGCCAAAAAATTAGACCATTAATAAAAGATAACTGAAGAGACAGCTAAAAGAAAGCCAAGCAGGAAATCAAAGCAAATATTTGTTCAGTTTAAAACATATTTTGAATTAAAAAATGTCTCAGACATTGTCTGGCATATCGATGGCCCTCCTACCCGCAAAGTATTCCATGTATCTTATACGGACCTCGCGGGCACTCTGGGGAGGCAAGCCAGGATGGCCAGCTTCAAGCGCCGTCAGGGTTGGTTCATTAATATTAATTCCAGCCTCAGGCCCAACTGAGGCAACATAGTTCCAAGAATTCCTCCTTAAAAGTTGTGGAGAACACGGCAACACAGAATGATGGGATTGAGTTTATATTCCGTCATGTGTATGGGTGTAAGAAATAGGCGGAACCGGCTGGCCATTATTTCAAATGTGTTCTCCACCACTCTTCTTAATTAAAAACCCTCTGGTCCGGGGTGAGGGTCCTCATAGGGAATGGCCGCATAAGATGGTCCCCCAGCGCAAACGCTTCATCCGCAACGAAGACGAATGGGAGTCCTTCCGCATTGTCTTCTGGAGGTGGCAAGCCCAAGCTGCCATTCTGGAGACGCCTGTAGAACTCCGTCTGGGCGATGATTCCACCATCTGACATCCGGCCATTCTTCCCCACGGCCACATACAGGAACTCGTAAGTAGCCAACATCACAATACTATTGAACCCCCCTGTAGTTGTAATAGTATCACCCCGAGATGGGGGGGTGGGACGATGTGGACGTGTTTCCCATCAATTGCCCCTATGCAGTTAGGAAGGTCCCACCGCTGGGCAAAGTGGGAGGCCACAGTCTGCCATTCCTGTGGGTTGGAAGGAAACCGTGGAGTCAAACAAGAACAAAAAATGTATCATTTTGCACATAAACATTGAAAGCAGATTAGACACAAACATTCTTGGCCAACATCAGTATAACATTTATTTTAGGGAGTATTTAAAGATAAAGGTATAAGGTCCACCTATCAGATCCCCCCCGCCCCCTCATGGGCCATTTTAAAAAAAAAATGGGGGGGGGGAGATGTTTTGGACAGGTAACCCTCTCCACTTCATTGAGAGATAAATGCCTAAATAATGTGTATTACTGTGGCCAGCCCCTCCTTACTTTACACTAATGGCAGCCCACTGGACAGGTAAAAAGTGTCATAATACAAAGATATAAATACACACTGTACACATTTTAGCACATTTTTACATTCTGGTATTACATATCAAGATGATAATAGGATACAAAAACTTTAAACAGTACCATTTGAAAGTATTCAGGCAGGCCCGAGCACTACATGCTTTGGGGAATTCATCCATAAATCTGACCACAAAAGAGGTAGGTATAGTGTGTATGGGTTTGGCAAAGTCAGCAGATAAAGGATTGGTATCAACTGACTTAGCGGTTGGGGGGAGGGAGGGTTCCAAACGATTTTGGGACCCAAAAAAAAGCCTCTGGCACTGCCTGAATTTAAAGCACAAAAAACATTTTTACACATTATAGGGTGTTTTTAGGGTAAAGCACTACTATGGAGCTCACAAAATACATTGTTAAGTGACTAGGCGAGGTGGATATAGGCCCAGGAGAGCATGCTGGGGAGGTAAGTGAAGGCAAATATGTATGAAGGACAAAAAAAATGTCAAATAAAACCAGCATGCATGAGGACAAAAGGGACATTAACAGCATATTACAATCATGATAATTAGGGTATAAGGAAAGAAATACATTACATTAGCAAACATTAAATACAATAAAATGTGATGTTAACCACTTGCTGACCGCCGCACGCCGATGTACGTCCAAATATTGGCGGCGGATATCGTTGTTATGGCAGCAGCTAGCTGCCATAACCCCGATATCCCCGTTTTTGTGCGGCGGTCGGCTTTCAGATAAAAGTGGTCCCTGCGGCGGATTCGCCGCTAGATCACTTTTATCGGTGGCGGGAGAGGGCCCCCTCCCGCCGCGATCCGGTGCCTTACCGGAGCCGTCGGTAGCGGCGGAGGCGATCGCGTCCGTCTCTCTACTGTGCCTGGAGACGAGTGAGGCTAAGATGGCGCCCACTCATCTCCATGACCTTGCTGGGCGGAAGCGACGTCAAAACGTCACTTCCGCCCATGCCTCTTAAAGGCACATTTTTTTCAATGTCATTTTTTTAATATGAGGTCTGAGGTCTTTTTGACCCCAGATCTCATACTTAAGAGGTCCTGTCATGCTTTTTTCTATTACAAGGGATGTTTACATTTCTTGTAATAGGAATAAAAGTGACAATAATTCTAGCCCTAGACCTCCTCTGTAACGCAAAACATACAACCTGTAGAATTTTTTAAACGTCGCCTATGGAGATTTTTGAGGGTAAATGTTTGACGCAATTCCATGAGCGGGCGAAATTTTGAAGCGTGACATGTTGGGTATCAATTTACTTGGTGTAACATTATATTTCACAATATAAAAAAAAATTGGGCTAACTTTACTGTTGTCTTATTTTTTTATTCAAAAAAGTGAATTTTTTCCAAAAATAGTGCGCTTATAAGACCGATGCGCAAATACAGTGCAAAAAAAAAGTGTTGCAATGACCGCCATTTTATTCTCTAGGGTGTTAGAAAAAAACTATATATAATGTTTGGGGGTTCTAAGTAATTTTCTAGCAAAAAAACCTGTTTTAAACATGTAAACACTTAAAATCCAAAACAAGGCTGGTCCTTAAGTGGTTAAAGGATAAAAATCTTACCTTAATATAGTCCTTCTGCAGGACCTGAATTATGGCAGAACAGGTCTCTGGGATAATGATCCCCAGAGCCTGGGGGGAGATGCCTGTCGAGAACTTGAGGTCCTGCAGGCTTCTCCCCATAGCCTCTGCTCTGGAGTGATGGCTTGCCTCATGCAGGTATCCTGCCTGCTGATATAAGGGGTCAGCAAAGCCAACAGTGAATTACGGGGTCCGTCATCCAAAGAAAGTTCCTGAAATCGTCAGGATTATTCTCACGGATCTCACGGAGCAAAGGCATGTGACAGAATTGGTCATGCTGAATTCTTGGTCCATGAACTCCTCCTCGCCCTGTCAATGGACTGGGCTTGTGTCAAAGTAAGAACCCCAACACCAAGCCCCTGCACAGCACGAACTCTACGATGAGTACATACACGCAACATGGCTAGAAAACAGTCGGCTGCTCAGAACAAAGTAACAGCCTGTGTAGTCTGATCCAATAAAAGAGCTACCTTAGTTCAAATACTGGAAAAGTGAATGCTGGTTCTGATAAAAAGATGCATCCCTGTTTGTTGTGTATGGGGCTGCATAGTCACAGACCGGTCAGGGTGCTCATGCTGACCCGTGTTCACAGCATCAAAACTGGACCACAAGTAATGGAAGATTGCTTTATCTGCCTGCAAAAAAATGTGAATGTATCCTCTTTCGTTTAATAAAATATATTGATTTTAACAATATTATACTATTGGAGTGCTTCTGTTTTTATGTATGACTCGGATCCGCTCTTGATGCCATTTCTGTGAAAGGAATCCTCTGACCTGCTGGGATTGCTGGATTGTGTTTTACACACTGTAGGACTATCAAAACTGCTACTTTTTCTTTGGACTGTTTGTTGGAATCACACATTTTTTCCACTTTTATTCGCATATTTGGAATATTGTGGTACAATTATATGTACTATATTAACATTGGAGCGCTGCACTATTAGTTTATTGAATGGAAGAAGGTGGCCTGGCCTGGTGTGAGGAACACAAGTTTAAGGTGTTGACCGTATTCTCTAGATCTCAATCCAATGGATCATTTGTGGGATGTGCTGAAGAAACAAGTCCGGTCCATGGAGGCCAAGCCTCACAACCTACAGTACTTAAAAGATCTGCTACTGATGGTGCCAGATACCACAGCATACCTTCAGAGATCTGGTGAAGTCCATGCCTTGAAGGATTATGGTGGGTGGTCATATGTTATGACTTGGCCAGATTAACCCTTGCCTAGCAAAATACAATTTTGGCACCAAAAACACAATTCGACTGAATTTAGATTACTGGTTATTAGGGATGTGCTTCAGATTCAGACCAAAGTAGAACTCAGTTCGAACTTAAACATAATAGGGTGTTCGTCCGTCCACCGAGCCAAACCTGGGAAAATTGATACATTTAGCAGCAGTAATATTACCGCTGCTAAACGTGACAACTTCTCAGGCTGTTTGATCTCCTCCTCAGAGAAGGTTTGGCGAGGCATGCTGGCAGTAGTGTCAATCAACTTCCTGGAAAAATCTGATTGGACGAAAGCCTAATGCTTATACCTTTCATGTGAGTGTTTAATACTTTTAATAAATCTCCATTTAAACTGATTTACACTATTTGGCCATTCCTTCTCTTCATTTGTTGCTGTTTTTGCTGACCCCACCGTTGATCTGAGGAATACGATCTTTGGGAGCTGCACCCCATACCTTTGGGCCTGATCAAGTTCGAGGAACGTAGCCACGTGGAAGCCACTCCACCAACTCTGCCCTCCCAGGCCAACTGCAGTCCAGCACCACCTGAGCTTAACTGACTCCACCTGGCATATGCCTTGTTGGGTCCACCTAGTCCGGTAAGCCTTTTCACTTTCATTGGTGGTGTGTGGGCTCCCCCTACAGATGGTTTACACCCTTGTTGAGATCCATTTCAGAGGACTTTTTATATTTTCTCCAAGGATGTCCCTTTGAGTACACAAACTTGGAACTGTCAGTCTATAGACTTCATCTTCAGACCCCTGATCTTAGCGCTACACTTATTTTGTTTTTTGATATTGTCTACACTTGCTGGTTGTGTTAGCTGCTGTTTGTATTCCACTTTTTGGTAGCGCAGAATTATTGTGTACATATATAATGCCGCGTACACGTACACACGGTCGGACTTTTTGTCTACAAAAGTCCGACGGACGCCGACGGACTAAAGCTGGCTGACAATCCGATCGTGTGTGGGCTTCCCCGGACTTTCAGCGGACTTTCAGCGGACTTTTGCAGCCTCAAATCTGACGGACTTTAGATTTGAAACATGCTTCAAATCTTTACGTCGTAACTACGCCAGACCCAGAAATCCTCTGTGTGCTAGTCCGACGGACAAAAACCCACGCTAGGGCAACTATTGGCTACTGGCTATCAACTTCCTTATTTTAGTCTGGTGTACGTCATCACGTACGAATCCGTTGGACTTTTGTGTGATCGTATGTAGGCAAGTCCGTTCGTAAGAAAGTCTGCCGCAAGTCCGCCGCAAGTCCACCAAAAGTCTGACAAAAGTCCGTCGAAAGTCTGTCAGACAGGCTGTCGGACTTTTGTAGACGAAAAGTCCGACCGTGTGTACGCGGCATAACTATGAACCAGGATGTAGTCATATTTCCAGGGGTCGTGCATCATCTGCATAGAAATTGAGCATTCACCCACTACATATTTTGCACATATGTTTGTGCATGAACATTTCTTGATTATTTTTCTAAATGTAAACTGGAGTTGCAGAATTAATAATTAAAAAGTATTTTGCTTTTTTTTTAATTTTATTTATTTTTGGCTTTTTTCCTTCCTCAAAACATTGGAGACTGCAACCAATACAAACATTTCATGTACAATCTGTGGCATGTAAACTCCCCCTCAATGTAATCCCAAGATAACCAAAAACAGGGAAAGTCTTATCTTTTCAAACTTAAAAAGGAATATCTGATCTGTTTAAAAATAAATGAACACATGCTATGAGGATTGATATCGGAGTTCACCTTTATCATGAAAAAAGACCCCATCACACAGAAAAAGCACTGCAAAGCATTTTACAAGATAACATAAAGGCAAATACACAGCACCGTGAAAGTAATTACTCGGCCATTTGAAAAATCATGTGAAGGTTGCCTATGCACAGAAAAACAAACAAAACACACCACATACAAAAGTGCGAACACTCAGGACAGACAAATCTTTAGGACATAGATAACAAAATCAAGACAAATGCATAAACTTTCATACAGCTAAGTGAGTATATCAAAGAAAAAGGCCAGTCATTATACACACATCCCTCCAACTCCATCCATAGACCTCCCTGTCTTGTGTGGATCACGCTACAGAAATTTAACGTCAAAATAGGTAACAGCTGAAAACATTTTAGTAAACAATTCCTATTAGTGAAGTAACCGTGATTCCCATATATTTTGAATAGTTAGACCCCTTTCACACTGGGGCGGTTTGCAGGCACTATTGCACTAAAAATAGCGCCTGCAAACAGCCGCTGCTTTGTCTCCAATGTGAAAGCCCCATGTCCCTTATATAACATAGGACATGGTTTTTGGCACGAACACGCGCACTTGCGCAATGAACATTCTCACGTGCTGCTTATTGATGCGCAATAAAAAATTTGTCCCTTAGTTTATTTAACTTCAATTAGGAAACTGAGCTGCTCAGAAAGATGATTAGATTTAAACGTTTTTCAATCAGATTGCACAGTGTATGGGGAAATGAATCGTCCAGAATTCACAATACACAGACATGTATTGAGAAGATGTTTTCATGGAAGTTTCAGCTCCACCAATGTTTATAGACTATCACCATAAAATGCACAATTACAAGTCCAGGGAAACATCCGCACAGTTGTTGATAGGAGGAAGATCTCTAGACTGATTATTGAGTTGTTTCAAAAAGAAGTGAATGAATGGAATAAAAGTGGAAGCGATATTCTCCATGTGATAAGGAAAAGCTCATGGAACCGTAGGCAATATGCAAAAAACAACCAATCAAACATGCATATGAGAATAAAAACACCACACCATTTTTTTTTTTTTATTGAATTAAATTTTTGGCCACGGACTGGTTGGTTTTAATAAATACATAAATAAATATTTTAAATAAATACAACTTATTTCATCAATTAACTTCATCAACCAAATACTGATAAATTAAACCACTCTCAGCTCAGCCACTGAGACTCAAGCTGACTCAACCTTTAATTTAACATTTCCTTACAAATCCCAAACGACAGGAGGGGTGACACTAATAGAACTCCTGTCCACACCAGCCCAACCCGCGGCAGTCTCAATGCATGTTTGAAGGTCAAAATTGAAAATATCTAAACCCACGTCTGATAGATGCACTCCATCATGCCTATAAATACCTGTAATACCTCCTTCCAGCTCCAAATGGCAAAAAGAAAACCCCAATTCAGGAAATAAAAATTTTTCTAAAGCTTTATTGATTATCTTACAAACCTTTTCAAGTGGCTTAAAAGTAACCGATTGTAACCAACATAACCTTGGGACAATTTCGGAAAATATTAATACTGTATTAGGAGAATGTAAGTGAAGAAAACTAAAAGTCTCCTTCATGCTTGAAATTAATTCAAATGTTTTTAATTTCCCTATGCCATTTCCTCCTAGATGGACTATTAGGATATTAGGAGGGGGGGAGCTAGCATAAAGCCTACCTAATTCAAAAATGAAATCACTCCGAACCATACCCCTAAGTCCATGCCAATTAATGCAGAATAAAGATGGATCCATGTCCAGATTCTCAGAGTATATCCTATCTGCTGCTCTTTTCTGAGCCCAGAAAAAATATGAGTGGCCCACAATCCATACCTGAAACCAAAATGTATGTTAATAAGGACCAAATATATAGTTTATATGAATCTGAACGCCATCTACCTATTCTCTTAATTTCACTCCCTTCTAAACCCATCCGAGCAGCTTCTGTAGCCGCTCCGATGCAAAAAGAATGCATAGTTATCCTTAAATGACCTAGCTTTAAGTAACACATACATTTTTTTAAAACCATTGAAAATTGATAACTCATTAAGGGTGAACCATTATGATATATAAATAATAAACTTTGAAAATTTGGCCTAATCTTCAAATAGGCCTTCAAAGCCCTAACCCGGCAAATCTCAGCTTCCGCACATTCTCGCAAAGTTATCCAGGACCCCAACCCTAAAGGGTCTGACTTACTGAATGGAAGAAAAATTTGTAAACTATTATCTAATATATAAACATTGGAAAATAAAATACCAGACTGTTTCTTTTTTGAAGGCGGCAATAATTCTGAGATTCTAAAAGCCGCAAAGAACGCCAATGTAAAAACTGAATTAAACAGAACAGATTCAAACATAGAATAACACACCCAAGGAGTAACCTTACACAATTTAGATAATAATACCGGGGTGACAGGACATCTATCATCCTTATGAACTCCACTTCTTTTGTAACCTTTTAAAACCTGTCTGACTGAAAAGAAACTTTGACATGATGGAAGCCCATAAAGCTTCAAGAAAAAGGAAACACCTGATACCACTTTGTTAACATGCGACCAGGAATGACCTTTTTCTAATAATATATAAGGAAAAGCAATACCAAACTGTGTAAAGAGGACAAAAAAGTGGACCATAATAACTATGAAGCTGTATAATTTTTCCAAGTGGAATAAGCCACTGAGCTTTGAATGTACTTATAAATTAAATTAGATCCCATAAATGGGATGGGCAACGCTCCCCGACTACATCCGTTTCTGTCATTAACAAGATAAACTGGTCCATCTGTTGACGAGAGAGAGATTGGGCAATTATATTAAACTTACCTCTAATACACTTTGCCTTGATCCAGACGTTCCATTTTAGGCACAGAAGAACCAAATGCCGCAAGAAAACCACAGCGTGAGGAGATTTAGCAGATAGGCAGTTTATTTATTATTTATTATTATTTATTATTAATCCTTCTATTTGCAAAATACTCACCCCATATTTCTAAAGCTAAAATAACTGGAAACAATTCTAGTAAAACAATATTTTTACAAAAACCCTTACTTACCCACCTGGAAGGCCATGCTGAAAAACACCAGTGAGTTTTCCAAATAACCCCGAAGCCTAAAGAACCCGCTGCATCTGTGGCTAGACAAAATTCTGAATCTAGAATGAAATCTTGCTGCCATAAAGTCTTACCATTAAATGTCTCAAGAAAATTTAGCCATACCAGAAGATCTGCCTTCATCTCAGAATTCACCCTAACATGGGATGATGGATTTTTTAAACCTGAAATTCACCTATATAGCCTCCTAGAAAAAACCCTACCCATCGGCAGGACTCTCGCTGCAAAGGCTAACTGACCCAATAATGATTGCATTTCTTTTATTGCAACTTTTTTTCTTCTGATAAATTTTAACAAAACCTGAGTCAACCTATATACTTTATCGTTAGGGAGACTAAATTCCATGTCTATAGTATTCAAACCTATACCAAGAAATTTAATGTTAGTTGTTGGAAAAAACATTTTTTCTTCTGCCAAAGGGATGCCGAAAAAATTACACACTAAAAAGAAAGACCGAAGTAAATTAATACAATCTTGTGTTCCTGAAGCTCCCAAAAATAAAAAATCATCTAAATAATGAATGGAAAATTGAGACTTAGCTACTGTATTCACTACCCACTCAATGAAGGATGAAAAAGCTATAAATTGAAACAGGAAATCGACCATCCCATTGGTAGACATTTGTCGAAATAGAATTTATTTTCAAAAACAATTCCTAAAGAATTAAAACAGGCTGGGTTCAGTGGTAACAATCTGAAAGCAGATTTAATATCCGCCTTAGCCATTAATGCGTTAGGACCTAAAATGCACAATTTATTAACTGCTGACTCAAAAGACGCATACGTCACTGCCGTCGAGCTAATCGTTCAATGAGTCTCCAAACGGGAATGACAAGTGATGTATTAGACGGAATTCCCCTGGCTCTTTTTTTGGCACTAATCCTAATGGAGAAACGTTAAAGTCTTCGAATGGAGGGGAAACGAAAGGACCTTCAATTCTACCTGCATCCACTACTTTTAAAAGTTTTTTCTGACTATATCAGGAAATTCTTGTACAGATTTTAAATTATTATTTATTGAGCAACCTGCAGCATTGAAGGAAGGTAGACTGAAACCATCTACAAAACCATCAATTAGCAGCAAAGCCTTCTCTTTGTTTGGGTAAACCTGCAACCAAGGTAGCATTCTTTGTATACTCACTGGGGTTGCCGCTTTTTGGAAAATTGTCCTTTTGTCCGGCCTGAAGCTTACAAAAACATTTTGCGATAGGATGAGACCCAGCGCAAAAAGCACATTCGTGCTTATACAGTGGGAACGGAAAGTATTCAGACCCCCCTTAAATTTTTCACTCTTTGTTATATTGCAACCAATTGCTAAAATCTTTAAGTTCATTTTTTCCTCATTAATGTACACACAGCGAAATGTAATAAGAATATTCCTGCGCTACCCAATTGGAAAAAGAAAAGAAAACAAGAACTCAGAAAAATAGTAAAAACGCACGTATGCGACTGGACAGCTGCATGCACCGAAGCAAGGGTCAGACATAAGCCCAAAATCAAACTGAGGTATAGGGGGGGAGGTGCTGCGCTAACCAGAAGAAAGCTGTAAATCTCTGTCTGTGGTCAATTAATAAAATGACATAAAATCGCATAATAAATCACATAAATAAGTGTTGACACTAAAAAACATTCAAGTCTTAATAATCAGCATCATGTGTATGTGAAAAAAAGTGCATGAAAAATCCTTTTCAATTGGTATATACTAAATGACAAAAAAATTGCATGTTAAATCGCATAAATATGTGTTGACACTAAAAACATATAAATCTAGATAATCATGTGTTGGTGCACAAAAGGACATAAACACTACTTCATGTGAATAATTCTAAATAAAAATACATAGAATAAATCATAAATAACCATCAAAAACATATCCTTATAAATGGTGCAAAACGTACAAAGTGCCAGTGCTTAAAGGTGATCTAGATATCACAAATAAAACACATCAATCCAACGCAATATGGATAATAAATAATATAAATAAATGTCCCAATAATAGTGATATAAAATATATTGTGCTGGCCTGCGAAACAAATGACCAATGACATGCCAGTAAGTGCAGCAAACTTAAAGTGCCAGTGTAAAAGTCATTGAAGGTGCAAAAGCAAGTTCTGGTGTATTCAATAAAACAACAGTGGGGTGTCTGGGATGCAATTGACTCAGTGTCCTCTTCGTGCATAAAACACTAATGTAAGCAGTGGCCCCTTACCTAGCGTTGCTAGGTCAACCGCATGAATTATAGCTAAAACGCCAGGACCTTAGCTACAATTCATGCGGTTGACCTAGCACCGCTAGGTAAGGGGCCACTGCTTACATTAGTGTTTTATGCACGAAGAGGACACTGAGTCAATTGCATCCCAGACACCCCACTGTTGTTTTATTGAATACACCAGAACTTGCTTTTGCACCTTCAATGACTTTAAGTCCTCATGCACACAGGCTGTTAAAATAACGTTATGAAAACGCCAGTATCTTTGCAGTGATTTTTTTAAACTTTTTTCAGCTTTTTTCACATGATTATCTAGATTTATATGTTTTTAGTGTCAACACATATTTATGCGATTTAACATGCGATTTTTTTGGCATTTAGTATATACCAATTGAAAAGGATTTTTCATTCACTTTTTTTCACATACACATGATGCTGATTATTAAGACTTGAATGTTTTTTAGTGTCAACACTTATTTATGCGATTTATTATGCGATTTTATGTCATTTTATTAATTGACCACAGACAGAGATTTACAGCTTTCTTCTGGTTAGCGCAGCACCTCCCCCCCTATACCTCAATGTACACACAGCTCTCCGTATTGACAGAAAAACAGAATTGTTGACATTTTTGCAGATTTATTAAAAAAGAAAAACTGAAATATCACACGGTCCTAAGTATTAACTCAGGTGTATATGTATTCACTGATTGACATTGGTAACATTGGGTTGGCAGACAAAAGATTGTCTTTGAGGCAAAAATAAATTAAGCCATAAGCTAACATCCTTGGAACCCCATTGTAGAGAATGCTGAACAGCTAATTTCTGGCGGAAAGCTTAAACATATGTCAGCCAAAAGAAACCACTAAAGCTTCTGTAAGCCTCAAGAATGATATCTATATGTTGAAATAATGCTGGGCTCCTTTCAGGGAATCTCTCACGCAAAACACTTGAATAAATAACAAAAGCTTGTAACCATGAATAAAAAGATTTCAAGACTGGTTTAAGTCTCTCATCCTCACTCTTATCATCCTTTTTGTCATATTTGTGTGAAAAATCCCTAGAAGGAGGAAGCATCAAACTTAAATCAATATAGTCTTCTCTCCATATGTTTTTCTCTCTCCACTTAGATGAAAACCAAGTGGAGAGAGAATACACTGCATACATTCCTTACTGCTATTTTGCTGACTTTTATCCTGTGACAACACAGCTTCTTTATTTCACGATGCCACTGGATGCTTGTCTGCTAAAACAGAGGACCATACTCCTGTAACAGATTTACAGTGCTGTAACAGTGCTCAGATTTATGGATGAATTCCCCAAAGCATGTAGTGCAAGGGCCTGCCTGTATACTTTCCAATGGTACTGTTTAAAGTTTTTGTATCCTATTATTATCCTGCTAGGTAATAGCAGAATGTCCAAATGTGCTCAAATGTGTACAGTGTGTATTTATATCTTTGTATTATGACACTTCTTACTTGTCCAGTGGGCTGCCAATAGTGTAACTAAGGAGGGGCTGTTCCAAGTAATACCCATTATTTAGGCATTCATCTCTCAATGAAGTGAAGAGGGTTACCTGTCCAAGATTTCCACACACCCCCTATAATGTTAGAAATGGCCCATGAGAGGGGGGGGGGAGGGGGAATATGATAGGTGTACCTTATACTTTGGCGTTGTTAAATTCCCCTTAATAAATGCTATCTGGAGGTTGCCCCATAATGTTTGTGCCTAATCTGCTTGCCATGTTTCTGAGCAAAAATAGTAATGTTTTATTTTTTCCCTGAACAGTTTCCTTCCACGCCACAGGAATGGCAGACTGTGGCCTCCCACTTTGCCCAGCGGTGGGACTTTCCTAACTGCGGAGGGGCAATTGATGGGAAACACGTCCACATCATCCCACCACCCAACTCGGGGTCGTACTATTTCAACTATAAGGGATTCAATAGTATAGTGATGTTGGCGGTGGTGTCGGCTACTTACAACTTCTTGTATGTGGACGTGGGGAAGAATGGCCGGATGTCCGATGGTGGAGTCATCGCCCAGACGGAGTTCTACAGGGGTCTCCAGAATGGTAGCTTGGACTTGCCAGCTCCAGAGGACAATGTGGAAGGACTCCCATTCGTGTTCGTTGCTGATAAAGCGTTTGCGCTGGGGGGACCACCTGATGCGGCCATTCCTGATGAGGACCCTCACCCCGGAACAGAGGGTTTTTAATTACCGGCTGGCCAGAGCCCGAAGAGTGGTGGAGAACACATTTGGAATCCTGGCCAGCCGGTTCCGCCTATTTATGACACCCATCCATATGGCGGAGTATAAACTGAACCATATTATACTGGCGTGCTGTATTCTCCATAACTTTTTAAGGAAACATTCGGCCAACTATGCTGGCTCAGTTGGGCCTGAGGCCGGAGTGATACCTGAAACACTGACGGCGCTTGAAAGTGGCCGTCCTGGCTTGCCCTCCCTGAGTGCCTGTGATGTCCGGTTACGCTACCTGGAGTTCTTTGCTGGTAGGGGGGCCATCAATATGCCAGAAAATATGTGAAGCCTTTTTCTATTAAAAAAAAAAAGAAATTCTTTGTGGACATTTATTGCTTGTGTTTGTTTTAGCTGACCCTGACAGAAATGTGTGGAGTCCAGAAAATGGCGTGATTGTGTAACCTTATACAAAGCACTGTTGGCTGTTATTTACTAAATGCAAAAACACATTTCACTACAAGTGCAGTTGCAACTGCACTGAAACTGCACTTGTAGTGCCAAGAGGATTTGCCCTTAGTAAATAACCCACATTTTCTCTGAAAACACCAATGACATCACCCCAAAAGTGTTGTAGCGTTGAGACAATAATCCACACATTCTTGCTTAACAAACTTTTTTTATACCTGCACAATCACATGTGCATTTACCAAAGGTTTTAAAAAAAAAACAACATGTTTGTTGTATAACAATTTTTGGGGTAGCATTATCAAAAATAGAAATGTCCATTTACGATAAAACAGGCCTGTGTAAAACCAACAAGAAAGACACAAATCTTGAACTTACAAACGCCACATTTGGTAGAACTTGAAGGCAATATCAGACATGAGTATTTAGGAACTGTGTTTGATATTGCGTTCAGATGGGGTGAAGTCACCCCAGGAAAAGCCAAATTTGGAAGATGCACACCAATTTACCAATGTCAACATGTGCGACCTGCCATCATGGGGGATCAAGGGACGTGTTTTGGGGGAGCAACCACTTCCTCTCAGCTACTTTATTATTGAGGAAGTGGTTGCACCCATAAAATGCGTCCATTGATCTCCCGTGATGGCAGATAGCACGTGTTGACACACTGTGTGCATCCTCCAAATTTTGCTTTGTGAAAAATTACAAAAACATTTTGCACATTGTAGCACACCAAAAAACAAAGTGATTTGGAGGGGCTTTAAACTCGCCCCAAAACATCAATGATGTTTTTATTTTTTGGAATAACATCATTGATGTTTTTCTTCATGTTTTCCAATTGTAAATTACACCCCATGAACTCCCCAATCAGGATCTGGGCACTTTCGGATGTGAAAGGATCTGGATCCACAACATCACGATCACCTAAAAAGAGAGGAACCCCAAAAAAAATTAGGTCTCAAAAATATGACGGCATCCATCTCTTACCTGAGTCTGTGGTCGCAGACACTCACCTGTTGTGGTGACTAGTTCCACCACGTCTTCTTCCTCCTGCTCAGATTGTGCTGGGGGGATTTCCCCTTCTTCCAGAGGGGGGGGGGCTCTGGTCTCCTCGGATGAGGGGTGTCTTTCGAGTCTTTTCTCCCCTATGTAAAACAAAATGGTATAATTGGCACACAGATATTTGATGGCAGAACTAGAAATAGGAAACATTGCTTGGAAGTGGGGTACAATTGTCAATTTTAGCAGAGTTAAAAAATGTAGCATTTTCAGTGTCCTTTGTCAAGCTGCAATACTTTACCTGTTTGGTACAAGCTTCACAGATGTAGCCCCCCCCCTATAGTATACACTGGAGCACCTGTGTGACCCCCTAATAAAAATGGTGTTCTGGTGTCCCACACTAGTGCTCCAGTGTCCAGATGTGAAACCAGCTGCTCAGTGTCCTCTCCTTACACAGAATCTAGTTTGCATTTCATTCTAGTAACAAAGCCATCTACACAACCCAATTCTTTTAAGACAAGTATAGGGCGTAAAAATGGTGGCCAAATGCATATGGCCTAAACAATGGTATTTTATAGTCCGAAAGAAAAATGTTTGATACGAACGAATAATGTGCCCATGAACCTGAAAGTTGCCATTTTAAACTGTACAACAGTTCCTAAAAGCACATGGAGCAGCACGAACGTAATAAACATAAAGAATAGGAACACAGCACAACTACTTACTTTTTTGCAGCACTCTCCGGATCTTTCTGTACTGCTCATGTTCTCGTAATTTCAGGTCCGACCACCGCTTCCTGAGCTGATCTTTCGATCGTCGTACCCCGAAATTCCGGTGCAGACTCCTGACCACTTTCGCCATGATCTTGGCCTTTCTGACATTGGGGTTGGGGTAAGGCCCATACTTTCCATCATAGTCGGCCTTCTTCAGGATGTCAACCATCTCCAACATCTCCCCAAAGGACATATTTGAGTCCTTAAATCTCCTTCTGGAACGGGACATGTCCGGATCCGGCCTTTCCTCCTCCTCCTCGTCATTGCTACAATTAGCACGCACCTGCTGTTTCTCCGTCATGTGCTCTTCCCCCACTGCACCGAACGAAAAGGGGCGAGGAATAGACTAGAAAGAACGTCAGGGGCGGGCGGAGTTACACGCATGCGCAGTGTGTATAAAGCGTAACACGCGTGCGTCTTACGTACGATCTGTGAGCGGAGGAAGGAGCATCAGAGGCGCCGATCGTGATAACGAAGGTAGGATCTAAACTTGGGCCTATACTGTTTCGAAATGGAAGCCTATATTGTAACAAGATTAGGGAAGTTTGGCCTGACATTAGGGTTTGTCTTGTGTTGTGTCTTGCAGAGAAAATGGATGGCTTCAATGACAACAACTTCCTCCCCCTGTTCATAGACAAGTACAGGGAACTGCCCTGTCTGTGGCAAGTGAGACATCCTCATTACAATCATAAAAAAAGAGGCAGGCAGCGCTGGAGAAACTGCTGGAGTTGGTGACGCCGGCGGTCCCCACAGCAACCATCCCCTATTTAAAAGCCAAAATTGGTGGCCTGAGGAGCACTTATCTTAGGGAGCACAAGAAGGTCACAGATTCCCAGAGGTCCGAAGCTGCAGCAGATGACGTTTATGTCCCCAGGCTCTGGTACTATGAGAGACTGCGATTTCTGTCAGACCACACTGAAGTCAGGGAATCCCTCTCTACTCTTCCTTCCACGCTTCCTTCCACCCCAGCTGAGGCTTCCGATGTCCAACCTGGGCCTTCCAGCCAGGAAGAAGTGGAGGAGCCCAGCTGGAGTCAAGGATAGCATTCCTCTACAGATTTCTGGGCAATAAAGAAATGATGTTTACTATAGATGTTATTATTAATCACTAATTGCTGATTGAAAAAAGTGTTTTACATATCAATAGACAGTAGTGGGCACCCAAATTTGGGACAAGAATGAAAAATGCTGGGCTCAGAAGGATAGTCTGTTATATTTGTTAACATTCAATTTGCAACAGTCAGGAGGTGAAAATTGTGTGTGATTGATGAAAAAAATACTAAAACTATGTCCCTTTTTCATACACAGGAAGACCTCAGCCAGGAGGAGGCTGTGGAATGTGGCAGCCAGGAGGAGGCAGGGATTAGTGGCAGCCAGGAGGAGGCAGGGATTAGTGGCAGCCAGGAGAAGCCTGGGACAAGTCGCAGCCTGACTGAATCTCAGGTTCCTCCCCTCCGCCTTCCATATAAAAGAGCCAGGAAGACGACTCTGAGTCCCGTGCAGGATTCTGCGTTCAGGCTCATTCAGGAGGCTTCGGCGTCCCTACGAGCCTTACCCACTCCTGAAGAGGCCTTTGCCTGCATGGCTGCCACAAAACTGCAGGGCATGCAGGAGGGTCAATGCAGGCTCTGTGAGGACATTCTGTATAAAGTCCTATGTAAGGGGGTGAGTGGTGAAATCACACCCAAGACCGACGTCATTGAGTTGGACCATCCTCCTCCTCCTCCTGCTGCCACAACTCCACCACCACAGCCACCGCGTGGAAGGAAGCGTGGAAAGAAGACCTGAGAGTGATGACCCTGGGTTCAGTCTGGTCTGACAGAAGCTGCAGTCTTTTGTATGACCACAGCCTGGGGACACAGATGTCATCTGCTGCTTTCCGGATCTCTGGGACTTCTGGACCAGACTGCCCTCCCTTAGATAAGGACTCCTCAGGCCACCAATTTTGCTTTTAAATAATTGATGTCTGCCCTGGGGGTCCAAGGCTTCACCCATTTCTGCAGTTTCTCCAGCGTTGCCTCCCTATTTGTTTAGTTGTGACCCCTTAATAAAATTTTTTGGGGGAAATTATACTCTCCTGTGTGTGTTTTCATCCAAAAAGGACAGTTTGTTGGTGACGATTCAGGTACATTTCTAACATAAAATGTGAAATTAACAAGGGACAACAACACCAAACAATCTCCTACAGATTAAATAGAACAACATATCAATGGTGTTGTGGGAACTTGTCACAAAAAACACACACAAACATTTTCGGGAGTACAAATAAAAATCCCCCCAAAAAAATAACACCCTTCAAAAAAATACAAACACAAAAAAAGAATCTACATTAAAGCCAAAAAAAAAAAATACAACAAAAATATGTTGTCAGATGTGAGAAATCAAAATATATTGAGGGAATCCCGATAAATAGTAACAAAATAAGTTTGTGAGAAGTGTGTGTGAATATGAGCAGCAAAACTAATATATTCTTGTCACATTATAAAGAAGAAGAGAGTGCGCTGTATTAAACCATTTTTAACATTGCAGCGTGACGAAAGTGCTGTATCCATTGCGAACGCTAAGTTTACCAGAACGAGCTGTTCCATGTCGGAATTTCTTCTGAGCATGCGTGGCACTTTGTGCGTCGGAACAGGCCACACACGGTCGGAATTGACGCGATCCGATTTTGTTGTCGGAAAATTTTATCTCCTGCTC
The DNA here is from genome assembly GCA_037952835.1 of Lithobates septentrionalis. Taxonomy (NCBI): domain Eukaryota; kingdom Metazoa; phylum Chordata; class Amphibia; order Anura; family Ranidae; genus Lithobates; species Lithobates septentrionalis. The sequence continues at coordinate 905,253 of JBBDGP010003259.1, forward strand.
TCCAACTTTGTGTGTCGGAAAATCCGAAGGAAAATGTCCGATGGAGCCCACACACGGTCGGAATTTCCGACAACACACTCCGATCGGACATTTTCCATTGGAAAATCCGACCGTGTGTACGGGGCATTACACTTACCAACATTAGAATTGTTGCCACTAACAGTAGCCAACAAAGAGGGAGCACACCGCACAGGAATACCACTGCCGGCTTGCTCAACCCCGATTTGCTGAGAAAACCCAGCTTGCTGACTAGAACTAGCTGCATTAAGCCCATGCTCGTTCTGAGGCGCTGGCATGGCTGACATTACTTGCTGTTCAAGAGGCGTTTCCTCCGCTGAAGACGCCCGAGCATTCCTCATTTGACTCTGACCTGCGGCTTCACTGACATATTGGTGTCTGCTTAATGAAGATACCGACCTCCCTCTACGGCTTCCATAACTAGCGGGTGGGACCGGGCTTACACTCCTCCGCTGCTGGCATTTTCTCTTGCTCCTTCTCTGGCTAACTTCACCTCCGTCACGGCCGACATTCTCCTGCTGCGAGACTGAACTAGGGGCGTCTGCATGAACATTTGCTGCCTTGTCTGAGGTAAATGCTCACCTCCGCTCTCTTCTGCCAACTCCGGAGCTCCGCTGTGAACACCGCTGACACCCGCCGCTATTTGGCTTTCACGTAATGGTAAACAGAAACAAATCCAATCCTCCCCTCCAGCTGTTTCCGCTCTTTCTAATAATTGACGGAGAAGAGTCTTTAATATTCCAAAGCTAACTGGTGTTATTATATTCAAATCTCCGGCTTAGAGCTCCTTGCGGAATCCTCTTCTCTGGCAACTGGCCAGGAATCCTGTCAGCTGATTCCTTTTATAGCCTCTGACCTCCTGCTTCTAGAAAATTCTATTATCACCTGACTAAACTGACCAATCCTAACTCTTAAATAATATTCAATCCTTGCCAGCCTTAATCTGCAAATGGGGCCACCATAATACTAAAACCCCCCCTAAATTGATTAAATTGCCATTGCCACAGCCCCATAGTGCAAAGGGGGGGGGGGGGCATATAAGGCTAATCCCCCTTTTCCCTCATTTTCCCTCATTAACATGATTAGCATTAAAATGAGCACGTGCCCGATGTCTGTTCTCTGTATAGAACAGTGGTCATCATCCCTGTTCTCAGGACCCACTAACAGGCCAGCTTTGCAAGATAACTGAAATACATCACAGGTGATATCATTGGCTGCTCAGTGATTGCAGTATTCTAGTCTGTATCTCCCCAAAGTAATACATAAAACCTGGCCTGTTAGTGGGCCCTGAGGACAGGGTTGATGACCACTGGTATAGAAAACATGTGTGCGCACATGCTCAATAGAAACACACAACCATTGTGTGTTATGTGTAGTGCGATAGCTGCAGACGTTATTCAATCAGATTGCACAGTGTATGGGGAAATGAATTGCTCAGACAAATGAGTGGATTTTAACATCATCCAAGCAGATTGCACAGTGTATGGAGAAAGATTTGCTCAGAAAGATGATTAGATATAAACGTTGTTCAATCAGATCGCAGTGTATGGGGAAAGATTTGCTCAAAAAGATGATTAGATTTAAATGTTATTAAATGAGATTGCACAGTGTATGGGGAAATGAATTGCTCTGATAGATGATTAGATTTAAATGTCATTCAATCAGATTGCACAGTGTATGGGGAAATGAATTGTCCAGAAAGTAAGCCCGGAGCAAAAGACAGAAAAAATAGGCAGAGGGCGAGCATGACAGAGTTAATAGGGGTACTTGCTGTAGAGTTGTATGTAAGGAGGATTGTGGTTGGTGGTAGGGGAGCGATGGGGCGGAGCAGAGTTAACTGAGCTGGGGGAAGATCCCTCCCCAGCTCAGTTGGTTGTGAGGAACAAGCGTGGCAGCATGGCAGCAGTGGAAGACCTGTTCGCTCGTTTAAAGGCCGAGGCGGCGTCTAGGGGACCTGGATGCCTGGAGGGTCGGCTAGCAGCGGCGCTGGGTGAGTCTTCCCCAGCGGCCCCGGCAGTAGCAAATGAGTCTGCGAGCGGCAGGCGAACCAGGCCACCTACTCGCTTCTCGCTTGACGCTCCTGTGCCTCTCCCTGTGAGGACGCAGGCGAGGAAGGGGCGAGTGGGTCAGCCGGTTTCTGGGCCTCCCACGAAGCGATTAGCGGCGCAGCACGGGGAGGTTCACAGGCGATCGGTTCCCCCTCTCACTATGGAGCCTGGGAGGGATGAGCAGCGGGATGAGGCAGGCTGGTCTGGGGCAGGGCCGCCCGTGAAGAGAGCAGCGGCGCTGAGAAGCAGGAGGCATTTTACTAATCCCCATCCTCCACGATCGTTTGATAGAAAAGGACAGCAGGGCAGGGCGGGAGTTGCTCAGCAGAGGAAGTGGCAGTAGCACAGCAGAGAGGAGAGCCAGCAGTCCTATTGCGGATGCTGGGGAAGATGGCTCAGGCCCTGAAAGCCAGGCTCTAAGCAGATCCACGGCAGGGGCGGGGCTACAGCGGAGAAAGAACTATGTTGCGGCAGCCGGTCACGCTGGAACAGCGATTGGTGGCCCCACGGTGAGAGAGGAGCAAGAGAGGGATACTGGTAGTGGCTTTGGGCGGCACTGCAGGAAGGAAGTCGTTGGGCTGGGAAAGGCGAGCTAAAAATCGGTGGGCGGATCCTCTGCGCGGATGAGGAGCGGGAAGAACAGCATATCCGCGGCATCCAGTAGTGCAGCTGCTGGAGGGCCATCGGTGATTGGAGAAGAGATGGAGGAAGACAGATCGGAAGGAGAGCTGTCGCAGTCGGACGGCGATGGGCAGCGAGAAGAGCCGTGGCGGTGGTGACGGGACCCTCGGCTGGTGGAAACCCTCCCAGGCAACAGGGTAAGAAGACATGTAATAATAATTCATGTAATGTGGGGTGTGATGTGGGGTGTGATGTGGGGGCGGGGGGTAGGGGGGGTCAGGCATCAGCGGGGCGGTCAGCAACGACCGTGCCTGTTAATCTGGCCGCGCAGGTCACAGACCACGCATTGCCGGATGCAGGGCTGCATAGGTTTGTCACAGGTTTGAATGAATTATTAAAAAGGTTTGAGCCAGGGCCAAGCGGGAGTCAGTCTCCGGCGGCGGCATGGGTTGATCCTGGGGAGGGGCGTGGGGTTCGGGATGAGTCGGTCGCGGGCACAGGTATTTCTCCTGGGCCTAGTGCTGAGCGAGCGGCGCCCGTGACAGAAGTCGCAGGGGCGGCAGTGCAGGCGGAGGTTCCCAAGACACCTGAAGGGGCTACGGGGGAGGGGGCGAAGAAGCAAGACTTAGTGAGGCTAGCAGATGCCGCAAAATGCGAAGTTTATGTGTGCTTTGAAGGTCCGCTTGGAGCACATCTGAAGCCGGAAGTGAGAGAAAAAATTTGGAAAGGGGAGTACGTAAAGATTTTTGCTCTATTGCCCCTGGAAAAGTTTAATTTAGACAGAGTCAAGCCGGAGGATATTAAGAAAGAGGATGAGGAAAAACGGAGGTATAGGCTAATACCAATACCAAGGACATTTACAAACTGGCTGCAGGCTTTTGCGATCATGGCGAGTGTGACTGGGGAGAAGAATCCCGAGCACTGTTCGGCATTGTTTTGCTACTTGGACGCCGTGGGAGAAGCTTATAGAGTCTACCCGGATAGGGAGGCAGCATGATTACTAGCTCGGGGGGTTTTGGAGGGTTTTAGAATCCCTTCTCGCTTGGTTGACACGCCCCCGATGTCACGCAACTTGAAGTCAGCGTTACTTCATTGGGAAGTGGTGGGTGAAAAATTGCAGAAGGAGGTTAGGTTAGACCGCATGAGTGGTCCTTTTGCAGAAGTGCCAATACCGGATTTAGTAGTGTCCCCGCTGGGTGTGGTGCCAAAGAAAGAGCCTAATAAGTTTAGGCTGATACACCACTTGTCATACCCAAAAGAGGGGTCGTTGAATGATGCCATCAATCCGGAAGAGTGTGCAGTGTCGGACACGTCCTTTGATGCAGCGGTAATTTGGGTTCGGCGGTATGGGCAAGGGGCACTGTTGGCGAAAGCTGTTACCGGTTCATCCGGAAAGTTTTCGTTTACTGGGTTGTTGTTGGCAGGACGAATACTACGTAGATCGTTGTTTACCTATGGGGTGTTCGATATCCTGTGCTCTGTTCGAAAAGTTTAGCTCCTTTATTGAATGGGTGGTCCGGGACGTCGTGGGATTGAGCTCCATCATCCACTATTTGGATGATTTTCTCTGCGTGGGTCCTCCTGGGTCGGAAGTCTGTGCGGTCCTGTTGGCAACGTTGGAACATATTGCAGAAAAGTTTGGCATCCCGTTGGCTCCGTAGAAGACGGAAGGTCCTAAAATGGAGTTGAGTTTCTTGAGTTTCTGGACACCGAGGCAATGGAGTGTAGGCTACCCGAGACGGAAATTCGGTTTATCAGCGGGCTGCGTAAAGTTCAATTACGGGAGTTACAATCTTTGCTAGGTAAGTTGAACTTTGTGTGTCGAATTTTGCCTATGGGAAGAGTGTTTTGCAGGCGGCTGTCTGCAAGTACGGCGGGGGTGGAATCTCCAAGGCACTACGTACGTTTGCTGAAGGCTCACAGGGAGGACCTGAAAGTTTGGCACACGTTCCTGGCTAAGTTCAATGGCAGGGCGTTGTGGATGTCAGGGCCAGTGAGCAATTTTGATCTGGAGATGTATACGGATGCGGCAGGTTCGGCAGGGTTTGGAGCCTTTTTTCGAGGTAAGTGGAGTGCGGGGCCATGGCCGCAGTCGTGGAAGGACGCAGGTTTGCTGAAGAACATGCTGCTCTTGAAACTGTTCCCGGTGGTATTAGCAGTGGAGTTATGGGGTGAGTTGTTTAAGAATTTAAAGGTTAGGTTTCATGGGGACAACCTGGGAGTGGTGCAGGTGATCAATAAGGTATCAGGTTACTTAGACACCTGGTCTTGAGATGCTTACAGCTAAACGTGTTTATCTATGCTGTGCACCTCCCAGGAGTGGAAAATGTCGTGGCTGATGCACTGTCTCGCTTTCAGTGGGACAGATTCCGGGAATTGGTGCCAGGGGCGGAGCGAGAAGGGGTCCTGTGTCCAGACTGGCTGTGGAGGATTGCCTCGGAGGAATAGCAGGATGGATCAAACGGTCGTTGAGCGATGCGTCGTGGGCTGCATACAACAGAGTATGGCAGGAATGGGCAGCTCTGCTGAGACAGGTGAAGGAAGGACATGAAGACCAAGAACTCAGGTTGTTAGTTTTATACTTTGTTTCCAGGAATTTGGAGGATGGGGTGTCGGTGTCTGGGATGGAAAAGAAGTTGGCAGCTCTGTCGTTTTTGTTAAAGTTTCAAGGTTTACCTGACCTTACCAGAGATTTTTGGGTGAGGCAGGCATTGAAGGGTTACAGACAGTCTAAGCCGGGGAGGGACTCCAGGTGGTCAGTTTCGTTCCAGTTGTTGGGTCGGATAGTTGGGTGTTTGGACACTGTCTGTTCATCAGGATATGAGGTGGTGTTGTTCAAGGCGGCATTCGCCTTAGCGTTTTTTGGGGCATTTAGGATTAGTGAGTTAGTTAGTCCCTCCAAAAAAAAAAAAGGGGGGGTCAGATGTCAGCTGTGGGGAGGACAGGTTGTCCATATTAGTTAAAAAGTCAAAAACGGATCAGCGGGTCAAGGGTAAGACTGTGCAGGTTTTCTCACTGCCCGGTTCTCCCTTGTGCCCAGTACATTTGGTGAAAGAGTTTGTAGAGATACGCCCGGGGGGGAGGCACCCTTTCTAATACATCAGGATGGGTCGTTTTTATCTCGCTTTCAATTTATTGCTATTTTCAAGAAATGTTTGGGGGTATTAGGTTTGGAGGGTGAAAAGTTTTCATCTCACTCGTTTAGGATAGGGGCGGCTACGGAAGCTGTTCGGTGGGGATTGGATGAGGCAGCAGTAAAGAGGATTGGGAGATGGGAATCTAGGCGGTTTAGGTCCTATGTTCGCCCGCACTTGTTGTAGGTATAAAAAAAAAAATACATAAACGCACCCCCACAACACACAAGTCATGGCCGATAACCACAAGGCTCGCCCAACACTTAATTTTACCTCCCACAACACTCAAGGGTTGAACTCCCCTGTTAAGAGGAGGAAATTATTTCAAGTATACCAATCCATGCACACGGATATTCTTTTTCTACAGGAAACTCACTTCCCCGCCGCATATAAACCTACATTTCTCCATCGCAACTTCCCCCAATTCTTTATTGCATCAGCCCCCGATAAGACAAAAGGGGTGGCCATATGTTTCGCGAAGCACATCAATCTCTCTCAAACTAATACGATGGTAGACCCCTTGGGATGGTATTTGCTAGTTTCAGGGACCATAGAAGGCTCATTATACACGTTCATCTCATATTACGCCCCTAATAAAGGCCAACGGGCATTTTTTGATTCCATGCTACACAAATTGCGCCCTCACTTCAAGGGAACTACTATCTTGGGGGGGATTCAAATTTAACATTTGACTCTTCAATGGATAAATCAGTAGAGGGCGTAAAGAAACTTAAACTCCCCACTAAACAGAGCGTTAAAGTGGCCCAGTTACTACACGAAGCGGAATTGGTAGACGCCTGGAGAGAAACTAATCCTCGTACTAGGGATTATTCTCATTATTCTGCTCCCCATAATTCTTATGCCAGGATAGACCACATCTTCATACAAACCTCTGTGATCCCTGGGATTGTTCAATCCCGGATTGTAGATTCCCCACTGTCAGACCATTCAATGGTTACTCTGGCCACCCACAGATCATCAGGCCACAGAGAACGCAACCGCTGGCGCTTGCAGGAATACATTCTTAACGACCCAATACAGGCCACCATAATAGGGAAATCTATTAAAGAATATTTCACAATAAACGCTACAGCAGATATCTCTCCGGCCACAATTTGGGCTGCTCATAAAGCGGTAATCAGGGGGAAAATAATGCAACTAACAGCCTCACTGAAAGCAGAACACAATAATGATGTGATCAAACTGACCGCGAATTTTCGTGAACTAGCAAAAGCACATAAGCGTAATCCTACTGCGGAATCGTTATCCCAGTTGGATAGAGCCCGGACCCTTCTTAACCTCAACCTAACAACCACTGCAGAAAGACACCTCAGGTGGACTGGGGCGCGTTTCTACACACAGAAGGACAAGATAGGCGCGAAACTGGCGGTAAAACTCACTCCTAAGCCCCGCCTACTGACTTTCCCTAAAATCAAATTGAACTCAGGTGACCTGTCCCAGAACCCCACCAAGATCATGGAAACATTCCATCAGTTCTATACAGAACTCTACAGACCCCAAAGTCAGCGTCCAGACCTCTCCCGGGATGACTTCCTTAACTCCCTGCCTTTACCCTCATTGTCCATGGAACACAGGAACTTACTTGAAAGCCCTTTCTCGGTCACAGAGGTCTTAGACACCATTAAGTCCTTGAAGATCGGCTCCTCCCCTGGACCAGATGGGTTTTCCACTGGGTATTATAAGAAATTTGGGGAAACCTTAGCCCCTCACCTCACAAAGCTTTTTAACTTCCTTAGGGAAGGTCACCCTCTGGGTCCTGATCTAAACGCTGCATACATTTCTGTGATCCCCAAGCCAGGGAAGGATCCGAGCGAAGTAGGTAACTACAGGCCGATCTCCTTAATCAACAACGACATAAAAATTATGACAAGATCTTAGCCAATAGACTTGCCAGCTTTATCCCGGTATATATAAAGAACGATCAGGTGGGGTTCATACCTGGAAGACAAGGCCCAGACCAGATCAGAAGGACAATAGACATAATCTCCCTCCTTAAATCTAGTTGGGACGGAAACTCCCCACAAACAGGTTTTATTCTCTCTATCGACCTCCACAAAGCCTTCGATTCCATCGAATGGGAATACCTTTCTGAAACCCTTAGACGCTGGAAATTTGGCCCCTATTTCCTAAATATTATTACCTCCATGTATTCCAACCCCTCTGCCCAAATTCGATTGATGGGGAGATATTCTTCCTCCTTATCAATTGGACGAGGCACTAGGCAGGGCTGCCCCCTATCGCCCCTTCTCTTTGCTATGGCCATCGAATCACTGGCCATAGCGATTAGATCGAACCCTGATATTAAGGGGGTGACTTGTGGGGAACAAGAACATAAATGCGCTCTTTATGCGGATGATCTCCTGCTATATATTACCTCCCCTTTAATAACTACCCCGAACATTTATAGGGTCCTAAAATCATTTAGCAAAATATCCGGATTAAAGGTTAATATGTCTAAATCCATAGCGTTAAACATTAATGTTAGTCCCGACATAAAGACACCACTAACTGATAACTTTGAATTCTCCTGGGCACCCAAAACCATTCCTTACCTGGGGATCAATTTAACCCCAGACGTTAATAACCTCTTTAAAGCCAACTACCCCGCCATATTTAGTAGGTGTAGGGGGGATTTACAGAGGTGGTCAGGATGTGGTCTATCCTGGTTGGGAAAAATACACGCAGTGAAAATGACCCTCCTTCCCCGCATCTTATATTTATTTCGCTCTCTACCAATCCCGCTTCCGAGGAATGTCATACGAAAGTTTCAATCAGAGATTACTCGCTTTATCTGGGGTAAAAAGGGTTATAGATGTCCCTCCAAGATACTTTATCGCCTTAAGACACAAGGAGGCTTAGGCCTCCCGGATCTATGGAACTACTTCCAAGCGGCGCAATTGTCGCAAATCTCTATAGTTTTCTCTAAAGGACCAAAACCCGAGTGGCTTTCAATGGAAAGAAGAGCTACACCCCTCAACACCATTGACTTCCTCCTATATTGTGACCCTACCGCCAGACCAGCTATAATGGCCCCCACCCTCTCTCACTCCATAGCAACATGCACCAAACTTCTACAACATCCCTCTCTTACATCACAGCTCAAACCGCTTGCCCATCTATTCCATAACACGAAATTTACACCAGGAACAAATATCAGAGCTTTCCGATGGTGGACCGATAAGGGTCTTTACCGGATCGGACACTTCCTAACCCCTGCTGGCCCCCTTACTATAGCATACTGCAAACATAAACTAGAAATGCCGGACATGGAACAGTTCCGTTTTACACAAATCTCACACTTCTTACAATCCATCTGGGCCAACAAACCAGAACCCCCCTCAATAACCCCTTTTGAGCATTGGTGCTCGAATCTAACGGATCAAAAGGGAAGAATCTCTGTAATTTACACTGCTCTACAGACAAACCTGAACAAACCATCTTATGCAAAGACCTGGGAGGAGGATACGGGCGAAGTTTGGCAGACAGCAGACTGGTTCAGATCCTGGACGCGCTCATACAAAGGTATTTGTAACATTTCCCTCATAGAAGCCAGTCTAAAGGTCCTGTCCAGATGGTATTACGTTCCATCCAAATTAGCAACAATATTGGATTCCCCCTCCTTGCTTAAAACATCAAGCAAGGGTGGGTAAGGGGCACACTCGTGCTCCCACCTCAAACAGTTGATTCGTATAGGCTACATGGTATCCATGGCGCTTGGCGAATGGGGAGCCAGGAGCTGGCTGAGGGGAGGGGTGGGGGGGGTGGGTGAGGGTGAGGGAATGGGGGAACTCTGTGTACAAGGAAGTAAAAGGGAAAGAGGAAGGGGAAGGAGGAAAGTAAAAAAGGGAAAAGTTCGGAGTAGTTCAGTAATGCAGGTCCAACAAAAGAGTGAAAACGGATGAGGAAGTTCAATTTTATGACCTATAATGTAAAGGGTCTCAATGAGCCTACGAAGAGACATAAGATATTGAAGGAACTGGAGAGATACAAAGTGGGGGTGGTGTTTCTCCAAGAAACCCATTTGACATCTTGCTCTAAGAGTAGGATATGGTCATACGCCTATCCAAGCTGGTTTTATGGGGATTCAATTACATCAAGGGCAAGAGGAGTGGCAATAGGAATAGCAAAAGGGGTAAATTTCAAGGTAGACGAGAGAGTAACGGACCCGGGAGGGAGGTACATATTCCTGAAGGGCTCCCTGGAGGGTTGGAGCTGCACACTGGCCAATATTTATGCTCCGAACCAAGAGCCGAGTGCTTTCTTAGTGAAAATATTGGAAAAATGAATGGAGTTTAAAGAGGGAGGTCTGATAATGATGGGTGACTTTAATATGTGCATGGTACCAGAGGTAGACAGTACGTCGCGTGCGCTGGGGACAATGAACGAGAGGCTAAGGAAGTTAAAACGGAAGCTTCATTCATGTCAACTGGTGGATATATGGAGGGTTAAGAACCCAAACAAGAAAGATTTCTCGTTCTACTCCTCAGCGCACGGGACGTACTCTAGGATTGACTACATACTGATAGAGCATGTATTACAGGACAGAGTGGTGGAGTCTAGGATAGAGGTGACTACTCTGTCGGACCATGCTCCGGTTAGCATGGAAATGTATGTCTCAGGAAATCAGAGAACCCCAGTAACTTGGAGATTAGACGAAGATCTTCTACAAGAAGCAGCAAATGTAAAGAAAATAGAATAGGAATTAAAACAATATTTTCTAATAAACGATACAGGAGAGATCACCGGGTCCTCCTTGTGGGAGGCCCACAAGGCCTACATAAGGGGGATATTAATGAAGATAGGGGCAACGGGGAAAAAGAAAGCAAAGGAACATATTAAAAAACTAACTGAAGAAGTATATAAATTAGAGCAGGAACATAAGAAGGGCTCTGGCCAAGGGAAGAGAGTCTATCAAAAATTAACTCAGAAAAGAGAGGAATTAAAAGATCATATAGACTTAGAAACAAAAAAGGCATTTTACAAGGTAGCAAAAGAAACATACCAGAGTAGAAATAAGAGCAGTAGATCACAAGCAAAAATATTAAGAAGGAAAAAAGCTAGAAACTACATAGAAAAGATTCAAAATAGTAAAGGAGTAATGCTCCATACAACGAGAGAAATAGGGGAATCCTTTAGGGAGTACTTTAGGGAGCTTTACTTACTACCTAAAAGTACAAAGAAAGATGGGGTACAAGTTAGGAAGATAGAAGAGTTTCTTAATAAAGCGAACCTTCCAAAGATCACTGAGAACGATAAAGACATCTTAGAAAGCCCGATAACGTTAGAAGAGATCAATAGAGCGCTCTCTGAATCAGCTCCAGGTAAAAGCCCGGGTTCGGATGGATTTACCAATATGTATTATAAAAAATTTAAAGAAATATTATCCCCTAGACTCTGTAAGTACATGAATGGGTTGGGTAAGGACTTTGAGCTGAGCAGAGATGCGCTTAAAGCTGAGATTACGGTTATCCTAAAAGAAGGGAAAAATGCTACGATATGTTCTAGTTATAGGCCAATATCGTTGATCAATACGGATGTAAAATTATATGCCAGAGTCTTAGCAAACCAGTTAAAAGAGACACTTAGAGACTTGATACACCCAGAACAAGTGGGGTTCACCCCAAAAAGAGAAGGGTGAGACAATGGTGTGCGAGCGCTTCTTTTGCTTCAGTATATCAAGGACAAGGGACCCCCAGGTCTACTCTTGTCTATAGATGCGGAAAAAGCGTTTGACAGAGTAGACTGGGGGTTCATGTTCCAAACTCTGAAATGTATGGGACTGGGCCCGAAAATGATTAATAGGATAAGGGCTCTGTATAACCACCCTACGGCCTCAATAAGAATTAACGGCTCCCCATCGAAGGTTTTTGAAATGGAGAATGGGACGAGACAAGGGTGTCCCTTGTCCCGCTTGCTCTTTGTCTTATCTTTAGAGCCACTGTTGGCAGTAATAAGGGCGGATCCAGATATTCGGGGCTTCCGGGTTGGGGAGGAGGAGCATAAGGCCGCGGCTTTTGCCGACGACGTTCTGTTTTTTGTAACCAACCCGAGAATCACAATGCCAAATATCCTCAGAGTTTTGAGTCAGTATGGAGACGTGTCAAATTTCAAAATAAACGCGGCAAAATCCGAAATCCTGAATATAAATTTAAGTAAGAGAGAGGAAAGTAAGCTGAAACAGGAATTCAAATTTACTTGGAAAAAAGAAATAAACTATTTGGGCATAAAACTGGCAAACTCACTGGGGAAGATCTTTAAATAAAATTTTATCCCACTATTAGATGAAATAAAAGCTCAGAGCAAAAAGATAATAAGTAAACCACTTTCATGGATTGGACGCATCAATGCCATTAAGATGATAATTCTACCTAAAGTCACCTATAAATTACAGATGCTCCCATTAGATATCCCACAGTATTATTTTAGAAAACTTAAATCAATTATCATGAGAACGGTATGGAAAAACAGAAGGGCAAGAGTGTCATTTGACATTCTAAAGCAGGAGAAAGAGAGAGGGGGCCTGGCGATGCCCGATATCCAGGGGTACTATAAGGCAACACTGATGTCAAGAGCGATAGAGTGGTTTAGAGAAAATACACAGAAAAGATGGGTGAATATAGAGAATAGTTTGAGCAAGGCACACTTAGGACACATGATTTGGAACCCTCCACACTATAGAGTACTAGATGTTAACACACATTCACTGACAAAGGTGGTTCTTAGAACATGGGACACTATATATAAACACATAAATAAAACATATAATTCTCCCCTAATTTCACTATGGGAAAATGATTTTTTTGCACCGGGGAAAAAGGAAATTGGGGGGAGTTGGATTAAAAATGAAAAGGTACAACTGGGAGACATAATTAAAGATGGAAAGATTGTCACATTTCAGGAATTGAAACACAAAACAGACACATGGGTCTTAGATCATTGGAAATATCTTCAGTTAAGCCATTTTGTCAATCACTTACCGCACCCAATAAGGTCAAGTGAGGAGTTAACAGAGTTGCAAAAGATATGTTTGATGAACACTACTAAAGGTATAATTTCTAAAATTTATAAAATGGGATTGAAGATGGGTAGCAGGGAGGTACCACCATTTATCACTAAATGGGAAAAAGAATTAGGTTTGCAGTTAGATAGTACTAGGTTAAAGAGAGTATTGGAATTGACCCACGGTTCGTCGATTGACACCAGTGTTGCCGAAATGAACTATAAAATTCTAATAGGTTGGTATATTACCCCGGATAAGGCGTGCAAATACCAAATAGATAAAACATCGGAGTGTTGGAGGGGGTGTAAAGGCATAGGAAACATGGCCCACATACGGTGGGAGTGCCCTAAAATTAAATGTTACTGGGTAAAAATCTTGGGGATTATTAAGGAAATAACAAAGACAGAAGTTAAAACAGACCCCTGGACAGTGTTACATCACGGAATAGGAGGAGAGGTAAAGAGGTATAAAAACACCCTAGTTCCACACCTGTTGAATGCAGCTAAAAAGACCATCTCAAAAAAATGGCAGAAGGTAGAGTGCCCATCCATCTGGGAGTGGGTTGATGTAGTGGAAGGTATTAGATATATGGAAGAAGGAGGATTTGGGAAAGAAGCTAAATCAGCAGGGGGGGGGAATAACTGGCAAAACTGGAAGGATTTCAAGAAAATATGAAGTATTACTGAAGGCTTGAGAACTAGAGTTGATTAAAAAGAGGAATATCGACTTAGGTGCACAGAGGAGGGGGGGGGAGAGAATGGGAGGGGGGAGGGGGGAGGGGAGAGGGTAAAAATTTTTTTTTTTTTTTTTTGGAAGTGGATTTTTGTATTGATTAATAAAAGTTATGTATATTTGTAAAGAAAGCTACAAATGATGTGAAAAAAAGGAGAGACACTGACGACACTGAAAAAGTGGATATAGTCTCGAATAAAAAAAAAAATAAAAAAATTAGCAACAATATATCCCGGTACCTCTCCTCTCTGCTTCCGTGGGTGCAATCTAGAGGGCACCATGCTTCACATTTGGTGGACGTGTCCCCGTATCAGATCCTTTTGGAAGCACATATTTCGCACAATAAGCAAACTCTCATTGAGGTCCCAGTTGCCCCTAATCCACATATAGCCTTATTTAACCATGACATACCCAATGCGCCTAAACTCTGGCGGGCATTATCGTACTTTATCTTACTGGGTGCAAAACTCACTATAGCAAAAGCCTGGAAGAAGCCCACAGTATCCTTCCAGGTTTGCAAAAGAAAAATATCATGGATCATGTCCCAGGAACAAATAGTTGCGAAATTAAACGACAAAGTCGAGAAATTTAATACCACCTGGAAACCTTGGGCCAATTTTTGCAACATATCCCTTATACCGGGTTTGGAACCTGACGCAAGTTTAGCCTCTGCTATTAAATAAACCTCTCTCCCCACCTTCTCTACCCCCTCTTCTTCCTCTTTTCACCCCTTTTCTGTTTCCCCTTTTTAAGTATGCTTAGACCTCGTTATTTCTCAGGTATAATATGATCCCTCAGTTCTCTGAGCGGAGTTCTCGGGGCTCGTATGCTCGGGGTGTGTGGAGGATTCAGCCCCCCTCTCAGGGGGACGATTGGGCATTTTGACACCTAACTGAAATGGGGAGTTCTGTTCTGTTAACCCCCTAGACAATTTACAACGCTCCTGGGGAGCTGGATGACACGGGGCGGTACCCGTCCACACCCACAGGAAGATCCCACTAGGGGGGTGTGCTAGGGCATCCGGGGTCGTTCGATGTCTCTCCTCAGGGAGTGTATCCTTACCTATGCCTGTCCACCTGGGATGGGGGGGTCCTTAGGACAACCCTGTTTTCTACACGTGGATCACAGGACCCGTGCATACATTAAGATGCCCCGAGACTCCTGAGGATTTTATATGAAAGCCTTATACACTTTAAGTTTTCCTCATCTGGTACTCCTGAGTAGGGATGAGCCGAACACCCCCCCGGTTCAGTTCGCACCAGAACCTGCGAACGGACCGAAAGTTTGCACGAACGTTAGAACCCCATTGACGTCTATGGGACTCGAACGTTCGAAATCAAAAGTGCTCATTTTAAAAACTAATTTGCATGGTATTGTCCATTTTAGGACAATTTGGGGACATGTATCAATGCAAAAAAAACTTTTAAAAACGGACGTTTTTTCGGGAGCAGTGATTTTAATGATGCTTAAAGTAAAAAAAAAAAGTTAAATATTCCTTTAAATATCGTACCTGAGGGGTGTCTATAGTATGCCTGTAAAGTGACGCGTGTTTCCCGTGTTTAGAACAGTCCCTGCACCAAATGTCATTTTTAAAGGAAAAAATTTCATTTAAAACTGCTTGCGGGTTTAATGTAATGTCGGGTCCTGGCAATATGGATGAAAATCAGTGAGACAAACGGCATGGGTACCCCCCTGTCCATTACCAGGCCCTTTGGGTCTTGTATGGATATTAAGGGGAACCCCACACCCAAATTAAAATAAGGAAAGGTGTGGGGCCACCAGGCCCTATATACTCTGACAAGCTGTATACAGGCGGTGCAAACAAGACAGGGACTGTAGGTTTGTTGTTAAGTAGAATCTCTTTGTAATTTTGAACGGGTACATTTTTAACGTGTTTAGCTCCAGCCAAAAAATCTTTTTTTTTTTTTCCATAATAGTTTTTATTGAAAAAAAAGGTATGCAAAATAATATCTTGTACAGTAGCAAGGGTATCATATAGAGGATTTTGTCACAGTAGTCTCAAACAAAATATTTTACATAGATACAGAAATGTACATGGCAATTCAGGGGTTATATTAGTTATCGACATATTCGAGTGACTTAGTACATAACCTTTGGTGGGGTGTGCATAGATATTTGTCTTATGGCCCCTTCACTGAGTTAAAGAACTTAAGTAAAAAATAAGAAAAAAAGGGGGGGGCACAAAGGTGTGTGTACAGGATATGGAAGGAAAGTAAAGGAGAAGAAAAAGAAAAAGAAGAATGGCGGGTTGGGGAGAGGGAAAATAGTGGAGTTTGGAAGGGAGAGTGGCGACAGAGTGCTCAGTCCATCTAACCTCCTCTATTCGGTATAGCCACCCCGACTCGGACCGGACTATCTTTAATTCTTGGTAGTCTAATCAAAAGAGTATTTAGGGGCTATACAAGCCATACCGTTGTGAGAATTTGAAATGTGTCCAGCAGGCCCATGTGGTCGTAAATTTCTGGATTCTCTCTTGTGATATGTGCACCAGTTCCTCCATTTCTTCTATCTTGGAGATCCTCCGAAACCACTCTCCAATCGTGGGAGTAGAGGTGGATCGCCAGTGTGTTGGGATACAAAGTTTGGCTGCGTTCACCAAGTGCATAGCTAAAGATTTAAAGTACTCATTTCTAGTCAGGTGAGTGTGATGTAGAAGGTATTGGGCTGGTGAGTATGTCAGAGTGTAAGTTGTGATATGTGTGATGAGGTCGTGGACCTCTTTCCAGAAAGGCTGTATGGATTTGCAGTTCCACCAAATGTGTAGCATTGTACCTTTTGCTTTCCCGCATCTCCAGCAGGTATCTGGGATGGTTGGCGAGAATTTATGTAAAAGCGAGGGAGTCCTATACCAACGTGTTTGAATTTTATAGCCATTCTCCTGAATGGCTACATTAAGGGAGCCCTTGTGTATACATTCGTTGATATGTGACCATTCCTCCTCCGTGAAAGTCATCTGGAGATCTGCTTCCCATTTTGCTTGTGCGGAATCTGGAGTGCAAGAGGTATCTTCTACTAGTATGTTGTACATGTACGAGATTAGGTGCCTTTGTGGGGAGGTTTTGGTGCACAGTTCCTCAAATGAGGTTAATTGTCTAGTCCAAGTCAGTGTCGTTCCTTGAGATGATAGGAAGTGTCTTATCTGTCGGTATGTCCAGAAGGGGAAGGATTTGAGGGGGGATGAGTCAACTAAATTCTCATACGTTCTCGGGGTCTTGTCTGCATAGAACTGATAGGCTAACATTCTGTCATGTGGCCATGTCTGGTTTAGAAAGGATGGGGAGAGCCCCGGGGTGAACTCAGGGTTGCCTCTCAGGGGGGTTAATGGGCCAGGAACAGAGGAAATTGGTCTAATTCTGCCTGTTTGTCTGAAGGATCTTAGCGAAGCTGAGATGAGGGGATGTGTCAAAATCTCCTGTGGTACCTGTTTTGGGGAGATCCAGGGAAGAGACTCCAGCGGGAGTTGGGAGATCGATTTTTCCAGGGTGACCCAAAGCTTACCTGGCTCATGGACATTCCAGTCCACGATTCGGGTAAGGTGGCTCGCAAGGGAGTATTTGTGGAGGTCTGGAAGTCCAATGCCCCCGTCCAGTCTAGGTCGCGTAAGTCTAGTGTATCTGATGCGTGGGGGGGAGCCTTTCCAAAGAAATAGTGTGCACATCTTCCTGTATGTTGCAAAGAAGGATGTTGGAAGGTGGATGGGTAGGCACTGAATAATATAAAGAAATCTTGGTAAAGTTATCATTTTTAGGAGAGCGGAGCGACCAAACCAGGAGACATTGAGGTTCCCCCAAGCTTTTAGGTCAGTTTGTGCTTTCTTTAAGACCTTAAGGAAATTGGCCTTGTATGTGTCTTCCAATTTAGTGGTGAGTTGGATGCCTAGATAGGTTATTTCCTGTTGGTTCCACTGGAATGGAAAGGAAGATTGGCAGTGTGTAAGCTCTTGTGTTGTAAGGGTGATGTTTAAGGCTTGGGATTTCGCATAATTAATCTTCAGATGTGATAGGGTTCCAAAGTGCTCTATGTCTTTGAGTAAGTTAGGTATGGAGATGGTCGGAGAAGTCAGGGAGAGTAGAACATCATCTGCAAAGGCAGATACTTTATACTCCTTCCCCCGAATTGTCACACCTGTGATGTCAGGATTGTCTCTTATTCTATTAAGAAGGGGTTCCAGGGAGAGTACAAAAATTAAAGGTGAAAGGGGGCAGCCTTGTCGCGTACCGTTTCTTATGGGGAAGGCGTTCGACAGGTGGCCATTCACTCTTACAGCTGCACTCGGATTCGAGTATAGTGCCGAGATGAAGGACAGCATGCGTGGGTGAAGACCGATCCTCTTCAGGACCTCCTCCATGTAGTCCCAGGCCACTCTGTCGAACGCCTTCTCAGCGTCTAAAGACAGAAAGAACCCTCGGGTTTTTGTGGTCGTGAGCCAGTGGTGGATATTCAATGCTCTAATGGTGTTGTCCCTGGCCTCTCGTCCAGGGACAAAACCCACCTGGTCTAGTGAGATAAGGCTTGGCAAGAAAGTGGACATTCTGTTGGCCAAGATTTTGGCATAAATCTTGATGTCCACATTGAGCAGTGAAATAGGTCTGTAATTTTGTACTCGTGTCCTGTCCTTCCCTTCCTTAGGGATTACTGTTATGTGTGCCTCCAACATGCGTCCTACGCTCATCGTGGGGTTCGCTAGAGAGTTAAAGGCTGATAACATTTTTGGGGCTAGGGACTGGGCGAAGCATTTATAGTATTGTAGGGTGAACCCATCTGGGCCTGGGCTTTTACCTGGTTTCATCTGACGCATAACGGTCTGCAGTTCTTCAATCGAGAGGGGTTGCTCTAGTTCTTCTGCTTGTTTTTGTGAGATTGGTTGTGGGCCATACTTGGTCAAGAAGGTCTTTATCGCTTCCGTTCTATTTAATGCTTGTTCTGGGTTTGCAATGGGGGTCCTAAGATTATATAGATTTTTGTAATATTGTTCGAATTCATGGGCTATATCTTCATTTTTAGATAGTGAAGTGTCCTGTTGGGTCTGTATGTGGTGAATTGTGTTAGACGGTCTAGAAGTACGTACTGCTCTGGCCAGTAATCTGCCACACTTGTTGCCTTGCTCGTAAAAGATTCGTTGGTGGAGAACATACTGGCATCTGGTGCGTTTACCTAGTTCTTCTAATAACGTTGAGCGTGAGTGCATCAGTTCCTGCAGTGTCTGCTGGGAGTGAGATTGTTTATGTGTAGACTCCAGACGTCTGATATCAGCGATCAGGTTATCTATGGTGGCCTGCTGTGACCTTTTAATTTTCGCAGCCTGGGCCATCAGCTCCCCCCTGATCACACATTTGTGAGCTTCCCACAAAGTGGTCGGGGATATATCTGGGGTAGAGTTCTCCCTGAAATATGTATCAATACTTGCTGTCAGGCGTGAGGTAAATTCTGTGTCTTTTAGTAGGGAGGAGTTGAGTCTCCATGTTTTCGTTTTAGGTGTCAAGTCTGGGAAGGTCAGGGTAACTGAGATAGGGTGGTGGTCAGATAGGAACATGGGATCGATCGTGGTCTGTGTGAGGTAGGTTAAGTCAAGTTGGGATAGAAAAAAATAGTCCAGTCTTGAATATTTTTGAAAAGGGATAGAGTAGAAAGTGTAGTCCTTCATAGAGGGGAACATTGTGCGCCATGTGTCGTGTAGTGCTAGCCCTTGAAGTTCTAATTTAATTTGTCTCAGGGCTCGGTAGGATAGCATTGAGGTTCCTGAGGAGGTATCAAGATTTGGGTTGAGGGGTACATTGAAGTCCCCTCCTAGTAGCACAATACCCTCTTTGAAGGAGGTCAGAAGGTCCCCTATTTTCCTAAAGAAAGATACCTGGTGTTCATTTGGAGCGTAAATGTTTGCCAATGTTATCGGCTTAGAAGCGTAGGTGCCTTTAATGAATACAAATCTACCCTCAGGGTCCACGAGCGAGTCTGAGAGCTGAAATGGGGCCTGCTTCGAGACAAGTATGGAGACTCCTTTTGTCTTAGCTATGGGATTGGTGGAATGGAAGGCAGTTTGGTAGATATGATTGGAAATTTTTGGAATGGAATTAGAGCGAAAATGAGTCTCCTGTATGAAGATGAATTGGGCCTTTTGTTTGGTGAGGGAGGACAATACCTGTGAGCGCTTTTCCGGCACATTAAGGCCTTTTGCGTTAAGAGAAACACATTTCAACACTAGGGGAGCGTGGTGAGGCATTGTGAGAGATCAGGTCCCGTGTGTTTATTTATTACCTCTACGGAGTCCGTTCGAGTCGGGGTGGCCCAGCCAACTGCCGCGAAATGTGTTGGAGCGAAGCGAAAGGGAGGAGAAGGAGGGGGAGGGAAGGGATCCGCCAAAAATAAATAAAGTTAGAGGGATAGAGGGTCAGAGGGGGTAGACAGAGTATAAGGTGGAGAGAAATACCAGAGGTGGAAAAGGAAGTGCCAATCCACCTATAAGAATAGAGATCTGGTTGGTCAGCAGACTAACTCTTAGTACTGCTGCTGGGGGTTGGTGAGCGTGTCTGGGGTCCTACTCCTTGGCCATATAGAGGAGTGTGCAAAGAAGGTAGTGTAAGAGGGAATAGTGCAAATAAGAACATATATATGGGGCGAATGCATCCTATTGACATTAAACTTGACATAAGTATCTTAACATAAGTATCTTGAGCCTACCAGTGGGGAACATGTATAGGTCTTATATCTGGAAACTAGAAACTGAGAGAGATTCAGAACATAATTTGTACCAAAAAAAGCACAAACAAACAAACAAACAAAACAAAACATAGATATCATGACCCACAGGTCCAAATACTCGCTTCCCCGTCTAAGTTTTATAGGGGCTGCACATCGTTATGGATGTGCAGTCTAATTCCTCCTCCCGTCTTATAAAAGCATATAGGAACATGTAACCTTAAGTCTCCGTTGCTAGATTGAGCGATAGGGATAAGGGCATGGGATATGGGATTACTTCATTTCCTGGAGTCTTTTCTCTTATTCTAGGGGGTTACTATCTTAGTCATGTTATACCCGTTTTTGTGTTGGTGGTGCTTATTAAATCTTACGACATCATGGTATCATAGCTCTATGAGCCCCCGAGGCACAACACGCGTCCCCCTGGGAATGCACAGTAGGGTAGTGCGTGACATCCTAGGATATTGTTCATTTAATATGGCTCAGTGCCGTTATCAGCTTCATTGAATGGCAGATAATAATTGTGATCATATGGGAAAAACATGGGAGCCGCATGTGTTTGCCTCGGTGACCCCCAAGCGTCATACATATTTATACGGTAAGGTTATATTGAGATAGTTAGCGTATATATTCATATGAAAAGAGGTTGGGGAGCGGGGTATGGGGGGGGGAGAAGGAAGGGGGGGGTAAGAGGGTCGGAGAAGGAGGGGGGGGAGGAAAGGGAGGTGATGGGGGGAGGGAGGAATGGGGTAGGGAAGAGTGAAGGTAAGGGTGGGAATAGGGGGGGAGGGTGAAGGAGTCCCTAGACAAAACAAACAAAAAAAAAAAAAAAACAGTCACTTTACCCATACAGACATTTTGAGTCCCAGATATCTAAGAGCAATGTATGTATTCAGCGTATACAAACGTTGTCATCCGAGGCGTTGGTGTGTGTGCAATCCTCAGAAGACCTGGTGCACAGGGAAAGTCTCGGGAAAGCGAGGTGCTAGCTGCTGAAAATGCTGGTAAACCGCATCTGCCGCAGTATGCTCGCAAGCCATAGGAGATGTTGCCCAGAACTCAGGAGTCCGGTGAGATGAAAATGTTCCGATTCTTTGCTGCATGGCCAGAAAATGTTCTGTCTGCGTAGGCCTATAAGGGCTTTTCATGCTATTCTGGTTACTCCGCTCTGGTCAGGGAAAACCTGCAAGGCCTAGGTTAGAGACATAGTGCCCGGAGTTTTAAAGGGAAAAACCTTGAGCTGGGGAGTCATGGACCTTTCTGCACAGGCGAGGTTTTGCATCGTTCTAGCGTGTGTACTGGGGATGGGTCAAAAATTCCATATATTTGATAGTGTCCCGCTGCCATAGTGAATTGACCGTGGCTCTGTCAGGCCTCCTGATGATTCCTGCGTGGGGTTACCGGTTGATCTCTGGCTTGGTATTCCAGGTCTCGCCGGGAAGAGTGTGCTCCGGGGGACGAGGGTCCCGATCTCCTGCGTCTAGAGCGGTGCCTCTGTGCTTTGGGTGAGGGGTTGTGTGTCACCGGCTTCCACGGCTCAGACGGGAAATGGAACGCGCACCAATCCGGAAGTTCTATCGCTGGTAGATCGAGTTGCTCACAGAAACCCTGAAGGTCATCTGGTGATCTCAGGAGGGCAGTGCGACCTCTGGCGGTGGCGGACAGGCAAAACGGGAATTTCCATCGATATGGTATATTCCTTGTTCTAAGAAGATCCAGTAGGGGGCGCAGGGCGCGTCTGTTCTGTAGTGTGGTAGGAGAAAGGTCCTGAAAGAGTTTAATCTCAGTTCCATTGTGGTGTAAATGGCCTCTTTCCCTGGCCTTTCTCAAAATTTCTTCCTTGAGCGGAAAGTTCACTACACAGCAAATAACATCTCTCGGGGGTTCATTATCTCGAGGTGGCGGTCTGAGGGCCCGGTGAAGTCTCTCCATCTCAATGGGGGAGTCTGGCAGCCGGTCCAGTAAATCATTAAAGATGTTGCAGATAGCCTGGGGTAGTGATCCTGCATCTAAGTTTTCCGGTACCCCCCTCACTCGAATGTTATGTCTCCTGCCCCTGTTGTCGAGGTCTTCGACTTGACGGTGTAAATCATAAAGATATGAGAGTTGTGTGTCGTACGTGTGCTGCACTTGCCTGATGGCAGCTGTATGGAGCTGCGTGGTCTGCTCTACGTCCGTTATGCGGGCCGCCACCGCCTGAATGTCCGTTTTAAGGTCTAAGATCGCGGCTTTCAAAGTGCCCGTTATGTTGTTGGTGATGTCCATTGCGACATGGTGCAGATCCGACAGACTAACCACTGAGCTGGGGCGACGAGCTCGAGTAGGCTCGTCCTCCATCTGTGAGTCCGAGTCTTGGCCGAGGCCTGAGGCCTGTGGTGTCTGCTCGGCCTCGTGATCCCCGGATCGAAGTGTCCGGAATATCTCCGGAATGTTGCGGCTGAGCTGCGTGGTCGGTTCTTTCGGTGTCCGGGGGACCGAGACACTTCTGTTGGGTTTCCCCATCATGAGTTCGGGCGGTTGTTTCCCGTTGGAAGCTGTTTTTACTCCTCGGATAGCCGGAGCTCTGTGTTCAAGCGGCCATTCCGGATTCCAGCCAAGCCACGCCCCCCAAAAAATCTTTTTTAAGCTTTTTGGAAAACATAGGGAAGGGTTATCACCCCTGTGACATTTGTTTTGCTGTCTTTCCTCCTCTTCAGAAGATTTCACCTCACTTTTTGTCCAAATGGATTGGAAAGCATCAGTGGAAAGGAGAAATGTTTTTCCCATATTAACTCTTACAGGAGAGAATTTCCCTTCCTAGGGGTAGATTTCATCTCACTTCCTGTTGTCTCCTTCCGTTTGCAAGTAGGAGTCGTTTGTAAGTTAGTTTATTGAAAGTAGGGTCCTGCCCTATATACTCAGCAGAAATTTGGGCCTTAGGTGTTGCTGTGGCCACAACACTGTAAGCCCTCACAGGGCCCTGCTGGGAAATATTAGATCAAGAATTGTAATTACATGCCCCTGTTGAACAGGAGCTGAAAAATTAGGCCTTAGGCACTGGTGCTGGTGCCACAACACTGCAACCCCTCACAGACACTCTGGTTGGAACGCAGGAACGAGCCCTGCTGCAAAGTATTGCATCAAAAATTGTAATTACACGCCCCTGTTAAACAAGGGCTGAAAAAATGGGCCTTAGGCACTGGTGCTGGTGCCACAACACTGCAACCCCTCACAGACACTCTAGTTGGAACGCAGGAACGAGCCCTGCTGCAAAGTATTGCATCAAAAATTGTAATTACACGCCTCTGTTAAACAGGGCAGAAAAAATGGGCCTTAGGCACTGGTGCTGGTGCCACAACACTGCAACCCCTCACAGACACTCTAGTTGGAATGCAGGAACGAGCCCTGCTGCAAAGTATTACATCAAAAATTGTAATTACACGCCCCTGTTAAGCAGGGGCTGAAAAATTGTGCCTTAGGCACTGGTGGTGGCGCCCAGAACCAAAAATGTTCTTACAAGCTATCAGCGTGATGATTGAGGAGGAAGAGGATAATTACTCAGGGATAGTCACTCAGCATCAGCATAGGCAGTCTTTGAAGGGATCTCAGATTTCAAAAAAAATTATTCGGTTACATCAGCATCAGGTGCTTGGTAGCTGGTGGTGATCCAAGACTGATTCATTTTTATGAAGGTCAGTCGATCGACCGAGTCAGTGGACAGACGCACCCTGTGATCGGTTACCACGCCTCCAGCAGCACTGAATGTGCGTTCCGAAAGAACGCTGGATGCAGGACAGGCCAGTAGCTCAATTGCATACTGTGCAAGCTCTGGCCAGTGATCCATCCTCAAGACCCAGTAACCCAGAGGATTTTCGGTGGGAAAGGTGTCCAAGTCTGATCTTGCCCCTAGGTATTCCTGCACCATGTAAAACAGACGCTGGCGATGGTTGCTGGAACCGATCATACCTTTGGGCTGCGGACCAAAAAATTGTCTGAACGCATCGGTCAGACGGCCACCTTCTCCACCGCTCCTTCTTTGACTGACCGAAGCCTCAGCAACACGTTGTCCAGAAACAGGAGTTTGTAACCTCCCAGTCTCTGGGAACACGATGCACAGACCTTTCTGCAAGGCCTCCCGAAGATGTTTCATCCTCTGCTCCCTCTGCGATGGCAAGATAAGGTCCGCAACCTTACCCTTGTAACGTGGATCAAGGAGGGTTGCCAGCCAGTATTGGTCCTTCTCCTTGATACCACGAATACGAGGATCCTTACGCAGGCTTTGCAGGATCAGGGAGGCCATGCAGCGTAGGTTTGCTGAGGCATTCGGTCCGGAGTCCTCTGGGTCACTAAGGACAACATGGTCCGCAGCCACCTCCTCCCAGCCACGTACAAGTCCATGTGTTTCTTGGGACTGATCCCTTAAAGACTGCTGCTGATGCTGAGTGCCAGGCTCCACCTCCATACTGACACAATCTTCCTCCTCCTCCTCCTCCTCCTCCTCGTCCTCTTCCTGTGTGATCGGCGGGCTCGCAGGAACACTGTCTGGATAAAGGGGGCCTTGAGAGCTAAGGAAGTCCTCCTCTTCCTGCCTCTGTTCTGCCTCAAGTGCCCTGTCCATTATTCCACGCAGCGTGTGCTCCAACAGGTGGACAAGGGGGACAGTGTCACTGATGCATGCACTGTCACTGCTCACCATCCTCGTGGCCTCCTCAAATGGTGACAGGACAGTGCATGCATCCCTGATCATGGCCCACTGGCGTGAGGAAAAAAAACCAAGCTCCCCTGACCCTGTCCTGGTGCCATAGTCGCACAGGTACTCATTGATGGCCCTCTGCTGTGTGTGCAGCCGCTGCAGCATGGCCAACGTTGAGTTCCACCTGGTGGGCATGTCACAGTTTAGGCGGTTCTTGGGCAGGTTAAACTCCTTTTGGAGGTCCGTCAGCCGAGCACTGGCATTATATGACCGGCGGAAATGCACACAGACTTTCCTGGCCTGCCTCAGGACATCCTGTAAGCCCGGGCACCTGCCCAAGAACCGCTGCACCACCAAGTTAAGGACGTGAGCCAAACAGGGCACATGGGTCATTTGTCCCTATCGGAGGGCAGAGAGGAGGTTGGTGCCATTGTCGCAAACCACCATTCCTGCCTTAAGTTGGCGTGGCGTCAACCACCTCTGAACCTGCCCCTGCAGAGCTGACAGAACCTCTGCCCCAGTGTGGCTCCTGTCCCCAAAGCACACCAGCTCAAGCACCGCATGGCATCTTTTGGCCTGCGTACTTGCGTAGCCCCTTGAACGACTACGGAGCACCGCTGGTTCCGAGGAAGAGGCCATGGAGGAAGAAGAAGAGGAGTGGGTGGAGGAGAGAGGTGTGTCACAATCATTAGCATTTTGGAGGCGTGGTGGCGGAACAACCTCCAACACTACTGCACCTTGTCCTGCATCCTTCCCAGCTGCCAGCAGAGTCACCCAATGCGCCGTGAAACTTAGGTAACGTCCCTGTCCATGCCTGCTGGACCATGAGTCAGCGGTAATATGCACCTTACCGCTGACCGCCCTGTCCAGCGAGGCATGGACATTGCCTTCCACATGCTGGTAGAGAGCCAGAATCGCCTTCCGTGAGAAAAAGTGGCGTTTGGGTACCTGCCACTGAGGAACCGCACATTCCACAAACTCACGGAAGGGGGCAGAGTCTACCAACTGAAAAGGCAGCAGTTGAAGTGCTAGCAATTTTGCCAAGCTAGCATTCAACCGCTGGGCATGTGGATGGCTGGGAGCAAACTTCTTTCGGCGGTGCAGCAGCTGGGGCAGGGAAATTTGCCTGGTACAATCTGACGTCGGTGTACCAAAATCAGATTGCCCACAAGTACTTGGCTGTGACACACCTAATTCTACACCTTCATTCCTCTCAGTGCAGGTCTCAGAGAGGACTGAAGGTCTAGTGGGGTTGGAAATCTCAGCTGATGAGGAGCAAGGAGAGGTCCTCTTTGTTCTTTGGTGTGGGTCTTTTAGATATGCTTGCCAACGAACTGCATGGCAGGTCAACATATGTCTGGTCAAGCATGTGGTACCCAAGCGGGAGATGTTTTGGCCACGCGAGATACGCTTGAGACATATGTTGCAAATAGCAGCGGTGCGATCTGATGCACTCGTCTCAAAAAAGGCCCACACCAAAGAACTTTTTGAATAACGCACAGAGACTGCAGCGCCCTGCACATGTGGAGCTTTGGGGTGTGATGCAGTCAATGTGCTGCCCTTAGGCTGGCCCCTGGAGGGCATCCTGCCTCGTTGGTGATGTGCCGCCTCCTCCTCCTCCTCTCTCCTATCAGGCACCCACGTTGAGTCAGTGACCTTATCATCCCCTCCCTCCTCATCACTGGAGCAAACCTGGCAGTATGCTGCAGCAGGGGGAGCATGACTGCCAGATTGCTGTCCTTCTTGGGCACCCCCTCTGTCCGTGCTCATGTTACTGCCTTCATCGAGCTCAGTATCATCATCAGAGCCTTCCAAACGCTGGGCATCCTCCTGGAGCATGTACCCAACACTGTGGTCAAACAGTTCGAGGGACTCCTCAGGAGGACATGGTGGGGCTAGGGAAGGAGTCACTGATGACATTGAGCTGAGGGAAGAGGCCGCTGCTTTGCCAGACAAAGTACCCTGGGCATGGGTGAGAGAGGATGAGGAGGATGAGGACGGCTTGGTCATCCACTCGACCAAGTCTTCCGCATGTTGCGGCTCAACATGGCCAGCTGCCGAAAAAAAGGCCAAGCGTGTCCCATGGCCACGTGCTGATGAGGATGCACCGTCTCCTCGACCAGCACTAGACACAGAGCCTGCTTGCCCTCTCTTATTGGCTTGTGACTGTCTGCCTCTCCTTCTTGGCCTTCCAGACATACTAATGGCCTGTAGCTGCACTAAGCTGGGATATATATATATATATATATATATATATATATATGTACTGATACTGCAGCTAGCAAAATCAACTGCCTGCCTGTAGTATGAGAACACCACCAACCTTCTACAGGTATCTTTAGCTGAACACTGTGAGGTGGACGCACCCCACTAACTTGTAGGTTTAGCTGAACACTGTGAGCAGGACGCACTGCACTAACTGTAAATAGTCTAGCTGCCTGACTGTGGTACTAATAGGATCAAAAGAACACCAGCAATTTTCTTCAGGTAGCTGTATTTACTGTAACAAGACAAGCCTGCCTGTCAGTAAGAAGATAACAGAAACAGATCTAGCTGAACACTGTGAGCAGGACGCACTGCACTAAATGTAAATAGTCTAGCTGCCTGACTGTGGTACTAATAGGATCAAAAGAACACCAGTAATTTTCTTCAAAATACTGTAACAAGACAAGCCTGCCTGTCAGTAAGAAGATAACAGGAACGGATCTAGCTGAACACTGTGAGCAGGACGCACTGCACTAAATGTAAATAGTCTAGAAGATAACAGGAACGGATCTAGCTAAACTGAATACAGTGTATATATATATATATATATATATATATATGCAACACCTGGGATGCATATATATAGACAATACACTTTAAGTGCAGCTAACTGACTGACTGTCCTGCCTAATCTAGCTAACTCAAATGAAATGACACTGTCTCTCTCTCTCTCTATTTCTCAGCACACCGGAACACACTGCACAGGGCCGCCGTGCAGGCGGCCTTATATAGTGTGGGGCGTGTACTAAATCCCCTGAGCCATAATTGGCCAAAGCCTCCTTGGCTTTGGCCAATTACGGCTCTCTGTTAAGGCGGCGCTGTGATTGGCCAAGCATGCGGGTCATAGTGCATGCTTGGCCAATCATCAGCAAGCAATGCACTGCGATGCCGCAGTGAATTATGGGCCGTGACGCGCCACACGAATTTGGCGCGAACGGCCCATATCGTTCGCAATTCGACGAACGATCGAACAGCCGATGTTCGAGTCGAACATGGGTTCGACTCAAACACGAAGCTCATCCCTACTCCTGAGACACAGGTGTCTGGGCTTTATCTTATATAACCTAGGACCTGTAATGCTTGGATCTAAACTCTCTCTGTGATGTTACATGAATAATCCTTTACAACTTAAGAGCATATCATAACTTAAAGTCTTTCTTG
The DNA here is from genome assembly GCA_037952835.1 of Lithobates septentrionalis. Taxonomy (NCBI): domain Eukaryota; kingdom Metazoa; phylum Chordata; class Amphibia; order Anura; family Ranidae; genus Lithobates; species Lithobates septentrionalis. The sequence goes on from JBBDGP010003259.1 coordinate 933,642, forward strand.
TACAGATGGTTCTGTTTCCTTCATCTGGTACTGATTTGTATTATTTCTTTGTATACTTGTAATACATTATAAGTTATGTTTCCTTATTTGCTGGAAATTGATGCTTTCTCATGTATGTCTTGTTAAAACAACAATAAAATGCTTTGAACTAAAAAAAAAAAAAAAAGTTTTTCTGATTGGGTAAAAAGTAATGCAGGCATATGGTGGTATGTGTGGTTTTGTCGGTGATTTGTTGGGAGGTATTGATGTATTGGGGGTTTTTTTGTTTGTGTTTCTTTCTTGCAGGTCGACAGCAATGCCTTGTGTGGATCGTTGGCCACTCGTATGTCTGTTGGGGGGCCATGAGGGGAGATGCAAGAAGGGATGGGAGACAACTGGGGTTTTCTAGGCAGGAAGTGTGTCTTAGGTGGTTTGGGGTGCTGGGCATGCTGTGGGGTAGGACAGTGTCAGAAGTTAACAAATTGGCACGCATGGACAGAGCGCCGGACGTGTTATTGTTGCATGTGGGTGGCAATGATCTGGGGTTAAGGTCAATGTTGGATTTGGTGAGAGACATCAAGTTCGATTTTTGGCAGCTCAGGATGTCTTTTCCACTCATGCTTATTGTGTGGTCGGATATCGTGGCGCGTACCACTTGGAGACTGGCCAGGTCAGTTGATAAGATCAACCGGGCCAGGAAGAAGGTCAACAAAGAGATTAGCAGTTTTGTAGTGAGAAATGGAGGTCTAGCTATACGGCATCTGGAATTGGAGGTCGATACCTGGAGATATTTGAAGAGTGATGGGGTACACCTGAACGATGTGGAGATAGATTTATGGGCATTGGGTCTGCAAGATGGGATCCAGCGAGCTTTGAGGGTGTGGCAGGGCACACAAGGGTAAGGTGTTACCACTGTGTGTGCTGTGGCGTGATGTTGGCCTTTGCTGGTGAAGGATTAAACCCCAGATATGTAAGAGATCGGGACCCATCGCTAGTATGAGGCCCGTTGGTGAGATTTCAGCTAACAAGGGTTTTAGCTTGAATTGGTTATTGGGGCACTGTGGGCTATTGGTTGGTTGTCTCCGAGCTAGCTTGTCAGCTGGAGGCCTATTTTTTAGTTATAGTACCACAGTGCCTGAGTGTTTTGAGTTTTACGTTTGGTGGGTTTTTCCCTGCAAAGAACAACGGGAGTGGTAGTTAAAAAAGGATATGTCAGGTGTTTTATACGGTTTATGTGATGTTGATGTTAAATTATTATTATTATTGGTTTATGTTTAATAAAGATAATTGGCTGCTACGGCCAATATTTTACTCCATATGGGTGTGGTCTCAATTATTGGGGTAGAAGGTTGGGGTATGCAGCTAGTGGTGGTTGGTAAGAAGGGGATAAGCAAGTGACATCTGTTATACAGTAGTCATGCACAATACACAGACATGTATTGAGAAGATGTTTTCATGGAAGTTTCGGCTCCACCAATGATTATAGACTATCACCATAAAATGCACAATTATATGTCCAGGGAAGATCCGCAGAGTTGTGTTGTAATGTTCACCGATTTATGTGGGACATTGTTGTGTGTATGTACACATGCAGTCAATATTGACCAGGCCAGAATTCAATTGACTGGTTGATTTGTCCAACTGAATTTTAACATATCAAGGGGACAGCTGAAGACTCTTTGATGTGTTGATCTCATGCAAGTCTACCTAGGGGTGTGAGGTATGGGCTGTTAACCTAATTGAACATTTCAAAGGGTACATTGTTTAAAGGACCATAGAAGAAGTATTTATTGATGGTAATTAGACTTGAGGGGGTAACAATAAGATCAAAGAGTATTATGGGTTGACCTAACAGAAACTCCCTCTTAGTGGACTAGTATTTCATAGAGGACATTCAAGCTGGAGTTTAGTGTTTTTGGAGGTTAGGCTTGTCTGTGTGTAGGGGAGGCTTGTCTGTGCATGGCTGGGAAGACTGAATAATATGGGTCTCTGAATTATATTTCCTCTGTCGGATTTCGTTGTCATCTGTGGACTTTGGACTTTGTTCTGTGTTGGAAGTCAATAAAGTGCATCTCTCTGGAAGAATTGGGTTGCTGCGGAAGAGTACTTACATCATCATCCTTATCTATACATCCAATATATATTAAGACACTGAGAAAGTAAATTTAAAATTGCATGCAGTTACCATTGGAGAAGCTTTACTTGAGAAATCTAAACGTTGTGATGAATTATCAGAGGAAAATGAGAGATTAAAATTAAGAATTATGGAATTAGAGAAGAGATCTCAGGAATGCAGATATGCATCAAATCTTGGATTCAGCAATCTGCAGCAAACAGAAACTCATATTAAATCTGATAATTCATTACCAGCTGCCCCCACTGTGACTACCACAGTTTATAACAATAATAATAATACAGGTGAAGTTCAGCTTGTAATGAAGCCATTGAAACCAAAATTATTAGACGCAATTCTTAAAGAAATAGGAATGGTTCCATACCATGATTTAAACAGATTTTTAAAATGGTTTTGTGACGTGCAGCAGGTCAGAGATATGTACAGTCTCAACCCATCTGACTTAGAAAGAGTTTTGCAACATTCTGTAGGAAGTGGTCTGTGGATGAGAATTAAACAAATCTGTATTCAGCCTCTGAGGACCAGGGACATATTACTGGAATTATTATGTGTTTTGTATGGTGTACGTTCTGATGTTACCATTCATGGGAAGATCCAACAAATGCAAAATGAATCTCCCTATGAATTGTCACACAGGATAGCAACTATTATGGAATTATTGGTCGGTAATAATCTTGCATTTGAGCGTGGTGGCTTGATACATATGAGTATGTTTCTAGATGCGTTGCATGAAGATATCAAACAAAATATTTTATTAGTTACCCCAAATCCTCATGATTTAAAAGACATATTGTTGAGAGCAGACCATTTATGGAGAAAGTCAAATGAGCAGGCTGTCAAAATTGATTTAGCCACATTGTTTAGGACAAATACTGAGCATAAAGATCAGAAGATAATATCCTATGATGACACCCAGAGAGGACACTCCGGGTCAAACATAGGTGATATTAATATGAAAAACAGAGCTGACCAAAATAATAATAAGAAAAGGTCAAAGACTTGGATACCGTTTTCTCAGTTAAAACACAAATATGACCAGCTGAAAATTGAGTATGACAAGATGAGAGGGGAACGTGATACATTATTAGAGCAGTTGAAGGAGGTACAAGATGTACATTCTCCAGATCTGTTTTTGAATGCAAATGACACTTCTCTAGCAGTGGGGGTGAATTAGCTCCAAACTGTAAACGTGTAAATAGTGTTTTGTTTTAACTTCAAACAATGTTTAAGGACCTTGCTAATTAGTTTTGTTGGAGAGTTTTGTTTTTCAGGGACGTCTGAAGATGCTTGCATGTGAATAGCAGAAGTCTGAAATTGAATAGTGGGGGAGAATTATGGGAGAAATGCTGAATAGACAATATATCACTATACATGGAATTATAAAGCATTCATGGACTCTCTCGAAATTCATCAAGCAATGGACCTTTTTTTTCTTTTTTCTTCAACGCCCTAATTTTTTTATTTTTCTCCCTTTTCCTGATATATTTTGCTTTTCATTTTTTATTTTTGTTTGTTTTATTTCTTGAACTTTATCTTAAAACCAAAGAGAGGCATTTTAACCTAAAATAATTTTCATAACATCTGTACATATTACATAATGCGTATTGATCAATATATTTGACATCTAAGGTGAGATGCTGCACAATGGCTTGGCATAGCATAAATTATAGTATGTTGGGTGGTTTTCCTAAATTTATAAGAGGGGTGAGTGAAATTCATCACTCTAGTCATGATTTGAAACTTTGTTGATTCAGTTGTTTATAATATGCTAAAGGCTATGACATATATGGATGAAAAAGAAGTTTCTACCTTTCATGGTGAAGATACTGGCAAGAATTTCCACTGCCGCTTTGTCTGGACAGAAGATCTGATAAACACTGATGTCAAGCTGATTCTATCTGAACCATCGTGTGGGGGTATATGTATATGTTGGTATACCATTCAAGTGTAATTATGGACTGAATGATCCAAGTAACTGCTTTATTGAAGACAATGAGGGGTCGGCCTACAACAAATTACAAAAGCAAATTGTGGCTGGCAATCAACAAATTCTGATACTTGACAGGTACACATCCCAGTCATCATTGTTCAAATAGGAAATGGAAAGAAGCAGATGTGAATTGTAAAATGCTTGCAAGATGGACTCATGAATGTCAAGTGCAAGAAAATAGTTTGAAGCACAGTTTTTACTGCCATATCCAAACCTTTTGACCTTGAAAGTGAGTGCTGGTACATTGATGGTTCTTCTTACTATAAAGATGAAAGTAGAGTGTTTGCGTAAAAGTATCTTTAAAAATGAAAAGCTTGAGCCTGGAGATGAGAAAATCCTGGACTTATGTGGATTGGAGTTCCCAGAGCATACCAAGTTTACGTTCAGTGAGATGGTGAGAGATGTGATGAAGTCAGACCGAAGAATGGACTGTGATATCAGCTCGTCTTTGCGCAATATTCAAGATCTTGATGTGATATAAGGCCTAAAAGCTATATGGGCCACTGATGTTTACCAAATTCTTTTCCAGTCATGGTCTAAAAGTTATATTATCTAATAACTGTTTCATGGGGATATTTTAGAGGCTGGCGAAGAGAGATGTAACCAGTTTCAACTTCATATTTTATATGAGCCATTGTAAAGCATCCAGTACCTTAAATCGTAATGATATTTTTTGTTGTTTGATTTATGGGTCAGTTCTAGTAGTTAGAACCGACCCAAGTGGGGGTATATGTTGTAATGTTCACCGATTTATGTGGGACATTGTTGTGTGTATGTACACATGCAGTCAATATTGACCAGGCCAGAATTCAATTGACTGGTTGATTTGTCCAACTGAATTTTAACATATCAAGGGGACAGCTGAAGACTCTTTGATGTGTTGATCTCATGCAAGTCTACCTAGGGGTGTGAGGTATGGGCTGTTAACCTAATTGAACATTTCAAAGGGTACATTGTTTAAAGGACCATAGAAGAAGTATTTATTGATGGTAATTAGACTTGAGGGGGTAACAATAAGATCAAAGAGTATTATGGGTTGACCTAACAGAAACTCCCTCTTAGTGGACTAGTATTTCATAGAGGACATTCAAGCTGGAGTTTAGTGTTTTTGGAGGTTAGGCTTGTCTGTGTATGGCTGGGAACACTCAGACCTAAAACATGGGGTTCTGAATTATATCTACTCTGTCGGATTTCTTTGTCATCTGTGGACTTTGGACTTTGTTCTGTGTTGGAAGTCAATAAAGTGCATCTCTCTGGAAGAATTGGGTTGCTGCGGAAGAGTACTTACATCATCATCATTATTATAATGCCTAAATATTAATTATCTATACACCCAATATTAATACATATATTCGATCACAACAAGTTGTTGATAGGAGGAAGATCTCTAGAATGATTATTGAGTTGTTTCAAAAAGAAGTGAATGAATGGAATAAAAGTGGAAGCAATGTTCTCCATGTGATAAGGAAAAGCTCATTAACATTATTAGAATTACAATGAGCACGTGCCCGATGTATAAGCAGTTGTGCACGCTGGAGAACGCAGATGTGCCCGTGTGTAATACACATATATAACAAACTAAAACGTGTGCCCCCTCTCAGGCGACCATAAAATGGTGAGCTTTGACAATGCGCATGTGCAGTTGAGTAAGCTGAAAGAAGGGTGTAAAAAGGCTTGATTAGTTGTAAGACAGATCTATATATTCTGGACAGAATTTGTGCATTTAAACAATATTATATACATACTGTGTAGCCTGGTAACAGAAGATGGTAAACTAGTAAAGTTATCTACAGTATTCAGACAAAAATGTTGAAGATTACATTGGCTGCACGTGCTAATGGTAGGCGCGAAAGATTGCACAAGTGCGCAACAGCGCTTCCTATGTAAATATGGTTTGGTGCATATAAGTGCACCATAATTTTTGACAAATGTTTTGAGTCCTGTTTTATTGTGCAATTGCTCCAATTTCTCCACTGCACCACAGGCGCAGGTCTTTACTAAATCAACCCCACAAACTCTTGGAATCCTGTATGTGCCATATTGGAAATAGTGATTGATTCATACTGTTGGGACACATACTGTTAGATGCTAATGTCAGCAACTCCAGCCACCTGTCTGTTGTCTTCTATAATGTAAATGAGTCTAGTCTGGCTTGCCACAGCTTCTAAGAGTATTTCATCCATTGTTGTTTGTGCTAATTAACCCTGCAATTGTATGAAGGACTTCTGTGTTTATACTTATATTCTACTGTGTGAAACTGTGTGACAACAAGTCTGACCTGTAGTGAAATCCTGATTAATCATAACAATGCTCAAGAGGGCATGGAGTCACATCGGCTGCTTTAAGGGATTAGTTAATTAGCTCATGTTAATTGGGTTTCTGGTTACAGTTGTATTGTTAGAGTAATATGAACAGGAGGTAGGAACCTCCTCTTTAACTGTATATAAAGACTTGTATTTTGGTTCTAATAAAAGAGTCCATGTTCAGCAACTAAACAAGTGTTGTCTTGTTTTGTGCTTGTGAGCAGTTGGAATATCTGATATCTATATTCAGACAGGGAGGAAGCGGTATATGACAAAAGCACTCAAGGAGTGTGGGACTTTTCGTTACAACAATGAGCATAAAGGCGGACTGAAGTTGAATATGGTTAACGGCTGAGGTCCATAAATCGGCTTTAGCGCAGGTAAAGGGGCGCTACTCGCAAGATCCTGGCTATAGTCTGTCCACAGGTGCAGGCTCCCCCACTCTTCTCAGCATACAGATCCATACCCACAGGGGGAAAAAGACAATCTTCCCAGGGATCCAGACTATTTAACAGTAACCCAGCCACAATCTGGGCACACCCTCCCAGGGATTGGCTAGGCCCTACTAAATATTCAGGCTGTGTATTTGAATTATCCCTCCCTAAGCTCTAGAAGTTTCTTTAAGGGGCAGGGGGAAGCAATCAAAGCCCTAGCCTGTGAAGCCTTGAGCAGACAAAACTAAACAATCCCTGCTCCTGTGATTACAGCAGTAGCCCAAAAACTACATTTAACTGACAGTCTAACTGGGAGGGCACTATATTAAATGTTTTGTTTTTGGGTTCAGAAAAAAGCTATGAAAAGTTCAACTATTACAAATAATAATACATAAATTTAAAAAAAACTAAAATATTTTTTTTTTTTTTTTAGGCTGACAAATGTTCAAAACTGTAGGAATAAAAGTGAATTAATTGTTGTTAAAAAGTGTACCAAAAGGAGCTGGGAGATTGTTGTCTCGCTTTAAATAGAATTTAAAAATTCTTTCACCGGGAAGAACAACTGCTATTTAAAGTGAGACAACTTCCCAATCTCCCAGCTCCTTTCGAGGAACTGCAGATATACGCTGACCTATCACAGTACACTTTCCAGATGAGAAGACAAAAACCGTAACTAAGGCGCTCAGCAACCACAAGATCACATACAAGTGGCACTATCCTGTGACACTGCTCGTCACCTATAACGGAACAGCTCACACAATTTCAAACCTGAACAAGGGCATGAAGTTGCTCCATACCTGGGGAATCATAACTGACCAACTTCAGGATACTCCCCGCCTACCAACAACCAACAGGCAAACACCGAACGTCCGCTTCCATTCCAAGGGGAACGACCCCAAATTTAAATGAAGTTCCCAATGGCACCACCAAACATCGCCTCTTATCCGGTCCAATGCATAGCTCACGCACTACTGCTCAAAAACTCCCCCCCCTCGTATATTTCAGCAGCTTAACCTTCGGTCAGCTGCCCAGTTGTTTTACCTTATTTCGGTTGTTTTCTTTTTTCTTTGCTTCCTTTTGTTGAATATTGCATTCATAAAAACCTACTTAGCCTGTCTGGAAGTATATTGCAATAACTAACCATTTAACTTAGTTCCAGGTACAAAACCCCACAGAATTACCTCTTCTCCGCTTCGCATCTACAACCTATGGATCCCCTTGACTACCAGGATTCTACAACTATCTGAAACCCACTACACTCAAGAACAGTAACTGTAAGTTTTAATATACAGCTTACACTATTGCGCAAACAATGTCCCTCACAGTCCTATCCCTAAATGCCAGAGGCCTAAACTATCCCGCCAAAAGAGCTTCGCTGTGGAAAACGGCATTAGCCCACAACAGTGATGTGCTCCGTGTACAGGAGACACACTTCCTATCAGATGGGCCTCCAACATGCCAGCACAGACACTTCCCGCACTTGTACAAGGCAAACTTTACAAAAAAGAAATGAAGAGTAATGGTCGCTATTAGAGACACAGTCCTTATTTGCTCTATCAACGCAACCAGATATACCTTGGTAAACATCTATGCTCCCAACCAACGTCAAATATCTTTCCTCTCCAAGACTCTAAAAAAAAATAGAACTGATCCAACAGGGAAACTTGTACCTATGCGGAGACTTCAACCTAGTTCCTGACCACCACATGGATACCACATCCACCTCCAAAAGGACCACCCCTTTGCTGAACTCTCTCATCCGTGAACATGACCTGTACGACACGTGGTATTAGAAATAATGGTGATCATATTTTTCAATGAACAAAAGAACAAAATTATACAGAAGAAAATTGTACAGAAAAAGCACAGTGTCCACTGGACATAGCACAAAAAGTGCTTACCCCAGAGTGACCCCAGCCCAGGCCAGTCACCGCACAACCATCAACTAGCACGGAAAACCTGACTTGGCCATATCGATGCAGTCACAGGGGACAGAAAGGTAAAACTGTAGATAAAACAAAATATATATGTATTGTAAGAAACTACACCTATGCGTGAAGTTTATAGGTGTAGCTATTTATAAGGGGAAACTAACAGGATTAAATACTAACTAAATCAAAAAAGGACGGTAGCCCAGAAAATCAATTAATACTTACTTTAAATTGTTAGTTAACAGAGCATATTGGTGGAAAGAAAACTTCTGAACACCTGCTGATGGTGATTGCAGGGGGATATTCTGGTAGCTAGTGAATAAAAGATATATATAAGGATAGGAAGCAAGTAGCAAATATAGATATAGGGGAATTTATTGTCCAAATAATGCAAAGTTGGGAAATAAGGCTGTAAGGTTAATATGACATAGATACAAAGTAAATAAAAATTAAATAAAAAAGAGGATTATCTAACTAAGTAGATAATGCCAAGGACATTAGTCTCAATTTAATATGGGAATGGAACAGAGGGAATGATTGAAAGAAAACAATGAATCCAACCAGCTTTACTTTTAAAAGATAAAAGACCAGTTTATCGAGAAGAAATGAGAGAATTGGCTGAGAGTAGTAAATCCAGAAGATTAGTGCAGTGTGTGGTAAAACTTACCAGTCACAGACACTGCAAACGTTGAGTTCCACCCTCCGGCTCTGGCAGCTGTACTGACAGATAAGCCGGCTTTTAACTGTCCCCCATCGTGTTGGCGTGTGACGTCACCTACACAATGCAGACGTGAGGACGCCTGAGTACACGCCCAGAGAGCCGAGGACACGATCGACTGCAAGCCCCAGGGTGCAGTGCGGCCGCAGGATGGCTGCGGCCGACACGCAGACTGGGGCTGGGTGAGCGGGAACGCCCACACAGTCCACAGTAAAGAACCAGGGCTGTAGGGGATGATGAAGGGACGCTGGTAGCGTAGCCCGGATCGGACCCCGGTCCTCCTGGTAGCGAGGCGTAAATAGGGAACATTAGGAGATGTGCCCCGGGCGTTCGTATGACTGCCATGGACCCGACCAGGGAACGTGAAAGAGGGGAGGGGCTGAGACAAACCTAGAGGGGAGAAACTAACGGGGCAGACGATGGGATCAGTCAAGGACCACCCACATACTGATCCCATCAATATGTCGAGAGGACACTGCGCTTATAACATTTTTAACAGAGTACAGGCAAATTACAGTGATTTCATTGCATGCACGAAAACAAAAACTTTTGAAAAAAACAAAAAGTATATAGATATAACAATGCAAGATTATAATAGTAATATATACATTATGTGTATATGTAAAGAAATAAGGAGGGGAGCAGGAACCGGAATAGAAAAATAATAATGAATAAAAGAAAAATAAATAATAGTAAAATAAAAAAGGGGAGAAGGAAAAAAAGAAAAGGAAGAAAGGGGCAGACAGAATGAAGGGAGGTGGGAGGAAGGGAAAATCCCTGTACAGGATTCACAAAAAAGGCCTGAAACTCAAAATTGAAACCCGTAAAAGTAGTTGCTCTAAGGTCATATATCCAGCGGGCTTCAAGCTGGAGCAGCGTTCAATCAACGCTGCCCCCTCTTTCATCCAGCGGGATATGCTCCAATGCCAAGAATTTAATGGTATAAGGATTAAAGTCATGTTGAGTGCCAACATGTCTGCCTATGGCGGTATCCATTTTCTTTTTAATTATAGATTTAATATGGTCCCTTATGCGTTTGAGAAATTGTCACTTTGTTTTACCGATATAGAAACCGCCACAGAGACATTGAGCTAGATAGATGACACCTGGTGTTTGACAGGTAACTCTAGATTTGGTAGAGTGCTATTTCCCATTGGGAAGTAAAAATCGGGATTTATTGTCCACGAACTCGCAGACATCGCAATGTCCACATGGAGAGGTACTTATATTTGTTGGATTATGTCGCTGAAATGGCTGTGGACTAGACGGTCTTTTAAAGAAGGAACTCGTCTAAAAGTTATCTCTGGAAATTCTTTTATATACTTCCTGGCCATTGGGTCAGCTGATAGAAGAGGCCAGAATCTGTTTAGAATTCTTCTAATTTCATTGTGTTGGTTGGAATAGCGGGTGATCATTCTTACTGTATCCACTTGTTTGGAGGGTTTAGAGGAAAAAATCAAGGAGTCTCTCTTTTGAACATTGACTGTAGCCTCGAGCGAGCAATCTATCATATAGATCTTTGGCAGCTAACTGGAAATCCGAATCCTTACTACAGTTGCGTTTAAGTCGCAAATACTGGCTGTAAGGGATGCTCTTTAGTAGTGAGTCTGGATGCGAGCTTAATAATAATAAATAATAATAAAATAATAAAGCAATAGAATATATATATATATATATATATATATATATATATATATATATATATATATATATATATATATATATATATATATATTCTATTGCTTTATTATTTTATATTCTATCTTATTGTTTTTTTTAGAAAAACGTTTTCTATTTTTTTCTAATTCGATTCGAATTTGTTTTCGAATTCAATTCGAATATGTTTGCGAATTCGATTCAAATATGTTTTCGAATTCGTTCGTTTTTTTCGAATTCGTTTAAATTCTTTACTTTTGTAAATCGGAAATTTGGATGCATCCGAATTTCCGAATAATGAAAAATTTGTCCGAATTTCGATTCGGAACGAAACAAAATGCACATGCCTAATCCCAACGCAAACTAATAGCTAACACCTATAACACGGGTAACAAAGCAGGGAAAGCAATGGCTAGACTAATCAACGGCCGAAGGGCAAAATTAAAAATTCAGTACCTTTTCCACCCAACAACAAATGAAAAATTAATTAACCCCCAAGTGAAAAATTAATTAACCCCCAAGCCCCCGACACATTCAGCGTATACTATAGCACTCTTTACAACATCCAAGAGGATAAGAACACACATCAACTCTCCCAAGAGGAGATAGACTCCTTCCTAACTTACATTTCTCTCCCCAAGCTGAACGATAGTCAGCTAGCATGCCTCAATAGACCCTTCCACAGAAGAAATTAGGAACACTATTGAGACAAATTCCCAGGAGCACAAGATCAGCTTATTTGCTGATCATGTAATCCTAATTCTGACGGACCATACTTCTACCCTTGCTGAGGTTCCAATTACTTTATCCTGATTCAGCAAAGTATCTTATTATAAGGACAGCGAAACAAAATGTTCTATGTTGGGGATAAAAATGGATGGCGTAATAAGCAATCTACTTCAACAAACATTCCCATGCACCTGGGAGGAACACAGTATACCATATTTAGGCACCCACCTGACTAAATCAGTTAAAAATCTCTTTCAAGCCAACTACATACCTACATACCCTTCCGCACCAAACTACAAAACGACCTGGCCCTCTTAGCCAAATATGAGTTCTCCTGGGCAGGGAGACTAGCAGCGTTCACAATGATGCACCTTCCCCAACTACTCTACCTATTTAGGAAACTCCCTATCCCCATCCCTTCCAAATAATTCAAATCCCTACAGGCCATTCTGACCACCTTCATATGGCAAGGGAAAAAACCCAGATGTGCACACTGCAAATTATTAAAGCATCGATCGGCAGGAGGAATGGAATACATCGATTTCCACGACTACTACCTAGCCACCATTCTAACCCAGCTAAAAGAATGGTTTCTGCCCCTTCCCCATACGCTCTGTGGTCAAATTGAATCCTCTTTCACCACAAAAAAAACCCTATTGGGATGGTTGCACGGAATTCAATTAGGATGCCCTTCCCCCTCCTATATCTCCCCGACCATGGCAGCATCAATTCAGGCCTGGTGGACATTAAATAACCTAAGCCCCAACTCTGAAGACCTCATAAAAGTGAATATCCCAATAACATCCGATTCCCTAGAGTATCTAATAGACAACTCCTCATTCACTAATTGGCATACAGCAGGCATCTACCACATAGACCATCTTTACACAGCCGACACCCCCAAATCCTTTCCACAACTCCAAACCGAGTTTCACGTTGCAAACAAAGATTTCTATCTCTACACTCTCACTATCCACTGTATATCTCATTTACCCAAATCACCGTCTAATATCCCCCGTCGAGCATGGAACTATTACCACTCACCTCCGTCATCTAGGAAAGGTATATCACTTTTCCTTGTCAAAAGAAGTTTATTGAGTATACAATATTATAAAGATACATAAAATAAGTTTACAAGGATCTATAAAGTAAGCTCATTGTTTTACAGTAGGGTTTATATAGGTAAATATCATGAAATTTCAAATATTAAACATTGGGTTCACGTAAACCTAAATTAAAGATATATATCATTTCCTTAGTTACTTTTGTAGGTATTTAAATGATTTATACCTACTATACATATTGTTTACAGGTAGAGTGTATATAGGTCAAATAAATTCTGATAATGAGCTTTAATCGTAAGATGGAGAAAAGGAAAGAGAAAGAAGAAAAAGGGTAAAAAGGTAGAGGTATGGTCCACAAGGTTGTCCCGCTCGTCAGTTTATTATTCTTTTTAGTTCTCTTTGAAGCCTTAGAATGGGTGTCTCTGTAAGTCATTTAATCTGTTACCATGGCAACAGGACAGAGTCATTGAAGTTTGACAGGAACTGTTGTTTTATCCAAGGATGCCAAAGTTTTTCAAATTTTGGAATTTGATTTTGATCGATGGCTACCATCTTAGCATGGGACATTGTATTATTCATTCTGTGAACTGTTTCTGCTAGTACCAATGTAGGAGATTTCCATGCCTTGGCCACTGTTTGTTTTGCAGCCGTTATTAGTTGGATCATAAGTTTGAATTGAGAGAGTGTTAACCATTCCGGTTTTAGATTAAGTAAAGTTATATATGGATCTGGTTGTATTATTTTTTTTAATATTTTAGATGCAATCACGAAGACTTCCTTCCAGAAGGTTTGGATTACTGGGCACGTCCACCATATGTGTAAATGTGTGCCTATTTCTAGGCATCCTCGAAAACAAAGAGCTGAGGTATTAGGTGAATATTTTGCCACTCTAGCGGGTACAAGGTACCAGCGAGTTAGGACTTTATAATTTGTCTCCAGTGCTAAGATGTTGGGTGAAGATGACTTAGATGTGAGCCATATGTTAGACCAGTCCGTGTCTTCTAAAGTTCGTCCCAGGTCCTCCTCCCACCTCTGAACGTAAGAGGGTCTATTAAGATTTGCTACTCCATATAATTGATTATAAAGTGATGAAATTGTACCTTTAGCAAATGGATCTTTTGTACAGATTGATTCAAAAATAGATAATTGGGATAATGGTGTATCCCCCTTTATGAATGGTGTATAGAAATTTTTGATTTGGAGATATCTAAATATCTCAGAGTTTGGTAGATCATATTTTTCTCTAAGCGATGGGAATGAAAGGAATGATTTAGATGCTATGAAGTCATTTAGTGTCTGAATGCCTGATGTTGTCCAAGCTTTAAAAGAATTTGGGTAGATCCATGCCGGATAAAAGGCCGGATTTCTGATAAAAGAAAGGAGAGGATTGTGTGGAGATTGTATATTATCCCAGAGAGATAAGAAGTGTTTAGTTATGGGATTATGAATTTTAAAGCGGTCTTTAGGATCAAGCCATAATAAGTTTGATATTAATAGAGGGTCATTTTCTGAAGCCTCTATAAATACCCATAATGGGATTTCCTGTTTTGCATGGTATTTGGACAGACTGGCCAAATGTGCTGCTCTGTAGTAGTTAGTAAAATTAGGGTATCCCAGGCCTCCTTTATTTTTGGGAAGATGTAGTGTGTGTATAGGTATACGTGGTTTAGAAGAGCCCCATATAAACGAAGTTGCTCTTTTTTGTACTATTCTCAAAAAATAGGAAGGAATTGGAATAGGGAGGACTCTGAATAGATAAAGCAATTTGGGTAGAATAGTCATTTTGATTGCATTAATCTTCCCTATCCAGGATAAAGGAAGTTGCGACCATTGTTTTATTAGATTTGTGATCTGTCTTAATACAGGAGGATAATTGGTTGAGAATAAGTCAGAATGAGATGCTGTTAAATGAATTCAAAGATATGGGATTGATTTTTCTGCCCATGTGAATGGGAGTGCAGCCCTAGCCGGGATCAATTCCATGTTTGTGAGTGAAATATTAAGCACTAGGCATTTCTTAGGATTAATCATAAGGCCGGATAGGGCTGCAAATCCATCAAGAGCTGGTATTAAGTTAGGACCAGAGACCTGTGGTGATGATAGAAAAAGTAATATATCGTCTGCAAATATACATAATTTGTGTGTAATACCTCCTACTTCAATGCCAGTTATAGTTTGGTTTGTTCTGATGTATTGGGCCATGGGTTCGAGTATAAGGGCAAATAATAAGGGAGATAATGGGCAACCCTGTCGGGTACCTCTTTCGATATTAAAGGCATCAGATTTGTATCCAGCATATTTTATATAGGCTTTGGGTTTATTATATAATGCTTTGATCCATGTTAAAAAGTGGGGTCCAAAACCCCATTTTTGTAATGAATATTGCATATATTGCCAGGATACTGTGTCAAATGCCCTCTTAATATCGAGAGATAGAAAACATAAAGGGATTTTCCGTTTTTTAGCAATATGTGCCAATAACACTGCCCTGCGTATATTATCGCCTGCCTGTCTATTTGGCATGAAGCCTACTTGATCTCTATGTATTCATTTTCCTATAATGCTATTGAGGCGTTTTGCTATTATTTTTGCTAATAATTTAATATCAAGGTTTAACAGAGAGATAGGCCGATAATTCACACAGGAAGTATCATCAGAAAGGGGTTTTGGGATCATACAAACAATTGCCATTAGTGTTTCTTGCCGAAAAGAGTGTCCA
This sequence comes from Lithobates septentrionalis, assembly GCA_037952835.1. Taxonomy (NCBI): domain Eukaryota; kingdom Metazoa; phylum Chordata; class Amphibia; order Anura; family Ranidae; genus Lithobates; species Lithobates septentrionalis. Next base: position 949,299 of record JBBDGP010003259.1, read on the forward strand.
TCTAGAATTTTGTTAAAAGTTTCAGTGAGAATGGGAGAGAGTATTTCTGAGAATGTTTTATAGTATAAAGCCGAGTAGCCATCTGGGCCTGGTCTTTTGTTAAGTTTTAGGTCTTTTATGGCGTTAGCAACTTCATCTATAGTTATAGGCTCATCCAAACTGCTTTTTTGATTCTGAGATAACTCAGGTAAGGTTATTTTTGAGAAGAAGGATTCAGCCTCTGTAGGATTAAATTCATTGTTTGTCTTGTATAAAGTTGCGAGATGTGAGTGAAATTTATGGACTATTTTAACTGGATTACAAGTATAAACATTTTTTGATAATTTCAAACGTATTGGTTTGAAAGATTTGTTAGTTGAATTTAATGCCCGAGCCAAATATGTACCTGGTTTGTTTGTATTCATGTAGAAATTGTGTTTGGAGCGTTTGAGGGATTTATCAACTGACTCAGTGAGAAATAGATCGTATTCCAATCTAGATTTTTCCAGATGAGATTTTGTACTCTGAGATGGATTATCTTGGAATGATATGTAGGCTGCATTAAAATTGAGTTCTAGTTTTTTTGCTAGATTTTTGCATTCCCGTTTAAATAGTGCCATTTGTCTTTGTATTGTACCACGCAAGACAGGCTTATGAGCTTCCCACAGTGTTATTGGGGAGATGTCTGTTGTATTATTAATTGATATGTATTCCTTTAAAAACCACTTCAATACCAGGCACTTAGACACCTTCCCGCCCAGCCCAATTTTCAGCTTTCAGCGCTGTCACAATTTGAATGACAATTGCGCGGTCATGCCACACTGTACCCAAACAAATTTTTTATCATTTTGTTCCCACAAATAGAGCTTTCTTTTGGTGGTATTTGATCCCCTCTGCGGTTTTTATTTTTTGCGCAACAAATAAAAAAAGACAGAAAATTTTGAAAAAAAGCACGTTTTTCTTTGTTTCTGTTAAAATTTTTTGTAAATGAGTACGTTTTCTTCTTCAATGACGGGCACTGATATGGCTGCACTGACGGGCACTGATACGGCGGCACTGATGGGCACCGATGAGGTGGCACCAATGAGGTGGCACTGATGAGGTGGCACTGACGGGCACTGATGATGGGCACTGATAGGTGGCACTGATGCGCACTGATAGGTGGCACTAATGGGCACTGATAGGTGGCACTGGTAGGTGGCACTGATGGGCACTGATAGGTGGCACCGATGGGCACTGATAGGCGGCACTGATGGGCACTTGTAGGTGGCATTAATGGGCACTCGTAGGTGGCGTTGATGGGTAGTTATGGGTGGCACTGATAGTTGGCACAGATGGGCACGGATGGGCACTGATAGGTGGGCACAGATGGGCACAGATGGGCACTGATAGGTGGCACCGATGGACACTGATGGGTGGCACTGATGATTCTGATTGATGGCAGTGATGCCCCTAAGTGTGGCATTGCTGGGCATCACTGCAACATAATTGTGCCAATCAGTGCCCATTTGTGGGCACTGATTGGCACAGATTTGGCACTGACTGGGCACATGTGGATGGCCATGGGGTACATACCTGGCCATCCACATGTTTCCCTTCCCTGGTGGTCCTAGTGGCGATCCCTGGTGGTCCAGTGTGGTGATCTGCGGGGGGGCTGCGCTGATAAACAATCAGCGCAGACCCCCCCTGCCAGGAGAGCCGCCGATCGGCTCTCCTCTACTTGCGTCTGTCAGACGCGAGTGAGGAAGAGCCGATCAACTGCTCTTCCTATTGACAGCGTGATCAGCCGTGATTGGACACGGCTGATCACGTGGTAAAGAGCCTCCGCCGGAGGCTCTTTACCAAGATCGGTGTAGCGGTGTGTCAGACTGACACACCGATCCACCGATCGCCGCGATGCGCGCCCCTGCGGGCGCGCGGCGGCATGTTATCCTGAAGGACGTCATATGACGCCCAGTCAGGATAACACAACCACCGCCCGGCCGTCAATCCGCTATAGGCCGGGCGGGAAGTGGTTAAAGCTTGTTCAATGGCCATCTGATGTAGTGGGTGTTTGAGCATTATGTCCGGTAAGTACCACGTTGGGTCATGCGCTTTTGGTATGGCTGAGGCTATAGTAGTGTATACTGCATTATGGTCAGACCACGGAATCGGAATTATATCTGATGCAATAATTTCTGGTATCATTCCTATTGTTAGAAAAATATGATCTATTCTGGTGAAGGTTTGATGAGGGTGCGAGAAATAAGTGAATTTCTTTTTCATTGGGTTACTTTCTCTCCACGAATCTACCAGATTGTATTTGGAAAGAAGTTGAGAAAAAGGTAATCTAGAGGTTATTTTGGATGGTGTAAAAGGTGATTTATCTAGAAATGGGAGGAGGACCTGGTTCGAATCCCCACACATTATCACTGTTCCTATTTTGTGTGTATTAATCACTTGTAATATCTGTGAGAGGAATGGTGTAGGTTGTTTGTTAGGAGCGTAGTAGGAAATCACTGTGATTGCTGTATCCATTATATAACCCATGAGTATCAGGTATCTACCTTCTGGGTCTTTAATTTCTGATGATAAGGTGAATGGTGTGGATCGGTGAAATGCAATTAGAGTTCCCCTTTGCTTGGTACAGGCAGAAGCCGTGTAAATTTGTTGATAAAAAGGAGAAATATATTTTGGAGTAGAATCTTTGGTGAAGTGTGTTTCTTGGAGGCATACTATGTGAGCCTTCTTGTTATGGAAAGTACGGAAGGCTTTGGTCCTTTTTTGAGGGATATTTATTCCCTGAACATTCAGGGAAAGTATATTCAGTGGTGCCATGGCAACAGATCAAATAGTTTTGACTTACTTTTTGTTATGCAGAGCTGACTGCGCAGATCAACCTGTGTGGACTGAAGAGATGAAAAGATAGAAAAGAAACCAGTGAATTCTGGAGTAAAGAGTAAACAAAAAACATATGAGATTAGATGATACATTGTATAAATTATTTTTTGCAAGTAATCACAATTTACCCGTGAAAGAGAATAAATATCTCTCTCAGGGGAATAAGTGCCTTCGTCACACTCCCACATAATATGGTTGGGAGAATGAGGAGGGCTAATGGGGGTACACGGATCTTCCGCTTACAGGAGAGAGGTGCTATGTCAAAAGACATCAAAATGATGTTTCATTAATTGGAGTGCAGAATATAGTTTTTGTTGAAATTATTTATTCCAGGGTGGTTGTATATGGTTAGTCTTGCCCTAGGCTAAATAATTCAGTTAGAAAGGTACTGTTAATAACTTTGGTATTGATGAAGATATTTTGAATTATTTTGGGATTTTAACCCTTTTAGAGTAAACAATTACATATTTTATTCATATGTAACTGTTTAGATATGTTAACTCATAAAATTGAGGTTGTATTGCTTCAGATTAGAATAAACAAAAATATAATTCTAGGAACTAGTTAGGTAATAATATATTTGTTTTAAGAAAAAAAAAAGAAAAAGCTTCCATTACTTCTGGATTATTGAACATATTTGTTCTAAAAAGTAATAAATCTATTGTTATTACCTGATTATATATAACTGAACAAGAATTTCCTTATTTCACTTATATATTCTAAGGCTATATGAATCAGAAGTAATAAGAAATATAACTGGAATGTAACATGATCCCACACAGTGTGTGACTATCAGAATGCAGTTACATTCAGTTATAAATACAGGTTTTTTATAGAGAACCATCTCTTAGTATAATAAATGAAGAGATATCAGGAATTAGGATGTCAGTCCATTGAATCTTCTTGGTCCATGGATGATGTGGCATAACGGCCTCTTTTGTGAGAATGATGATTCCCATTTTGTTCTGGAATTTTCTGGGTGCTGCCTGAAGGTGAAGATGATGCCATTCTTCTGCGTGTGGGAGAATTGCTGCTTGTGGGTTCTGTCAGATTTAATTTTAAAAGGGTTTGTTGTAGTTCATCTGCTGATCTGCTTCTGTAAATTGTACCTTGGTGGTTAAATCTGACTGAAAAGGGGAAGCCCCATTGATACATAATGTTGTGGCGTTGCAGTTCCATTAGTTGGGGTTTCATGGATCGTCTTTTAGTAATAGTAAGTTGGGATAGGTCAGCAAAAATTTGATAATTGTGTCCTTGAAAATTAAGTTCCTTTTTTTCTCTTGCAGCAATTAGTATTTGTTCTTTCGTTCTGTAATAATGAAATTTTGTTATTATATCACGTGGGGGTCCATCTTTCTTTTTGGCTGTGAGAGCTCTGTGTACTCTGTCCAGTTCTAAACGTTCAATAGGGATATCTGGCTTTAGTTCTTGTAATAGAGCAGTAATAGTAGATTGCAGGTCTGTCACAGTTTCAGGTATTCCCCTTATGCGCAAGTTTGAACGTCTGGCTCTATTTTCGTAATCTTCGAGCTTAGTTTGAAGTATTAAATTCTCTTCTTTTAATTGTTCCAATTCTGTTATATTTTCTTGGGTTGTAATTTCAATTTCATCCATTTTTATTTCTAAGGCTGCGGTGCGGTTTCCCAGCTCTCTTATTTCTTTGGTTAGGCTTTTTGTTATTTGGTCTGAGGTTTGTTTTAAAGCCTTATGAAGCATCTTTTCAAATTGTAATAATATTACTGGGGTTTCTGAGGAGGCTTGTGGAGAAGTTTGTGAGAGGATTTGTTCTGTATCTGACTCAAATGGACAGTCTTGCTGTGACATTTTCTGTCTGTGAGAGCGCCCTGATGCTGTATCTTGTGAGGTGACTGGAGCTGCTTCAGCTGCAGTGAGTGCCTGTGAGCTCTTTGTGAGGTGATTTTTATTTCTGCCACGGTTTCCTCCCAGTACCATATTTCCTGCCCAAACTTTCACAGTTTGTTCCCAGGGGCAAAAAGGTTCAAATGGATACCTTTTGAGCCTGCAGGCTCCGCTTTGTCCTTCTCTTCTCTCCTCAGCGGTGTGGAGCTCTAACAATGCATGTCTGCTCCGCTAGGCTCCGCCCATCTCCCCCGGTATATCACTTTTCTACAACCTACTTCAACTGAAAACTTTCTTCATAAAAAAATTATGCAATCAATCGTTGGGAAACAGATCTGGAACATAAATATTCAACCTTTCAATGGACACAGGCATGCAGAGCAACATATAAAGCCACATGTTGCTCCAAATTATGGGAACTTTCCCAAAAACTATTACTCGGATGGTACTTAACACCAGATAGACTTTCTCACTTCAAAATGGTAAACCTCCAATAAATGCTGGAGGAACTGTGATCAAAAGGGAGACATACTTCAAATATTCTGGGGATGCCCCAAACTCAAGCCTTTTTGGCATGCCACTACCACCCTATTATCCACAATATCTCAAACCCAAATTACCATCACTCCACGTTTAGCGCTACTAAACCTAGGCATAGAATCCCTACCACACACCACAAAGCACATAACCATACACCCGCTCTTAGCTGCAAGACTCACCATAGCTAGACATTGGAAAACACCCACACCTCCCGCCTTACTGGAGACCATAGAATTGACTACCACTTACCACTCTTATGAACACATGATGGCGGACAGCAGTGGGAAACTACAAGAAACAAAAAAAAACTGGATCTGTAGGAGTCCTGGAACCTAGATAACAATTAACCAACCTACATAACCGACTTCCCCCTTGACTAAAGCCTCATATCAGCTATGACTCCAAAGGCCTGTAAAGGTGATTTTTCAATCTGTTTATTTTACCCATATATCTTTGATGTATAACCAAACAAAAAAAAAACAATGTATCTCACCTATTGCAACTTAATGTACGACGAACAATGTACGCACTGTTTCTTTATACATTTATAAAACCAATAAAAAATTATTGAAGAAAAAAGTGTACCACAAAAAAGCCTCATGTTTTGTAATATATGTATAAAAATGATTTAGGTATGCAAATGCTTTCATAGCGTTAACTGATAAGCTTCTAAGTTCAGCCTGGACATCTAGGCATCAATAACCTATAGTCACGAAAAGGGCTAAAGTAATTTAATATATTTTTGGGACAAATCAGAAATATTTTTGTAGTCATTCTTAAGTCTGTCTAGATTGATATGGGGACATGAGATGCTGTGTTTCAGCATCACCTGCCATTGTGTAATAAAATGACTCAATTCTTCCTTCTGGGAGCTGTACAGCTGTAGCTTTCCCCGTGTCTTTCCTCACTAACAAGAAGAAAGTTCTGGATTTCATCATCCTTTTCTGTTTACTTCATGGCAGAACATATTACTTATTAACAGCTGATTAGAAAGTTGATCAAAGAAGACACAGTATTTTTCTATGGTTATTTATTTTATTTTATCTTTTAAAATAAGCAATAACTGGGCTGAACTTGGCTCCTCTTCTATACTGAACTTGCTTACTATGAATTCACTGTACACTGTGAGCTTCTCCCTGTCTGCTTTAGAATGGTCAGATACAGCCCACCTCATTTTTCTGGCTGGTGGACCACCAGAATCATCTAGGCTTTTCCTTTCTTAGGCTGAACGTCCCCGGTCTACCCCTCTTATTCTGGAACTGGATTACAGTTCTTTTATTTATGGAACTCCAGCATCTCAGGTGGACATTAACTAAGGCAGTGTGCATGCAAATGTAATCTACCTAGGGACACCTACTCCTCCAGACTGACACCCACCCATCAAGGCTGTTTTAAAAAAAATTGTAAATTAAAACTAAAAAGTTTTGTTTGAAAATTTCATTAGCATGTTGACAGTAACGGGAGGGTTTCCTCTATGGGCCAGGGCAAGGATGCAGATCTTTGTCCATCTCCCTTGCTACTAATGCATGCTGTATAATGGGTGTACCCACCTGTGCCCATTCTCTGCCCCTTTGCTTCAAGTGTCCATGGTTTGCATATGCACTGCACAGGTGTGGCCAATTGCTTGCATTCTAACAGATAAAAAATAGTTGCACATACACTGTATGTTTCTGTGTCAGCTGTGGGTAGATAGGGGGGGGGGGAAGTGGGCATGTTGGAGGACAGCATGATAGAAGTTGCTGACAGAACAGATATTAAGGTGTGGCTTGCTGTTTACAAGCCACTGATTTGGAGTTGGCATGCGGTGAGGGGGCAACCCCCCCACACTCCTGCACTCCTTTTGCCTACCCCTGCATGTTGATGTGGTGGGAAGAGAGAATGAGCGAGGGCAAAATAAAAGCAGATTAACTTTAGCATCAATATTGTTTCTCATTGCAAGTCTATAGGTCCCAAATCATTTTAGTTATCTAAAATCGAATGGGTTTATTTAAATTGTGGTCTGAAGATGGCCTGTAATGCACAGTGCTCTGAACGGTGGTCTGAAGATGACCTGTAATGTACAGTGCTCTGGACGGTGGTCTGAGAGGCCTGTAATGCTGCACAGTACTCTGTAAGGTGGTCTGAGGGGAGGTCTGTAATGCATAGTTCTCTGGATGCCGGTGGTCAGAGGAAGCCTGTAATGCACACAGTGATCTGAACAGTGGTCTGAGGGGAGGCCAGTAATGTACACACTCACAGTGCTCTGGGCATTCTGAGGAGGCCTGTAATGCACAGTGCTCTGGACTGTCACGAGTCGAAACTCTCAGGAGGCCTGTAATGTACAGTGCTCTGGATGGTCATCTGAGGAGGCCTGTAATGCTGCACAGTGCTAAGCACGCTATGGTCGCTACTTGCTACTTTGCTTGCTGGGAGCGCACTCATGGGCTCTACCAGCAGAGCTTCAAGGAAACCAAAAGTCCATGTGGATAAACGCCCCTCATTCACATTTTACTTTCATTTTTGTTTGTTTATTTTGTTTGTTAATGTAGAGCTACCCTCGTGAAGGTCGAATCTGTACCCCACTGGTTGCCCCGACTCTGCAAGTCCTCCAACAGCCTGGAATCAGTCTTTTTTACCAACTGTCACCAATAACAAGAAACTTACACAATACCAGTGAAACAGTTCAAGTTTGTTTACTGTAGTAAAAGGGACATACGAAAGTGCATAACATAACACTGTAGATCATAAAGGTATTTTATCAGAACAATATACTGTAACACTATTTATGATTTGCTATTTGATAATTTAGAACCTTTCCGTAGCAAAGAGAAATACAAAGTAGACAGTATGACCTGAATTCAGTTAGACCTTATTTCTGTCACAATAACCTATGTGAACAGGTTGGCAGAAGGGTAGGGAACTGACACTCTACTTCCTATGTCAAATCCACTCCCTATTGTTTCCTCAACCCACAGGCAATTACATAAACACAACATGACAGAGGCGTAACTAGAACCTTCAGGGCCCCAGTGCAAGAAACCATGATGGGCCCCCCTTCCATCCGAGCTCGGGGCTTCCAATTTTGGGAGGGTGTCCATGGACATCCTCCCAAAACCGTGCTTCCCGCATGACCCCTGGGATGTGCATCCAGAGCAATCACAGTGTCCCTTTACCATATGATGTCAGCTAATCACATGTAAACAGACTTGCCGGTTATCCGCAGCCCTTTCCTCCCACGCTGTGTCTGTGTTAGGAAAGGACTGCCATTAACTGTCAAGAATGTCAGTAAATTGTTTACACTGATAATCAGTGCCCCAATCATCAGTGCCATGTATCAGTGCCCATCAATGCCGCCTATCAGTGCCCATCAATGCCGCCTACAAGTGTTACCTATCAGTGCTCATTAATGCCACCTATTAGTGCCCATCAAATCTGCCTATCAGCACCACCTATCAGTGCTCATTATTGCAGCGTCCATTCGTGTCACCTATTTGTACTCTTCAATGCTGCCCATCAGTGCCCATCAATACTGCCTTAGTTCTGCTTATCAGTGTTCTTCAGTGCCCATCCGTGCAGCCTATGAGTTCTACCTATCAGTGCTCATCAATGCCCATCAATGCCTCCTACCAGTGCAGCCTATCAGTTCCCCCCTTCAGTGCTCATCAGTGCCCCTATCAGTGCCTTCCTAGTGCCCCCATCAGTGCCCCCTAGTGCCTCCTCAGTGCCCCCTATCAGTGCCTCCCTTCAGTGCTCATCAGTAATCCCATCGGTGCCCCCTATCAGTGCTCATCAGTAAATCCTATCAGTGCCTCCCATCAGTGCTCCCTATCAGTGCTCCCTAGTGCCTTCTCAGTGCCCCCCTTCAGTGCCCATCAAAGTCCTCTATCAGTGTCCATCAGTGTCTACCAGTGCCCATCAGAGTCCTCTATTAGTGTCCATCGGTGTCTATCAGTGCCCATCAGAGTCCTCTATCAGTGTCCATCGGTGTCTATCAGTGCCCATCAGAGTCCTCATTCAGTGTCTATCGGTGTCTATCAGTGCCCATCAGAGTCCTCTATCAGTGTCCATCGGTGTCTATCAGTGCCCATCAGAGTCCTCTGTCTTCTCAGGACTGCACGGCTCTGAGCGGAGAGCGTGTCTCTCATGTAACAGCAGCACAGAGACACCGGCATTGACAGTTTTATTTCCCTCTCCGTGCATCCTCTCTCGCACGGGATGACAGAGGACACACAGCTGATCTCTCCCCCCTCTCCTCTCCTGTGTGCTCCGCGGGCAGTCAAATGTGAAGCTAAGGGGCTCACATTTCCCGCAAAGCACACAGGGGAGGGGAGGGGGGAGAGATCAGCTGTGTGTCCTCTGTCATCCCGTGCGAGAGAGGACACACAGAGAGGGAAATAAAACTGTCAGTGCCGGTGTCTCTGTGCTGCTGTTACCTGAGAGACATGCTCTCCGCTTAGGGCCCTGTGAATAGCAACCCCGCTGGGCCCCCCACACAGTGGTGGAATGCCGGGCCCCGTCGCAAGTTTGACTGTTGCGACCCTGGTAATTCCGCCACTGCAACATGACAAACACTATTCAAACTATTGTGTTCAAAGTGACTGGCTTCTTTAAATAGACTTCCAGGAAAAGTAAGAGCAGACCTTTTGTGCTAAAAAACAACTTTAGTCACTTTAAAGTGATTGTAAAGTCTGTTTTTTTTTTTTAAATAACAAACATGTTATACTTACCTCCTCTGTGCAGTTGATTTTGCACAGAGCAGCCCGGATCCTCCTCTTCTCGGGTCCCTCTTTGCTGCTCCAACCCCTCCCTCCTTTGAGTGCACCTCAGCCAGCAGCTTGCTACAGGGGGCACCCAAGCCAAGTCAGAGCTCCGTGTATCCAATCAAACATGAAGCCCCGACCTGGCCCGCCCCTCTCTCCCCTGATTGGCTGACTGGCTTTGATTGACAACCGCGGGAGGCAATGGCGCCACTGCTCTGTCTCAGCAATTTAGGAGGAGTGTCCTGGATGGCTGAGGGGATCGTGGACATTGCTGGAGAGAGAAGGAACTTAGGTAGGTAATTAGGGGGGTGCTGGGGGGGCTAGTACACATAGGATTTTTATCTTAATGCATAGAATGCATTAAGATAAAAAACCTTCTGCCTTTACAACTCCTTTAAGCAAATAAGGAGAGGATAAAAAGGGTTTGAATATTGCTCCCTGAAATCCGTCACATCTTTAGCTAGCTTTGAAATATTCTGAATAGGGTGATCCTTGACGGTATGGTAGAACAAATTTAGTTGATCTGGGGTTTATCCTTGTTTTACTTCACGTTTCTGCCATCTGTAATCTTATTGGATACAATAATATTAAGCCACATAGGAAGAGTTTGAGCAGGGCACAGATGTCTGCATACAGTGTTCAGTGAAAAGAATAAACTGGCTTCAGTAGTACCACAAGTATCAGGAAGTTGGGCTGAGTAAGTGATGTCTAAATGCAGCGTCTTAGACTAAAGAACTAAATGGGCAAATGCCCACTCACCACCAGCGTCACAGAGATTGCAGATGATAAGGATGACTCCTTCAAGAACTCCCTCTGAATCCTGGCTCTGGGAATGGCGTCTGACCTCTGTCACACCCCTTGCGGCCTACCTGGATCTGAAGTGCAGGCGTCACTGTAGGACCCAGAAACAGCCTCCGGCCCTCTGTAAATGGGAAGTAATGCTGTCTGCATGTGTCCCTCTGGATGCAACTGTGAAGCTACCTTCTGGTCCCTAAAGAGGTAGAGACATTAAACTATTTAAACATTATGGAAGGAAAAGTTATTAACAGGTCTATAATGACATTAACCACAATCTAAACTCAGCAAATAGTGACATACACCTGGATTTTGCTGGAACCATTTATATACACTTTCAGTTAATTCAGGGCAATTGCCATGCCCCACCCATAAGTGTCAGAGGTCAGAGCAGAGTTGCCCCCTACCCAATTGACAGTAGTGGGTTGAGGCGGAGGAGCTTGCCTTTAAATAGTATGAATCAGCTTATCAAAGCTTTCCCCCAAAGTATCATAAGTGAGTCTCTTTGGAGGATGTATATTTCTTCTCAGTCGAATGGGGTAATGCTCTTCAGGTGTTGGGTGGGAATTCCCTGTTGAGCTCCTGCCATGGGCAGGGCTCCATGATTCCAGAGGAAAATCCGTGACTGCAGATTCAGGGCCAGGTGGTAGAAGATGAGGACCAAGCTTCTCAATGACCTCAGGGTCAGGTGTTTGCCATTCCCTACGTTCAAGCTCTGAAGGGCAATCTGGCTCAGGCAGTATTAAAGCTTCATCAATGAAGCTGATCAGATCTCCTGTTTCTTTCTCAGAAGTTGGGCTAGTACTTGTAGTGTGTTTTGTATATGTCGATATATATATATCTATCTATATAGATATATCTATCTATCTATATATATATATATATATATATATATATATATATATATATATATATATTAGGGATGAGCTTCGAGTTCGAGTCGAGCTCATGTTCGACTCGAACATTGGCTGTTCGCAAGTTCGCCGAACAGCGAACAATTTGGGGTGTTCGCGGCAAATTCGAATGCCGCGGAACACCCTTTAAAAGTCTATGGGAGAAATCAAAAGTGCTAATTTTAAAGGCTAATATGCAAGTTATTGTCATAAAAAGTGTTTAGGGACCCAAGTCCTGCCCCAGGGGACATGGATCAATGCAAAAAAAAGTTTTAAAAACGGCCGTTTTTTCAGGAGCAGTGATTTTAATAATGCTTAAAGTCAAACAATAAAAGTGTAATATCCCTTTAAATTTCGTACCTGGGGGGTGTCTATAGTATGCCTGTAAAGGGGCGCATGTTTCCTGTGTTTAGAACAGTCTGACAGCAAAATGACATTTTGAAGGAAAAAACTCATTTAAAACTACCCGCGGCTATTGCATTGCCGACAATACACATAGAAGTTCATTGATAAAAACGGCATGGGAATTCCCCAAAGGGGAACCCCGAACCAAAATTTAAAAAAAAAAATGACGTGGGAGTCCCCCTAAATTCCATACCAGGCCCTTCAGGTCTGGTATGGATATTAAGGGGAACCCCGGCCAAAATTTAAAAAAAAAAATGACGTGGGGTTCCCCCTAAATTCCATACCAGACCCTTCAGGTCTGGTATGGATTTTAAGGGGAACCCCGCGCCAAAAAAAAAAAAAAAACGGCGTGGGGTCCCCCCAAAAATCCATACCAGACCCTTATCCGAGCACGCAACCTGGCAGGCCGCAGGAAAAGAGGGGGGGACGAGAGTGTGCCCCCCCCCCTCCTGAACCGTACCAGGCCACATGCCCTCAACATTGGGAGGGTGCTTTGGGGTAGCCCCCCAAAACACCTTGTCCCCATGTTGATGAGGACAAGGGCCTCATCCCCACAACCCTGGCCGGTGGTTGTGGGGGTCTGCGGGCGGGGGGCTTATCGGAATCTGGAAGCCCCCTTTAACAAGGGGACCCCCAGATCCCGGCCCCCCCCCTGTGTGAAATGGTAAGGGGGTACAAAAGTACCCCTACCATTTCACTAAAAAACTGTCAAAAATGTTAAAAATGACAAGAGACAGTTTTTGACAATTCCTTTATTTAAATACTTCTTCTTTCTTCTATCTTCCTTCATCTTCTGGTTCTTCTGGTTCTTCTGGTTCTTCTGGCTCTTCTGGTTCTTCCTCCGGCGTTCTCGTCCAGCATCTCCTCCGCGGCGTCTTCTATCTTCTTCTCCTCGGGCCGCTCCGCACCCATGGCATGGGGGGAGGCTCCCGCTCTTCTCTTCTTCTTCATCTTCTTCTCTTCTTCTTTTCTTCTCTTCTTCATTTTCTTCTCCGGGCCGCTCCGCACCCATGCTAGCATGGCGGGAGGCTCCCGCTGTGTGACGGCGCTCCTTGTCTGACAGTTCTTAAATAACGGGGGGCGGGGCCACCCGGTGACCCCGCCCCCCTCTGACGCACGGTGACTTGACGGGACTTCCCTGTGACGTCACGGGGAATGCCACAGGGAAGTCCCGTCATGTCCCGTGCGTCAGAGGGGGGCAGGATCACCGGGTGGCCCCGCCCCCGTTATTTAAGAACTGTCAGACGAGGAGCGCCGTCACACAGCGGGAGCCTCCCTTCATGCCAGCATGGATGCGGAGCGGCCCGGAGAAGAAAATGAAGAAGATAAGAAAAGAAGAAGAGAAGAAGATGAAGAAGAAAAGAAGAGAAGAAGGAAGAAGAGCCATGCCATGGGTGCGGAGCGGCCCGAGGAGAAGAAGATAGAAGACGCCGCGGAGGAGATGCTGGACGAGAACGCCGGAGGAAGAACCAGAAGAGCCAGAAGAACCAGAAGAACCAGAAGATGAAGGAAGATAGAAGAAAGAAGAAGTATTTAAATAAAGGAATTGTCAAAAACTGTCTCTTGTCATTTTTAACATTTTTGACAGTTTTTTAGTGAAATGGTAGGGGTACTTTTGTACCCCCTTACCATTTCACACAGGGGGGGGGCCGGGATCTGGGGGTCCCCTTGTTAAAGGGGGCTTCCAGATTCCGATAAGCCCCCCGCCCGCAGATCCCCACAACCACCGGCCAGGGTTGTGGGGATGAGGCCCTTGTCCTCATCAACATGGGGACAAGGTGTTTTGGGGGGCTACCCCAAAGCACCCTCCCAATGTTGAGGGCATGTGGCCTGGTACGGTTCAGGAGGGGGGGGGCCGCACTCTCGCCCCCCCCTCTTTTCCTGCGGCCTGCCAGGTTGCGTGCTCGGATAAGGGTCTGGTATGGATTTTTGGGGGGACCCCACGCCGTTTTTTTTTTTTTTTTTTGGCGCGGGGTTCCCCTTAAAATCCATACCAGACCTGAAGGGTCTGGTATGGAATTTAGGGGGAACCCCACGTCATTTTTTTTTTTAAATTTTGGCCGGGGTTCCCCTTAATATCCATACCAGACCTGAAGGGCCTGGTATGGAATTTAGGGGGACTCCCACGTCATTTTTTTTTTTAAATTTTGGTTCGGGGTTCCCCTTTGGGGAATTCCCATGCCGTTTTTATCAATGAACTTCTATGTGTATTGTCGGCAATGCAATAGCCGCGGGTAGTTTTAAATGAGTTTTTTCCTTCAAAATGTCATTTTGCTGTCAGACTGTTCTAAACACAGGAAACATGCGCCCCTTTACAGGCATACTATAGACACCCCCCAGGTACGAAATTTAAAGGGATATTACACTTTTATTGTTTGACTTTAAGCATTATTAAAATCACTGCTCCTGAAAAAACGGCCGTTTTTAAAACTTTTTTTTGCATTGATCCATGTCCCCTGGGGCAGGACCCAGGTCCCCAAACACTTTTATTGACAATAACTTGCATATTAGCCTTTAAAATTAGCACTTTTGATTATTCATGTTCGTGTCCCATAGACTTTAACGGTGTTCGCGTGTTCGAACGAATTTTTTTCCTGTTCGCATGTTCTGGTGCGAACCGAACAGGGGGGGTGTTCGGCTCATCCCTAATATATATATATATATATATATATATATATATATATATATATATATATATATATAGATAGATAGATATATCTATATAGATAGATATATCTATCTATATAGATATAGATACTGTATATGTGTATGTATTTTATATATGGTATTACATGTAGGAATTCTAGGACAAGTCCATTCTAGGCAGGTCACGGTGGTATCTGTTAATCTAATTACACATATCAAAGCAGGCCTTGTTGATGTTAATATGCAAGAATGCAAATTAGGGCAGTTTATGACTGCAGCTGTTCACGGCTAGAGGTCATTGTCTGTCTGAAAGACTCTGAAAGACAGAAGTGTATCAAAGGCCTAAATGGAAACGGCCAATCAAATTGCTCAGCCATTCAGTGTCTAGTGAATATAACATGGCGTTCAGTCTATTCTCTGTCTGTGTGTGACTATGAAGGCACAGGTCTAGGAAAAATGGGACTCTGAGTTATATTTACTCTGTTGGATTTTTGTCATCTGTGGACTTTGGACTTTGTTCTGTGCTGGAAGTAAATAAAGTGAATCTCTCTGGAAGAATTGGGTTGCTGCAGAAAGAGTACTTACATCGAGATTATAATAACTACTAATGAAATAATTACCCACTATACCATATAGCACTACACTGGTGCCGTGACCCATTCTTTGAAGGATATATCACTACATTGGTGCCATTCAAGTGACCAGAAGAGCATTTTCAGGACCTAGTGACAGAAGTCGGTGGTGACAACAATCCTGTGAGGTGGACAGAAGTCTGATGGAGACCCAAGAGCTGTGCTGTGACTCTAATGTCTGGTTGTGACATAAGAGAATCTGATCTACAAAATTAAACAAGTTGGGAACCCCAGAATTATTCTCTGAAGACTGGAAACAACACAAAATGGACTGTGTCGTGTACCAGAAGACCTGAACTGGAAGCTGAAGGAGTAACTAATGCGGTGAGTAAAATTTTTTTTTTAATTTTACTAATTATTAGTAATATAGTCAAAATGCTTACTCAGGATGAAGCTAGTGTCAGTTCTGATAAAGTTAACAGATGGGTATTAAAATGTATTAAGCGCCATGGTGGTCCTTATGAAATTCCAGAAAAATGTAAGCTGACAAGGACTATGATGAAGGAATTTTTAGAAAAAAATGTTTTTGATAGCAAAATGTCAGAAAGTAAAAGAAAAAGTTGTATTGTACAGGTCTTACTATCTTGCTGTTTAACAATGGAAAGTTCTTTGAAGGATAAGGTTGAGGAAATTATCTAGTTACAGAATGCAGTTGATAATAGCAACTAGGGATGAGCTTCGTGTTCGAGTCGAACCCATGTTCGACTCGAACATCGGCTGTTCGATCGTTCGCCGAATTGCGAACGTTATGGGCCATTCGCGCTAAATTCGTGTGGCGCGTCACGGCCCATAATTCACTGCGGCATCGCGGTGCATTGCTGGCTGATGATTGGCCAAGCATGCACTATGACCCGCATGCTTGGCCAATCACAGCGCCGTCAGTAGAGAGAGCTGTAATTGGCCAAAGCCAGGGTGGCTTTGGCCAATTATGGCTCAGGGGATTTAGTACACACCCCACACTATATAAGGCCGCCTGCACGGCGGCCCTGTGTAGTGTGTGTTCCGGTGTGCTGAGAGATAGAGAGAGAGAGAGACAGTGTCATTTGATTTGAGTTAGATAGATTAGGCAGAACAGTCAGTCAGTTAGCTGCACTTACAGTGTATTGTGTATATATATGCATCCCAGGTGTTGCATATATATATATACACTGTATTCAGTTTAGCTAGATCCGTTCCTGTTATCTTCTATCTAGACTATTTACATTTAATGCAGTGCGTCCTGCTCACAGTGTTCAGCTAGATCCGTTCCTGCTATTTACATTTAGTGCAGTGCGTCCTGCTCACAGTGTTCAGCTAGATCCGTTCCTGTTATCTTCTAGACTATTTACATTTAGTGCAGTGCGTCCTGCTCACAGTGTTCAGCTAGATCCGTTCCTGCAATTTACATTTAGTGCAGTGCGTCCTGCTCACAGTGTTCAGCTAGATCCGTTCCTGCTATTTACATTTAGTGCAGTGCGTCCTGCTCACAGTGTTCAGCTAGATCCGTTCCTGCTATTTACATTTAGTGCAGTGCGTCCTGCCCACAGTGTTCAGCTAGATCCGTTCCTGTTATTTACATTTAGTGCAGTGCGTCCTGCTCACAGTGTTCAGCTAGATCCGTTCCTGCTATTTACATTTAGTGCAGTGCGTCCTGCTCACAGTGTTCAGCTAGATCCGTTCCTGCTATTTACATTTAGTGCAGTGCGTCCTGCTCACAGTGTTCAGCTAGATCCGTTCCTGCTATTTACATTTAGTGCAGTGCGTCCTGCTCACAGTGTTCAGCTAGATCCGTTCCTGTTATCTTCTAGACTATTTACATTTAGTGCAGTGCGTCCTGCTCACAGTGTTCAGCTAGATCCGTTCCTGCTATTTACATTTAGTGCAGTGCGTCCTGCTCACAGTGTTCAGCTAGAGCCGTTCCTGCTATTTACATTTAGTGCAGTGCGTCCTGCTCACAGTGTTCAGCTAGATCCGTTCCTGTTATCTTCTAGACTATTTACATTTAGTGCAGTGCGTCCTGCTCACAGTGTTCAGCTAGATCCGTTCCTGCTATTTACATTTAGTGCAGTGCGTCCTGCTCACAGTGTTCAGCTAGATCCGTTCCTGTTATCTTCTAGACTATTTACATTTAGTGCAGTGCGTCCTGCTCACAGTGTTCAGCTAGATCCGTTCCTGTTATCTTCTAGACTATTTACATTTAGTGCAGTGCGTCCTGCTCACAGTGTTCAGCTAGATCCGTTCCTGTTATCTTCTAGACTATTTACATTTAGTGCAGTGCGTCCTGCTCACAGTGTTCAGCTAGATCCGTTCCTGTTATCTTCTAGACTATTTACATTTAGTGCAGTGCGTCCTGCTCACAGTGTTCAGCTAGATCCGTTCCTGTTAAATTCCTACTGACAGGCAGGCTTGTCTGGTTACAGTATATAAAGCTACCTGAAGAAAATTACAGGTGTTCTATTTGATCCTATTAGTACCACGGTCAGGCAGCTAGACTATTTACATTTAGTACAGTGCGTCCTGCTCACAGTGTTCAGCTAGATCCGTTCCTGTTATCTTCCTACTGACAGGCAGGCTTGTCTGGTTACAGTATATAAAGCTACCTGAAGAAAATTACAGGTGTTCTATTTGATCCTATTAGTACCACGGTCAGGCAGCTAGACTATTTACATTTAGTACAGTGCGTCCTGCTCACAGTGTTCAGCTAGATCCGTTCCTGTTATCTTCCTACTGACAGGCAGGCTTGTCTGGTTACAGTATATAAAGCTACTTGAAGAAAATTACAGGTGTTCTATCCCAGCTTAGTGCAGCTACAGGCCATTAGTATGTCTGGAAGGCCAAGAAGGAGAGGCAGACAGTCACAAGCCAATAAGAGAGGGCAAGCAGGCTCTGTGTCTAGTGCTGGTCGTGGAGACGGTGCATCCTCATCAGCACGTGGCCATGGGACACGCTTGGCCTTTTTTTCGGCAGCTGGCCGTGTTGAGCCGCAACATGCGGAAGACTTGGTCGAGTGGATGACCAAGCCGTCCTCATCCTCCTCATCCTCTCTCACCCATGCCCAGGGTGCTTTGTCTGGCAAAGCAGCGGCCTCTTCCCTCAGCTCAATGTCATCAGTGACTCCTTCCCTAGCTCCACCATGTCCTCATGAGGATTCCCTCGAACTGTTTGACCACAGTGTTGGGTACATGCTCCAGGAGGATGCCCAGCGTTTGGAAGGCTCTGATGACGATACTGAGCTCGATGAAGGCAGTAACATGAGCACGGACAGAGGGGGTGCCCAAGAAGGACAGCAATCTGGCAGTCATGCTCCCCCTGCTGCAGCATACTGCCAGGTTTGCTCCAGTGATGAGGAGGGAGGGGATGATGAGGTCACTGACTCAACGTGGGTGCCTGATAGGAGAGAGGAGGAGGAGGAGGAGGAGGAGGAGGAGGCGGCGGCACATCACCAATGAGGCAGGATGCCCTCCAGGGGCCAGCCTAAGGGCAGCACATTGACTGCATCACACCCCAAAGCTCCACATGTGCAGGGCGCTGCAGTCTCTGCGCGTTATTCAAAAAGTTCTTTGGTGTGGGCCTTTTTTGAGACGAGTGCATCAGATCGCACCGCTGCTATTTGCAACATATGTCTCAAGCGTATCTCACGTGGCCAAAACATCTCCCGCTTGGGTACCACATGCTTGACCAGACATATGTTGACCTGCCATGCAGTTCGTTGGCAAGCGTATCTAAAAGACCCACACCAAAGAACAAAGACGATCTCTCCTTGCTCCTCATCAGCTGAGATTTCCAACCCCACTAGACCTTCAGTCCTCTCTGAGACCTGCAGTGAGAGGAATGAAGGTGTAGAATTAGGTGTGTCACAGCCAAGTACTTGTGGGCAATCTGCTTTTGGTACACCGACGTCAGATTGTACCAGGCAAATTTCCCTGCCCCTGCTGCTGCACCGCCGAAAGAAGTTTGCTCCCAGCCATCCACATGCCCAGCGGTTGAATGCTAGCTTGGCAAAATTGCTAGCACTTCAACTGCTGCCTTTTCAGTTGGTAGACTCTGCCCCCTTCCGTGAGTTTGTGGAATGTGCGGTTCCTCAGTGGCAGGTACCCAAACGCCACTTTTTCTCACGGAAGGCGATTCCGGCTCTCTACCAGCATGTGGAAGGCAATGTCCATGCCTCGCTGGACAGGGCGGTCAGCGGTAAGGTGCATATTACCGCTGACTCATGGTCCAGCAGGCATGGACAGGGACGTTACCTAAGTTTCACGGCGCATTGGGTGACTCTGCTGGCAGCTGGGAAGGATGCAGGACAAGGTGCAGTAGTGTTGGAGGTTGTTCCGCCACCACGCCTCCAAAATGCTGATTGTGACACACCTCTCTCCTCCACCCCCTCCTCTTCTTCTTCCTCCATGGCCTCTTCCTCGGAACCAGCGGTGCTCCGTAGGCGTTCAAGGGGCTACGCAAGTACGCAGGCCAAAAGATGCCATGCGGTGCTTGAGCTGGTGTGCTTGGGGGACAGGAGCCACACTGGGGCAGAGGTTCTGTCAGCTCTGCAGGGGCAGGTTCAGAGGTGGTTGACGCCACGCCAACTTAAGGCAGGAATGGTGGTTTGCGACAATGGCACCAACCTCCTCTCTGCCCTCCGACAGGGACAAATGACCCATGTGCCCTGTTTGGCTCACGTCCTTAACTTGGTGGTGCAGCGGTTCTTGGGCAGGTACCCGGGCTTACAGGATGTCCTGAGGCAGGCCAGGAAAGTCTGTGTGCATTTCCGCCGGTCATATAATGCCAGTGCTCGGCTGACGGACCTCCAAAAGGAGTTTAACCTGCCCAAGAACCGCCTAATCTGTGACATGCCCACCAGGTGGAACTCAACGTTGGCCATGCTGCAGCGGCTGCACACGCAGCAGAGGGCCATCAATGAGTACCTGTGCGACTATGGCACCAGGACAGGGTCAGGGGAGCTTGGTTTTTTTTCCCCACGCCAGTGGGCCATGATCAGGGATGCATGCACTGTCCTGTCACCATTCGAGGAGGCCACGAGGATGGTGAGCAGTGACAGTGCATGCATCAGTGACACTGTCCCCCTTGTCCACCTGTTGGAGCACACGCTGCGTGGAATAATGGACAGGGCACTTGAGGCAGAACAGAGGCAGGAAGAGGAGGACTTCCTTAGCTCTCAAGGCCCCCTTTATCCAGACAGTGTTCCTGCGTGCCCGCCGATCACACAGGAAGAGGACGAGGAGGAAGAGGAGGAGGAGGAAGATTGTGTCAGTATGGAGGTGGAGCCTGGCACTCAGCATCAGCAGCAGTCTTTAAGGGATCAGTCCCAAGAAACACATGGACTTGTACGTGGCTGGGAGGAGGTGGCTGCGGACCATGTCGTTCTTAGTGACCCAGAGGACTCCGGACCGAATGCCTCAGCAAACCTACGCTGCATGGCCTCCCTGATCCTGCAAAGCCTGCGTAAGGATCCTCGTATTCGTGGTATCAAGGAGAAGGACCAATACTGGCTGGCAACCCTCCTTGATCCACGTTACAAGGGTAAGGTTGCGGACCTTATCTTGCCATCGCAGAGGGAGCAGAGGATGAAACATCTTCGGGAGGCCTTGCAGAAAGGTCTGTGCAACGCGTTCCCAGAGACTGGGAGGTTACAAACTCCTGTTTCTGGACAACGTGTTGCTGAGGCTTCGGTCAGTCAAAGAAGGAGCGGTGGAGAAGGTGGCCGTCTGACCGATGCGTTCAGACAATTTTTTGGTCCGCAGCCCCAAGGTATGATCGGTTCCAGCAACCATCGCCAGCGTCTGTTTTACATGGTGCAGGAATACCTAGGGGCAAGATCAGACTTGGACACCTTTCCCACCGAAAATCCTCTGGGTTACTGGGTCTTGAGGATGGATCACTGGCCAGAGCTTGCACAGTATGCAATTGAGCTACTGGCCTGTCCTGCATCCAGCGTTCTTTCGGAACGCACATTCAGTGCTGCTGGAGGCGTGGTAACCGATCACAGGGTGCGTCTGTCCACCGACTCGGTCGATCGGCTGACCTTCATAAAAATGAATGAGTCTTGGATCACCACCAGCTACCAAGCACCTGATGCTGATGTAACCGAATAATTTTTTTTGAAATCTCAGATCCCTTCAAAGACTGCCTATGCTGATGCTGAGTGACTATCCCTGAGTAATTATCCTCTTCCTCCTCAATCATCACGCTGATAGCTTGTAAGAACATTTTTGGTTCTGGGCGCCACCACCAGTGCCTAAGGCACAATTTTTCAGCCCCTGTTTAACAGGGGCGTGTAATTACAATTTTTGATGTAATACTTTGCAGCAGGGCTCGTTCCTGCATTCCAACTAGAGTGTCTGTGAGGGGTTGCAGTGTTGTGGCACCAGCACCAGTGCCTAAGGCCCAATTTTTCTGCCCCTGTCTAACAGGGGCGTGTAATTACAATTTTTGATGCAATACTTTGCAGCAGGGCTCGTTCCTGCGTTCCAACTAGAGTGTCTGTGAGGGGTTGCAGTGTTGTGGCACCAGCACCAGTGCCTAAGGCCCAATTTTTCTGCCCCTGTCTAACAGGGGCGTGTAATTACAATTTTTGATGCAATACTTTGCAGCAGGGCTCGTTCCTGCGTTCCAACTAGAGTGTCTGTGAGGGGTTGCAGTGTTGTGGCACCAGCACCAGTGCCTAAGGCCCAATTTTTCTGCCCCTGTCTAACAGGGGCGTGTAATTACAATTTTTGAAGCAATACTTTGCAGCAGGGCTCGTTCCTGCGTTCCAACTAGAGTGTCTGTGAGGGGTTGCAGTGTTGTGGCACCAGCACCAGTGCCTAAGGCCTAATTTTTCAGCTCCTGTTCAACAGGGGCATGTAATTACAATTCTTGATCTAATATTTCACAGCAGGGCCCTGTGAGGGCTTACAGTGTTGTGGCCACAGCAACACCTAAGGCCCAAATTTCTGCTGAGTATATAGGGCAGGACCCTACTTTCAAACATCTAACTTACAAACGACTCCTACTTGCAAACGGAAGGAGACAACAGGAAGTGAGATGAAATCTACCCCTAGGAAGGGAAATTCTCTCCTGTAAGAGTTAATATGGGAAAACAATTTCTCCTTTCCACTGATGCTTTCCAATCCTTGTTCCACAAAAAAACCCAAATTTTCAAAAAACATTTTTCATTGGGACAAAAAAGTGAGGTGAAATCTTCTGAAGAGGAGGAAAGACAGCAAAACAAATGTCACAGGGGTGATAACCCTTCCCTATGTTTTCCAAAAAGCTTAGAAAAGATTTTTTGGCTGGAGCTAAACACGTTAAAAATGTTCAAAATTACAAACAGATTCTACTTAACAACAAACCTACAGTCCCTGTCTTGTTTGCACCGCCTGTATACTGCTGTTCAGAGTATATAGGGCCTGGTGGCCCCACACCTTTCCTTATTTTAATTTGGGTGCGGGATTCCCCTTAATATCCATACAAGACCCAAAGGGCCTGGTAATGGACTGGGGGGTACCCATGCCGTTTGTCTCACTGATTTTCATCCATATTGCCATGACCCGACATGACATTAAACCCGCAAGCAGTTTTAAATGAGATTTTTTCCTTTAAAAATGACATTTGGTGCAGGGACTGTTCTAAACATGGGAAACACGCGTCACTTTACAGGCATACTATAGACACCCCCCAGGTACGATATTTAAAGGAATATTTCACTTTTTTTTTTTTACTTTAAGCATCATTAAAATCACTGCTCCCGAAAAAACGGCCGTTTTTAAAAGTTTTTTTTGCATTGATACATGTCCCCTGGGGTAGGACCCGGGTCCCCAAACCCTTTTTAGGACAATACCATGCAAATTAGCCTTTAAAATGAGCACTTTTGATTTCGAACGTTCGAGTCCCATAGACGTCAATGGGGTTCTAACGTTCGTGCGAACTTTCGGTCCGTTCGCGGGTTCTGGTGCGAACCGAACCGGGGGGTGTTCGGCTCATCCCTAATAGCAACAATGTTTGTGAGAGGTTACAAAACCAATCAGACACCGAGACAGTAAATTTAAAATTGCATGCAGTTACCATTGGGGGAGCTTTGCTTGAGAAATCTAAACGCTGTGATGAATTATCAGAGGAAAATGAAAGATTAAAATTAAGATTTATGGAATTAGAGAAGAGATCTCAGGAATGCAGATATGTATCAAATCTTGGATTCAGCAATCTGCAGCAAAATACAGACACAAACTTTCTATCAAATGAAACAGAACCTCATATTAAATCTGATAATTCATTGCCAGCCCACTGTGACCACCACAGTTTATAACAATAATAATAATACAGGCGAAGTTTAACTTGTAATGAAGCCTTTGAAACCAAAAGAATTAGATGCAATTCTTAAAGAAATAGGAATGATTCCCTGCCATTAAACAGATTTTTAAAATGGTTTTGTGACTTGCAGAATGTCAGAGATATGTACAGTCTAAACCCATCTGATTTAGAAAGAGTCATACAACATTCTATAGGAAGTGGTTTTTGGATGAGAATTAAACAAATCTGTATTCAGCCTCTGAGGACCAGGGACATATTACTTGAATTATTATGTGTTTTGTATGGTGCACGTTCTGATGTTACTATTCATGGGAAGATCCAACAAATGCAAAGTGAATCTCCCTATGAATTGTCACACAGGATATCTACTATTATGGAATTATTGGTTGGTAATAATCTTGCATTTGAGCGTGGGGACTTGATACATATGAGTATGTTTCTAGATGCTTTGCATGAAGATATCAAACAAAATATTTTATTAGTTACCCCAAATCCTCATGATTTAAAAGACATATTGTTGAGAGCAGACCATTTATGGAGAAAGTCAAATGAGCAGGCTGTCAAAATTGATTTAGCCACATTGTTTAGGACAAATACTGAACCTAAAGATCAGAAGATAATATCCTATG
Source organism: Lithobates septentrionalis (assembly GCA_037952835.1). Classification (NCBI taxonomy): domain Eukaryota; kingdom Metazoa; phylum Chordata; class Amphibia; order Anura; family Ranidae; genus Lithobates; species Lithobates septentrionalis. Next base: position 973,577 of record JBBDGP010003259.1, read on the forward strand.
ATAACACCCAGAGAGGAGACACTGGGTCAAATATAGGTGATATTAATATGAAAAACAGAGCTGACCAAAATAATAATAAGAAAAGGTCCAAGACCTGGATACCGTTTTCTCAGTTAAAACAGAAATATGACCACCTGAAAATTGAGTATGACAAGATGAGAGGGGAACGTGATAAATTATTAGAGCAGTTGAAGGGGGTACAGGGTGTCATAAATGAAGATGTACATTCTCCAGATCTGTTTTTGAATGCAAATGACACTTCTCCAGCAGTGGGGGTGAATTAGCTTCAAACTGTAAACGTGTAAATAGTGCTTTGTTTTAACTTCAAACAATGTTTAAGGAGCTTGCTAATGAGTTTTTTGTTGGACAGTTTTTTGTCTTTCAGATATTGCCGGAGATGCTCGTTTGCATGTGAATGCATGTTTCCAACACCTTGTTGAATCTATACCACAAAGAATTAAGGCAGTTCTGAAGGCAAAAGGGGGTCCAACCGGGTATTAGCAAGGTGTACTTAATAAAGTGGCTGGTGAATATAGTTCTCCTTTCTTTTGTGTCGATATGTTTGTCAAACCAATTTTTCTTTTAATATCTTGAAAATTATGTAAAAATGTTTTGAACAAAAATAATCAAGGCCTCTCAGTGTCAGATCCAATGCTGGAAAGCTACAGGTACACCAATAACTGGAATAAAACCCAGTGGGCAAACCTCAAGTTCTTATGAGCCTCTTCAATAGTACCCAAATGTCAAGTTCCGTTACCATGGACCATTTTCTACTTTTCAGGGCATCAAGAGCTTCCTCTGTGCAAGGAGTGTATTGATCTGGAGCAGTTTGTCAACTCAGAGTTCTGTAATATGTGCATATTCATACTCCAGAATAGAGTTCTAGCATGTATCATAAGTGAATAAGGTTCAGGAGGGTGATATTTTTAATATGATGCCAAGATCAAGAACACAGGGGTGTGAACGCAAATTAGCAAAAGTATTATTTTACCAAAAGAGTAGTTGGTGCTCAGAATAGAGGTAGTGAGTCAGTCAACAGTGCTTGAGACAAACATAGACCAGGCCAACTTCTGTCATTGCTCCATGGTCCAGTTCTAATGCTCTCCTGCCCATGGTAGATGCTTTTGGCTGTGGATACAAGTTAGTATGGGAACCCTGGCCGGTGCTCAGAATAGAGGTGGTGAGTCAGTCAACAGTGCTTGAAACAAACATAGACCAGGCCACCTTCTTTCATTGCTCCATGGTCCAGTTCTAATGCTCACCTGCCCATGGTAGATGCTTTTGGCTGTGGATACAAGTCAGTATGGGAACCCTGGCCGGTCTGTGGCTACGTAGCCCCATATACAGCAAACTATGATGCACTGTGTGTTTTGACACCTTTCTATCGGAACCAGCATTTCATCAATGAGCCTTGGTCACCCATGACCCTGTCCCGGGTTCACCAGCAGTGGCGGCTGGTGCTCAAAATTTTTTGGGGGGCACAAACAAACTGAAAAATACCGAACCCCCCCATTAATTGCAGCCTCACTGTGCCCATCAATTGCAGCCACTGTGCCCATCAATTGCAGCCATTGTGCCCATCAAACGCAGCCACTGTCCCATCATATGCAGCCACTGTGTAATTTAATCGCAGCCACTTGTGCCCTTCATATGCAGCCACTTGTGCCCATCAAATGCAGCCACTTGTGCCCATCATATGCAGCCACTTGTGCCCATCAAACGCAGCCACTGTGCCCATCATATGCAGCCACTTGTGCACATCATATGCAGCCACTTGTGCACATCATATGCAGCCACTTGTGCCCATCAATTGCTGCCACTGTGCCCATCAATTGCTCCCACTGTGCCCCATCAAACACAGCCACTGTGCCATATCAAATGCTTCCAGTGTGCCCCCTGCCGGCCTGCCGTCTGCACTTACCTGTCTCAGTGGGACAGCTCCTCGATGCCCCTCAATGTCTTCTCCCGTCCTCTCTTCCCGTCCTGTGCTATGATTGGACTCCTGGCGTCCAATCAGGTGACGGGTAACAGATCCGAGCACCTGATAGGCAGAGAGGTGGTTTAGTGTAAGGAAAGCGAATACTCATTCGCTTTTCTAACACAGCTGAGTGACCTGCGAGCACCCAGCATGGCGCTCGCAGGTCACCTTTTTTGATGTCTATTAGAGCCTATGGCTCTAATCAGGTGCTTCAAAACCACCCCCGCCGCTGTAATTCAGGCACCCTGCACCCGAAAAGGGGCGGGGCACCTTGCAATGCATGAATCTCTCTATTGTTGATAGAGGGGTGGCAGGAGAGAGGGTGCGGCGCCCCTGCGCCCTTATGGACGCACCGTCACTGTTCACCAGTTTTCCTTTTTTAGACCACTTTAGACCTGGAATATCCCACAAGAGCTGCAGTTTTGGAGTTGCTCTGACCCAGTCATCTAGCCATTCCTGTTTGACCCTTGTCAAAGATGCTCAAATCCTTACGCTTGCCAATTTTTTTTTTCTGCTTTCAACACATCAACTTTAAGGACAACGTGTTCACTTGCTGTCTAATATATCCCATCCACCTTCCCAGGGATGCACAATTTATATCGCGTGATGCCCAGGACATGCAGGTCCAAGCAGGTAGTTTTTCTTAACATTTAGCTCTGCTGCAGGCAAGCAGCAGGGTATTGCATGTCAGATGGAAGCATTCGGATGGCTGTGCTGCTGTCCCAATGGTTCCACTCAGCCTGGAAAAGTGCCCCCCCACCCCACACGCCCCTGCTATGTTTCCTGGGCTCCGCTTGCCCATCTGCAGGCCCAGGACAGGCATACCGGGTGCCGCCAGGTAGTGAGGAGGGAGGAGAACGTCCGTTGTCCTGTCTGTCTTGTTCTTTACCAGGAAGTGACTTGTATGATGTCGCTTCCAGGTCCCCAAAGCCAGCGTCCTGGCCAGTCAAGTTCCTCCACCCCAAACTCTCTCATCCATGTCTTTATGGACACCTCCACCAACTTTAAAAGTGGGGGTGCATGCACTACTTTTGGTGTAATTGTGTGATTTCAGCCCATTCAAATAAAATGGGCTGAAAATCTCATCCCCCTGAATCACACTTTCTATACAGCGGCTCGATCACCTCTATAAGGCACAGAAGCCCCCCCTTCCCCCCGCCACCTTTACCGGGCTGTGAAAGAAAAAGAAGTTGGATGGCTGTACTCTGATGCATACACCTTTATTAAAGTAAAATAAGATCCAAACCTTTACTAGGCTCTCCTGAGCATTCAAGCAATCGGGGAGCCTAGTATTACTGCCACTGTCCGTGTACTCTGATAGGGAAGGAAGAAACATCCTGGCTTGTAAAGCATCTGATCAAACCAATCTCAGTTTGAACAGATGTTTTTGAAGGCAGGGGAGAGATCTGCGGTTGTAGAGCCTCCAGATCTCTCCATAAAGAGGACCTGCCATACTTATTGCTATCACAAGTTTTAAATAAAACAAATATAAAAAAAAAAAAAGTAAATCATCCCTTTCTCCCTGTGCTCACGCGCAAATTCGAATGCTTACATAAGTCCCACATGCATAAGTTAACAGTGATCGCACCATACATGTGAGAGATCAGAGCGAATGTCAGTGTGAGAGCAAAAATTCTAGCACCAGACCTCCTGTTTGACTTCATACCAGTAACCCTTAAAGACTTTTAAAGCATCGCCTATGGAGATTTTTAACCTCTTGCTTACTGGGCACTTAAACCCCACTCCTGCCCAGACCAATTTTTAGCTTTCAGCGCTGTCACACTTTGAATGACAATTGCGCGGTCATGCTACACTGTACCCAAATGAAAATGTTATAATTTTTTTCACACAAATGGAGCTTTCTTTTGGTGGTATTTATTCACCACTGGGGTTTCTATTTTTAGCTAAACAAACAAAAAAATATAGAAATTTTTTGAAAAAAAAAAAACATGTTTCATAGTTTGTTGCAAACAGGTAATTTTTTTCCTTAATTGATATTCGCTGATGAGGCTGCATTGATGGGCACTGATGGGCTGCACTTATGGGCACTGATAAGGGGACACTGATAGGCACAGATAAGACGGCACTGATGGGCACTGATAAGACGGCACTGATGGGCCCTGATGGGTGGCACTGATGAGTGGCACTGATGGGTGGCACTGATATATGTCACTGATAGGCACTGGTAGGTGGCACTGATGGGCACTGGTAGGTGGTATTGATAGGCAGCACTGGTGATGACGCACTGATTGGTGATTTATAGGTGGCACTGTGGGCACTGATGGGTGGCACTGTGGGCAGTGATGGGTGACACTGTGGGCATTGGTAGGTGACGCTGGTGGGCACAGAAGCCTCTCCATGATTGGGACCGATGTCCCTCTCTCAGCCGTCGGTGATCAGCTTTTGTTTACGTCACATGATCAGCTGTCATCAGCTGACAGCTGATCACGTGGTAAGAGGTCAGGACCGATCCCTTACTCTGATTTGTGATCAGCCAAGTCTCATAGACTCGCTGATCACAGAGCGCGCTGCGCATGCCCTGCAGGGGCATGCAGGCCGCTCAAGCACAGGAGGATGTCCAGGGACGCTCTCCCAGCAAATTAAGTCCGCACTGCAGCCATCTTTCGGCTATAGCGCAGACGGGAAGTGGTTAAGTACCGTATTTTGACACCATTCCACAGGGGCATAAGCAATTTTAAAGCATGACATGTTAGCTATCTATTAACTCAGTGTGACATTATCTTTTATATTTTACCAACAAATTGGGTTTTATATTGTGTTTGTGTGCACTAAAAGTCATTAAAATGTATTCTTTCTAAAAAATGTGTGTTTTAAAATGACTGCACAAATAATGTGCAACATAAAAAATTGCAACAATCACCATTTTATTCTCCAGGTCTCTGCTTTTAAAAAATATATAATGTTTGAGGGTTCTAAATAATTTTTTAACAATAAAATGCTGATTTGTACATGTATTACAGAAATGTCAGAATTGGCGGGGGGGAGGGGGGGGGGGTAAAGCCGTTAATGTAAATCTTTTTTTTTCTTTTTCTTTAAATTGGAGGGCTTCTTTGAACACGAAGTGGTTTATTCATTTCATCTGGCTTGTGTAGTTTCACTTTTTCCATGCTCTGTGTTTTTCTCAATAAATATCAAAGTTATTTCTGTAGGCTCTTTATCGTGTACTTAGCAAAACAGCTGGATTAACAGCATGCACGTTAGTTATAGATTATATAGATTACTTATTGCCTGCCATCCCTCTTCAGACTTAAGCCTCGTACACATGATGCGATTGTTGGCAGCGGATTGTCTGTTGACAGACTGTTGTCCTAAAATCTTACCGTTAGTACGCTCCTTTTGACAATTGTTGTCCAACTTTCGGCCAACAAATGTTGGATGGCAGGCTAGTAATTTTTCGGCAGACAACGGTCAGATTTTCGGGTGGTCAGTACACAAATCTGTCACACAAAAGTCTAAAGTACAAACACGCCTGCTCGGAATCAATGCTCACCAAAGACGAAATTAGCAGAAGGGGCCCAAAGGGTGGCGCTTAAGAGCTGAGCCTTGTAGTACGTCACTACGTTTGTGTTTGTTGCACGACAATTGTGTACAGTTATTATGCAAGACAAGATCCAGGCACATGCCCTTTTGACAAAAAATCAGACGCTCAATTGGCCAACAATCGCATCGTGTGTACAAGGCTTTAACCTGGAGTTCTCATAGCCAGTCCTCCTTCTTAACTACTTCCAATCCGGGTCTTTTATGGCACTTTTTGTTCACATTTAACAATTAGTATTTTTTGCTAGAAACTTACTTAGAACCCCCAAACATTATACATTATTTAAAGCAGAAGCCCTATAGAATAAATTGGTGAATTTTGCAATTTTTTTATGTTGTATGGTATTTGCACAACAATTTTTCAAACATAATTTTTAGGGGGTAAAATGCATTTTTGGAGTAATGCAAAAAAACACAATATATAATCCAATTTTTTCATAAAATATAAAAGATGAAGTTACACCGAGTAAATAGATACCAAATAGATGTCACGCCTTAAAATTGTGCATGCCCGTGCAACAGCGGCAAACAACGTACATTTACTATCTTTAAGAGTGATGCTTTAAGAGTCTTTACAGGTTACCACTATAGATTTACAGAGGAGGTCTGGTGCTAGAATGACTGCCCAGGATCTGACATCCGTGGCGATGCCTCACATGTGTTGGACGATCGCTGTTTGTGTGCATGCAGTACCAGAACACACAAGCACAGGAGGGCAGGGGCATTTTACTTTTTTTATTATTATTAATTTATTAATTTTTTTGTATTTTTACACTGTTGCTTTCATTTTTTTTAAATTTGTTTTATCACTTTTATTGCTGTAAATATGCTTGTGACAGCAATATCACTTTTATTGCTGTAAACATTCTTGTGATAGCAATAGGCACATGACGGGTCCTTTTTATGGAGGGATCTATGGTCTAAGACCCCAAATCCCTCCTCTGCACTTAAAAGCATTTAAAACTCCAAGATCTGTGTTTTTGAATGCTTTCAATTTTTAAAAAATGGCGCTGATGGTTTCCAAGTAAATCGGAAGTGATGTCATCGCTTCCAGAGCCCGAGAGAGCAATGGAAAGGCGGCAGGAGAGGGGGGACATCCTCTCTGATTGCTATTAGATAGACGACTGCCAGCTGGAAAAAACTATACTGGGGTAATAACCACCGAAAGTCCAGTGTAGAGATGGGCTGAACACCCACCCGGTTCGGTTTGCACCAGAACTCTCGAACACAAAGGCTTATATGTAAGTTATTGGCCATAAAAAAGGGGTATGGGGGCCCGGCTACAGCCCTGGGGGACATGTATCAATGCAATTTTTTTTTTTAAAAGATTGTTCTTACAGGAGCAGTGATTTTAATGATGCTTAAAGTGAAACAATAAAAATGAAAAATTCCTTTAAATATAGTGCCTGGGGGGTCCCCCTAGGCTGCCTGTAAAGTGGTGCCTCTGTACTGTGTATAGAACCTACTGCTGCACCGCCGAACCCAAAAAGAAAAAAAAAAAAGCTTTGCATGCAAGGAAGGCTAACTGCTAAATGCCTGCTCTGCAGTTTGACAGTTCTTAAATAAAGGGCAGGGCCACCTGGTGGCATCGCCCCCTTGTGACGTCACTGACCGACACATGCTGTGTCAGTGACGCCACAAGGGTGCGGGGCCACCAGGTGGCCCCGCCCCTTACCTATTTAAGAACTGTCAAACGGCAGAGCGGGCATTCGGCGTTTAGCCTTCATTGCGGGCGGAGCATTTTTTTTTTGGTACAGCGATGCGACGGGCATCGTGAATGACGATGGATCCACATCGGGGGGCATTGTTATTTTATTTTTTAATAAAGGAATTGTCAAAAACTGCCTCCTGTCTTTATTTTTGACACTTATTTTGGTGAATGGGTAGGGGTACAATGTACCCCTACTCATTCATATAGGGTGGCCCCCTGTCCACAGACCCCCACAACCACCCCACCAAGGGTTGTCGGGAAGAGGCCCTCGTCCCCATCAACATGCAGCACGCAGTGCATTGTGGGGCGCTCAGCAGGCGAATATTCCACCAAGCGCAGCCCAAATTAAGTTGTTCATCGAACAGGCGATGTTCGGGTTGAACTTTTGGTCAGCTCAAACTGTTCACCCAACTCTAGTCCAGTGACGTATGGGTACATCGCTGGATGGGAAGTGGTTAATCTAGAACTAAAGGCAAAAGTTTTTTTTATGTTGGATAGAGTAAGAGGGGGGGGGTTATCAGTTTTATTTTTATTTTTTTTACATTTATTACTACTTTATTACCTCCTTTTATTATATTATTTGTGATCCTCTTATATGAGCACTGTCTGCTAATGGAGAGGGAAGGGAGAGGGGATCTTCTCAGTCTATGGGGCCACCTGACATGGCTTTGCCTGGTTCTAGACTGTCCCCTTCTGGCATGGGGAGGCGACTGAGGTATACAATGCAAAGCCGCTGCTCAAGGTAGTGTAACACTATACAAATCCCGGCTCAGCATCCACACGGGTGCAAGCTCTGCTGCACTGGTTCTAAAACAATATCCAGAAGGTTGCAGTCCTTTGAGCGTTAGTTAAAAAGCTATCTTTATCTTAAAGCAGAGGTCCGCCCACCGCTGCAAAAATTAAACACCAGCAGCTGCACATACTGGAGCTGCTGACTTTTAATAATCGGCCACTTACCTGTCCTGGAGTCCAGCGATGTCGGCATCGTAGCTGTTTCCATCAGCTGTCAGGTGCATGCCGCCTCCATTGCGAGTAAAGGAACCCTGCAGTGAAGCCTTACGGCTGCACACCAGGAACCCTACTGTGCATGCGCGAGGCCCCGCTCCTCTCTCTTACTGGCCCGGCGGCCGGGGAAGAAGGAGGGAGGAGGAGGGAGCCCGGGCGGTGATGTCAATACCCACGGCTGAGGCTCGTGGAATTGGGAACAGGATACCTGTGAAAGACAGGTATCCTGTCCCCCCTCCCCCCCCAAAAGGTGCCAAATGTGGCACCTGAGGGGGGAAGGAGTACAAAGAGTGGAATTCCACTTGGAACCATGTGAAACTCCACTTTAAATCTTCTAAAAACAGCCCAACAAACACAGGGATAAATAGCAGACAGGGCTAACGTGTTTCATGCTACATAGAGCGCTCACTCAAAACCGAAAACAAAAAAAAGAAAAACAATATTTTCTACTAGTTGTAATTTTAAGTTGTAAGTTGTAATTTTAATTTGTAAGTTGTAAATTTTTGGGGGTTTTTTTCACTATTTTTGCATACTGCCACTAGTCAGGGGCACTGACAGTATGTTAAAAACAAATAATTTTTTTATTTAATTCTTTTTGAACATTTTATTTTTATTTTTTAAATTTTTTTATATACTTTCATCAGAGTAGTTTAGTGTCACTATAGTAACATTGTACTACTCTGGGGTGGGGGGGGTTGATCAGGGATTTTTTTTCTATTACATTTTGTGTAATTACATGTTGTGTACATGTAACAGCAAAGTTTTCAACTGTCATTAATGGGTTAACCATTCATTACAGCTGTGATCACTAGTGATCTGTGATTGGTTAGAGCTAATCACAGGTTGCTGTGATTGGCCCAGATACCATGTGATAAGTAATCACAGCATAGGCAACTGTTTGGAACAAATTAATTCCTAACAGCTTTGTTGACATTGTGATCATGTGATCGCATTGCATGATCACCGGTTCCCAATTCGCTGTGACACAGTGGTCGGGGGAGGGGTTTAGCCCAAGCAGGCAAAATCACATACATTGTACATGATTTTGCCTGCACGTGCCAACCTGCTGCAGTATATGTATTGTGGCTGGTTGGCGAGTGGTTTGAGTCATTCTTGTTGTCAGTGAAGGATTCCCCACTGACAGCAGAATGTAAGCAAAAGAGCCGCAATTAAAGTGGTTGTAAACCCTTTACAACCACTTTATACTACAGGCAAGCCTATAATCAGGCTTACCTGTAGCTACACTGGATATCTCCTAAACCTGCATGGTTTAGGAGATATCCCCTGTATTTGCATGTGCCAACGTTATCGGCAAATGCGCACTTAAGCAAACTGAAGCAACGGGACTGTGTCTTGTATGGGAGGGTTGCAAGAAAAAAGCTGCTCCTTAACAAAGGCCACATGCAGTCATGACTGAGCTTTGCCAAAACACACCTTGAAGATTCTAAGGCCACATGGAAAAAGGTGTTCTGGTCAGATGAGGCTAAAATTGAACTATTTGGCCTCAAAACCAAACGTTATATCTGGCAGAAATCCACTACAGCTCACCATCCAAATAACACCATTCCTACAGAAAAACATGGAGGTGGTAATATCCTGTTATGGGGGTGGTAATATCCTGTTATGGGAGTGGTAATATCCTGTTATGGAGGTGGTATGGGGGTGGTAATATCCTGTTATGGGGGTGTTTCTCTGCAGCAGAGACTGGAGCACTTGTCAGGATCGAAGGAACAATGGATCGGGCAAAATGCCATCAAATTCTTGAGGAAAATCTGCTGCCCTCTGCCAAAAAGTTGTCAATGGGAAGAAGGTTTACCTTCCAACATGACAATGACCCATAGCACACAGCAAAAATGACCCCACAGTGGTTGAAGGATAAAAAGTTGAATGTCCTTGCATGACTTAGTGAGATCTTAACACCATTAAAAATCTGTGGTCACTTGTTGGATGGGGGGGTCAGAAAAACCCATTGATGGTCTTGAATAGCAGAGGTGCCCATTATGGTGTGTAATGCGAATATGGTGTGTCTAGGGATGGATCAGAGTCATCATGTTTGACGAACACCACAGAATGCTAAATCACCAAAAGGATGCATTTTGTGATTCACAAACGCCACTGCCTCAGTTTATAGGTATACACAAAAGTTTGCTGCTTCCTGGTTCTAAGCTATACCATAGCATGCTTGGAGCTTTAGTTCAGCTCAAACTTTTTTATTTATTTATTTTTTATATATAATTTGGAATATTTTGTATATAGTTTGGAGCATTAAAAAACCCAACATTTTTGTTTGCCATCTCTGTCCCATTAGGGCGATTGTCTGTCATTCAGTTCCTGTCCTGTATGCACAACAGGATATAAGAGAAAGTTCCCTCAAAATGAAGGCATTTCCTTGTTAGTGTCCCTATTGGAAAATATCCCCTCTTTTACTCTTCTAATGACAACTCAAAATTAACACAGGTTGTCACCCAAAACTACAAACCAAATTTTTGACTTTCGATACAATTTACCCCTTTTCTTAACATCTTCCTACGAAAATGATATGTACCTAAACTGAGTGTTAAAATGATTGCATGGAGTTCTGCTTTAAAGGTGGCTAACTTCTCAGAAATTTTCATATTAGTATTTTGCAATCAATACTCCCTTCTCTAAAAGCTAACGGAGCCTAATCGTGCCTTGCACTGCGTAATCTTTCAGTGCTCTGTTGTCCGTCACAGCTAGCTAGCTACATCTTGCTAAGGGAAGGTGGAATATGTAAACTGGGAGGTAGATTGCTTTTTTTAATCCCTGGATCGAAGCCAAAGATAAAACCCAGTATATAAGACAGAACTTGTCCTTTTGTAATACATTGTCAACATGGAGAACAGACTTGGATCATTCCTTGTGCTACTCAGCGTTACCTGTTTCTGCAAAGCTAATAACACCTGTTGTGAGTATGATAAGTATCAGAAGATGAAAAGTGACATGATGTGGCTTCCATTCTGATAAAAAAAAATCAAATGGATCTCCATCTTTTTTGCAGATGTTCCAGAAACCAATAAGTCTTATGTCACCAGCCTGGCCATCAACATGGTTCATAGCATTGGGCTGTATGTCACTCCTGATCCCAGTGTTCTTCTGGCAATTAACCTGGGACAGGTCAAGGTTCCTATAGCCCAAGAAATCCTAATTGAACAGTTGAAAAATGATGCCGTGGATAAAGTGTCAAAAAGTAAGTAACTTTCATCTTTTCTCCCTTTAGCTGTCCATCAAGCTATGCAATGGATTAACGTCCTTACAGGATGTCTCTAATTTACAAGCTGCCCTCAATGCACTGTCTAATTGGGAAACTAAGTGACAAATGAGGTTTAATGTTGATAAATGTAAAGTTATGCACTTGAGACTAAGAATATGCATGCATCATACATACTAGGGGGAGTACAACTGGGGGAATCCATAGTGGAGAAGGATCTGGGGGTTTTGGTAGATCATAAGCTTAATAATAGCATGCAATGCCAAGCTGCGATTTACAAAGCGAGCAAAGTCCGTCCTTTCTTGTATTAAGAAAGGTATGGACTCCAGAAAGAGAGATATCATTTTGCCCCCCTGTACAAATCATTAGTAAGACCTCATCTGGAATATGCAGTTCAGTTTTGGGCACCAGTTCTCAAAAAGGAAATCGGGGAACTGGAGAAAGTGCAGAGAAGGGCAACCAAACTAATAAGAGGCATGGAGGAGCTCAGCTATGAGGAAAGATTAGAGGGACTGAATGTATTCTCTCTTGAGAAGATGAGATTAAGGGGGATATGTTCATCATGTACAAATACATAAGTGGTCCATATAGTGAACTTGTTGTTGTGTTATTCACTTTAAGATCATCACAGAGGAAAAGGGGGCACTCTTTATGTCTAGAGGAAAAAAGATTTCACCTCCAAATACTGAAAGGTTTCATCAGAGTAAGAGCTGTGAAAATGTGGAATAGACTCCCTCCAGAGGTGGTTCTGGCCAGCTCAGTAGATTGCTTTAAAAAAAAAAACTGGATTCTTTCCTAAATTTACATAATATAAGGAATTTTTCCCCTGCTGTAGCAAATCGGATCATGCTTTGCTGGGGTTTTTCGCCTTCCTCTGGATCAACTGTGGGTGAAGGATTGTGTAATGGGATGGGTGTATGGGTGTATGGGATTGTATAATTATTTTTTATTTTTGTGGTTGAACTAGATGGACTTGTGTCTTTTTTCAACCTCACTAACAATGTAACTATGTGTACATTTTTTGTAGTACCAATGCCTCTTTTGGCCTTTGGTTCTGGTTTGTTTTCTTCCCTTTCTCTCCAGTTCTCCTGCTGAATTTAGCCAAAATTGTCCACAGGAGGGCTAGAAGAAGGGATCAAAAAGTTATACCAACTTTGGCAGTGCCAAACCCCAACATTTACAATGTTCATCCTGCTGCCCTAGGCATTGGCCCACATGTGAGATTATGGTAAATGCTAGCTTTACGTTTTTAATTGCTATCTCTGTTCTTTTTGGGTAAATCTCCCTTCACTCACTGTCCTAATAGAAGAAAAGACAAGGGCAAATCCTACTTTTTGTTGCTGGAACAGAACGTGAGTGGTAACACCTTCTCAAATGACAGCTATTAGAAGGTGAGGGGTACACCTTTCCACCCCTTACATTTTATTGAAATCTTTATTGTAAGAATCTTTTGTAAAAAACAACAGCAGGTCTGTCCTGGGTTGTGTAAGAGGTGTTTGTATGAATCAGACACAGCCTTGCAATTACGGTATGTAGAAATGTACTCTGCTTTAACCCTTTTAGGGTTCTACTACATTAGTAGAAGATCCAATTTTACTTGGATTGAGAGAGGATGCACTCTCAGTAAACCCCCACTGACCCAGCTATTTTTAGGAACAATCAATCATCTACAATAAATTTTCTTTGATTATTGCTATTGTTTCCTCAAATTAAAGCCAAAGTTTAGGGTGCATTTAGTGCTTATCCATGAACACTCACCTGAAATAACCGTGGCATAAACAGCTATAATCGTTTAATGGAGAACATTAATCTTATTCTTAAAAACTTAAAATAATCCCATGGTGGGAGTATCTGCATTTGTTTCTGAAATGGGAATAAAAATATTAATTAAAATAATACATTCTTATTAAAATATGGACCTAATGAAAATAAATGTATCCAAAAAGCTGCCTCTACTGCTACATCCCCATTAGATTTGTCTGACGGTGCTGTTACTCCATGATAATTTTTACAACTATATATGCCTATTTGATTTAAATTGTTATCCTCACGGATACATGATAGAGGAGAGAGTCTCCAGTGTTCTCATGGCTCTTTCTACACCATCGTATTATATTGCACAGTATGTGTCTAAACTACGTGGCATGTTCACCAATGCCAGGAGCCTGGCGGACAAGATGGGTGAACTAGAGATACTGTTGTACGAGGAGGATTTGGATTTTGTTGGAATTTCAGAGACCTAGTTCAACAGCTCTCATGATTGGCTGGCAAACATTCAAGGGTAGACCCTTTATCGCAAGGATAGAGAGGGTAAAAAAGGGGGAGGGGTATGCCTATATATCAAGAACAATGTACAAGTGAATGTGAGAGATGACATCACAAAGTGAGCTAGGGAGGAGGTGGAATTCTTATGGGTAGAGCTCCAAAGGGATGAAGCAAAGGGGAAAATAATACTGGGAGTATACTATAGCCCCCCTAACCTAAGGGAGGAAGAGGAGACAGATCTCCTATCACAATTTGGATTAGCAGCAAGGATAGGAAGTGTTATCATAATGGGGGATTTTAATTATCCAGACATAGACTGGGCGGAGGGAACTGCGCATTCATCTAAGGCTCGCCAGTTCATAAATGTCTTGCAGGACAATTTTATGGGTCAGATGGTAGATGCACCAACTAGAAATAAAGTATTACTGGATCTACTGATCACCAACAATACAGACCTGATCACGGATGTGGAAATTTAGGTAACAGCGATCACAGGTCAATTGGCTTCAGTATAAATCACACAAATAGGAAACAAGGGAAATACAAAGACACTGAATTTCAAAAGAGCCAACTTCCCTAAACTACGAACCTTGCTAGAAGGCATAAATTGGGATAAAATCTTAGGAACAAAGAACACAGAGGAGAGATGGGTTTGCTTTAAGAGCATATTAAATAAGGGCATTAGTCAATGCATCCCATTGGGTAATAAATTTAAAAGAGCGAATAAAAGTCCTGGATGGCTTAACTCCAATGTAAAAATGCATATAAAAGCAAAGGAGGCGGCCTTAAAAAAATACAAGGTTGAGGGATCATCATCAGCATTCAGACTTTATAAAGAATTCAACAAGAAATGTAAGGGTGCAATAAGGACGGCTAAGATAGAACATGAAAGACACATAGCGGACGAGAGCAAAAAAAATCCCAAGAAATTCTTTAAGTATGTAAACAGTAAAAAAGGGAGGACAGACCATATTGGCCCCATAAAGAATGAGGAAGGACATCTGGTTACAAAGGATGGGGAGATGGTGAAGGTATTGAATTTATTCTTTTCCTCAATCTTCATGAGAGAATCGGGGGGCTTCAGTAACCAAAACTGCAGTGTTTATCCTCATGACACATCACAGGAAGCACCCCCATGGTTAACAGAGGACAGAATTAAAATTAGACTTGAGAAACTTAACATTAATAAATCCCTGGGACCAGATGGCTTGCACCCAAGGGTACTTAGGGAACTCAGTCAAGTAATTGCCAGACCATTGTTCCTAATTTTTACTGACTGTCAGGGAATTAGTAGACCAGACTGTGTGGACTGTACAGAGAGAACCACAAATGCATGTAAGATAAATAATAATGTTTATTAAGATAAGTAATAAATAAGTAAATACAAACAGTGCACAACCAACCAAGCAAAACCCCACAAACAATAAATAGTATATACAGCAAAGGGGCAATACCAGAATCTCCGACATAAGCCAGGCCAGGGTCATACACACCAGATAAACAGGTGGACAAGGGATGTTCCAGAAACATAAACGTTAGCCATCCCATGGTCATACACAGGGAGATCAGTAGATGAGGGACAGGGAACCAACAGGACAGGGAGGGGATGGATCGGGCTGTAGGGTAAGGTAGAGGTAACAGGAATGTAGGTGGAACTGGGTCTGGATAAGCTCGAGAACAGGGTCGGATGCAGGCTCAGGATCTGGTAACAGGCAAGCAAGGTCAGGGCACAAGGAGAGAGATACCAAGGCGATGAGAGTACTCATCAGCCGGGTATTTATGAGACTGCTAGTAATTGTAACACCTGAGCGCAGGAGGTGTTGTCTGCTCCATACTGCCAGGATCCATTTGCTGGTGGACGCCAGTACGGCGGCGCAACAATGACATAACACCAGCAGGGAAAGGCTCCCCTGACAGTTTCAAACTGCCAGGAGACACCTGCTGGTGGACCTCAGTACTGCACGCCAAATGATAGATATTCCCAGTGGATGGACCCTTTCCTGACACTGACAGTCTACTGACTGGAATGGTACCAGCTGATTGGAAAAAAGCCAATGTAGCATCAATATTTAAAAAGGGCCCAAAATACATCCCTGGGAATTACAGACCAGTTAACCTAACATCAATAGTATGTAAACTCTTGGAGGGGATGATAAGGGACTATATACAATATTTTAGTAATGAGAACGGTATCATTAGCAGTAATCAGCATGGATTCATGAAGAATCGTTCTTGCCTAACCAACCTACTAACCTTCTATGAGGAGGTGAGTTGCCAGCTAGATAAAGGAAGGCACGTAGACATGGTGTATCTGGATTTTGAATTCAGTGCCCCATAAACGTTTACTGTACAAAATAAGGTCCGTTGGCATGGACCATAGGATGAGTACATGGATTGAAAACTGGCTACAAGGGCGAGTTCAGAGGGTGGTGATAATTGGGGAGTACTCGGAATGGTCAGGGGTGGGTAGTGGGGTCCCCCAGGGTTCTGTGCTGGGACCAATCCTATTTAATTTGTTCATAAACGACCTGGAGGATGGGGTAAACAGTTCAATCTCTGTATTTGCGGACAATACTAAGCTAAGCAGGGCAATAACTTCTCCGCAGGATGTGGAAACCTTGCAAAAAGATCTGAACAAATTAATGGGGTGAGCAACTACATGGCAAATGAGGTTCAATGTAGAAAAATGTAAAATAATGCATTTGGATGGCAAAAATGTGAATGCAATCTATACACTGGGGGGAGAACCTCTGGGGGAATCTAGGATGGAAAAGGACCTGGGGGTCCTAGTAGATGATAGGCTCAGCAATGGCATGCAATGCCAAGCTGCTGCTAACAAAGCAAACAGAATATTGGCATGCATTAAAAATCAACTCCAGAGATAAAACAATAGTTCTCCCGCTCTACAAGATTCTGGTTCGGCCACACCTAGAGTATGCTGTCCAGTTCTGGGCACCAGTCCTCACGAAGGATGTACTGGAATTGGAGCAAGCACAAAGAAGGGCAACAAAGCTAATAAAGGGTCTGGAGGATATAAGTTATGAGAAAAGGTTGCAAGCACTGAACTTATTCTCTCTGGAGAAGAGACGCTTAAGAGGGGATATGATTTCAATATACAAATACCGTACTGGTGACCCCACAATAGGAATAAAAGTTTTTCGCAGAAGGGAGTTTAACAAGACTCGTGGACACTCATTAAAATTAGAAGAAAAGAGGTTTAACCTTGAACTATGTAGAGGTTTCTTTACTGTAAGAGCGGCAAGGATGTAGATTTTCCTTTCACAGGCGGTGGTCTCAGCGTAGGGCATTGATAGTTTCAAGAAACTATTAGATAAGCACCTGAACGACCGCAACATACAGGGATATAAAGTGTAATACTGACATATAGGGATGAGCCGAACACCCGCCAGTTCGAACCTGCGAACGGACCAAAAATTTGCAGTAGAACCCTATTGACGTCTATGTGACTCGAACATTTGAAATCAAAAGTGCTAATTTTAAAGGCTAATTTGCATGGTTTTGTCCTAAAAAGGGTTTGGGGACCCGGGTCCTGCCCCAGGGCACATATATCAATGCAAAGATCGTACCTGCCTGGAAAGTGGCGCATGTTTCCCGTGCTTAGAACAGTCCCTGCACAAAATGACATTTTTAAAGGAATAAAAGTCATTTAAAACTGCTTGTGGCTTTAATGTAATGTCGGGTCCTGGCAATATGGATGAAAATCAGTGAGACAAACGGCATGGGTACCCCCCAGTCCATTACCAGGCCCTTTGGGTCTTGTATGGATATTAAGGGGAACCCCGCACCCAAATTAAAAAAAGGAAAGGTGTGGGGCCACCAGGCCCTATATACTCTGAACAGCAGTATACAAGACAGGGACTACAGGTTTGTTGTTAAGTAGAATCTGTTTGCAATTTTGAACTGGTACATTTTTAACGTGTTTAGCTCCAGCCAAAAAAATCTATTTTAAGCTTTTTGGAAAACATAGGGAAGGGTTATCACCCCTGTGACATTTGTTTTGCTGTCTGTGCTTCTCTTCAGAAGATTTCACCTCACTTTTTGTCCCAATGACAAATGTTTTTTGAAAATTTGGGGTTTTTAGTGAAATGAGGATTGGTGATAAAGCATCAGTGGAAAGGAGAAATGTTTTTCCCATATTAACTCTTACAGGAGAGAATTTCCCTTCCTAGGGGTAGATTTCATCTCACTTCCTGTTGTCTTCTTCCGTTTGCAAGTAAGAGTCGTTTGTATGTTGGATGTTTGAACATAGGGGCCTGCCCTATAACTCTGCAGAAATTTGGGCCTTAGGTGTTGGTGTTGCCACAACACTGTAAGCCCTCACAGGGCCCTGCTGTGAAATATTAGATCAAGAATTGTAATTATATGCCCCTGTTGAACAGGGTCAGAAAAATTGGGCCTTTGGTGATGGTGGTGGTGGTGTTGGTGCCACACCACTGTAAGTCCTCACAGTTACTCTTGGTGGGCGCTGGAACAGGCCCAGCTGTGAAATATTATATGAAGAATCGTAATTACATGCCCCTGTTGAACAGGGGCAGAAAAATTGGGCCTTTGGTGGTGGTGGTGCTGGTGCCACAACACTATAAGTCCTCACAGTTACTCTTGGTGGGCGCAGAAACGGGCCCTGCTGTGAAATTTTAGATCAAAAATTCTAATTACATGTCCCTGTTGAATAGGGGCAGAAAAATTGGGCCTTAGGCACTGGTGCTGGTGCCGCAACACTGCAGCCCCTCACAGATACTTTACTTGGAGCGCAGGAACGAGCCCTGCTGCAAAGAATTGCATCAAAAATTGTAATTACATGCCCCTGTTAAACAGGGGCTGAAAAATTGGGCCTTAGGCACTGGTGCCACAACACTGCAACCCCTCACAGATACTCTAGTTGGAGCGCAGGAATGAGCCCTGCTGCAAAGAATTGTATCAAAAATTGTAATTACACGCCCCTGTTAAACAGGGGCTGAAAAATTGGGCCTTAGGCACTGGTGCTGGTGCCACAACACTGCAACCCCTCACAGATACTCTAGTTGGAGCGCAGGAACTAGCCCTGCTGCAAAGAATTGCATCAAAAATTGTAATTACACACCCCTGTTAAACAGGGGCTGAAAAATTGGGCCTTAGGCACTGGTGCTGGTGCCACAACACTGCAACCCCTCACAGATACTCTAGTTAGAGCTCAGGAACTAGCCCTGCTGCAAAGAATTGCATCAAAAATTGTAATTACACGTCCGTGTTAAACAGGGGCTGAAAAATTGGGCCTTAGGCACTGGTGCTGGTGCCACAACACTGCAACCCCTCACAGATACTCTAGTTGGAGCGCAGGAACTAGCCCTGCTGCAAAGAATTGCATCAAAAATTGTAATTACACACCCCTGTTAACCACTTCCATACAGGGCATTTTCACTTCCTTCCTGCCCAAGCCAATTTTCAGCTTTCAGCGCTGTCGCACTTTGAATAACAATTGCGCGGTCATGCAACACTGTACCCAAATAAAATTTTTATCATTTTTTTCCCCACTAATAGAGCTTTCTTTTGGTGGTATTTGATCACCTCTGCGTTTTTTATTTCTTGCGCTATAAACAAAACAAGAGAGACAAGTTTAAAAAAAAACACAATATTTTTTACTTTTTGCTATAATAAATATCCAATTTTTTTTTTTTTAAAACAAATTTTTTCCTTAGTTTAGGCCAGTACGCATTCTTCTACATATTTTTGGTAAAAAATATCGCAATAAGCGTATATTTATTGGTTTTCGCAAAATTTATAGCGTCTACAAAATAAGGGAATAAATTTATAGCATTTTTATTTTTTTTTTTTTTTACTAGTAATGGCAGTGATCTGCGATTTTTATCGTGACTACGATATTGCGGCGGACACATCGGACAATTTTGACACATTTTTGGGACCATTCACATTTATACAGCGATCCGTGCTATAAAAATGCATTGATTACTGTATAAATGTGACTGGCAATGAAGGGGTTAACCAGAAGGGGGCACTGTAGAGGTTAATTATGTTCCTAAGGAGTGATTCTAACTGTGGGGGGAGGGGACTCACAAGGGGAGGAGACCGATCAGTGTTCCTCTGTACAAGGAACACACCATCGGTCTCCTCCCATCTGACAGGACGTGGATCTGTGTGTTTACACACACAGATCCATGGTCCTGCTCAGTTACCGGGCAATCGCGGGTGCTCGGAGGACATCGCGGCCACCGGGCACGCACAGCGGGACCCGTGTGATGCGGCAGACGCACGTGCCCCTTGGTGGGCCTGGAGGAACGCGCCGTCATTTGACGGCAGCCCAGGATAACAGCTGCACCGTCCCGCCGTCATATAACGGTGGGCGGGCAGCAAGTGGTTAAACAGGGGCTGAAAAATTGGGCCTTAAGCACTGGTGCTGGTGCCACAACACTGCAACCCCTCACAGATACTCTAGTTGGAGCGCAGGAACTAACCCTGCTGCAAAGAATTGCATCAAAAATTGTAATTACACGCCCCTGTTAAACAGGGGCTGAAAAATTGGGCCTTAGGCACGGTTGGCGGCACCCAGAACCAAAAATGTTCTTACAAGCTATCAGCATGATCATTGAGGAGGAAGAGGATAATTACTCAGCATAACAGGATAGTCACTCAGTATCAGCATAGGCAGTCTTGAAGGGATCTGACATTTCAAAAAAAATTATTCGGTTACATCAGCATCAGATGCTTGGTAGCTGGTGGTGATCCAAGACTGATTCATTTTTATGAAGGTCAGTCGATCGACCGAGTCGGTGGACAGTCGCACCCTGTGATCGGTTACAAAGCCTCCAGCAGCACGAAAGAACGCTGGATGCAGGACAGGCCAGTAGCTCAATTGCATACTGTTCAAGCTCTGGCCAGTGATCCATCCTCAAGGCCCAGTAACCCAGAGGATTTTCGGTGGGAAAGGTGTCCAAGTCAGATCTTACCCCTAGGTATTCCTGCACCATGCAAAACAGACGCTGGCGATGGTTGCTGGAACCGATCATACCTTGGGGCTGCGGACTAAAAAAATGTCTGACCGCATCGGTCAGACGGCCACCTTCTCCACCGCTCCTTCTTTGACTGACCGAAGCCTCAGCAACACGTCCAGGAACAGGAGTTTGTAACCTCCCAGTCTCTGGGAACGCGTTGCACAGACCTTTCTGCAAGGCCTCCCGAAGATGTTTCATCCTCTGCTTCCTCTGCGACGGCAAGATAAGGTCCGCAACCTTACCCTTGTAACGTAGACCAAGGTGGCTTGCCAGCCAGTATTGATCCCTCTCCTTGATACCATGAATACGAGGATCCTTCCGCAGACTTTGCAGGATCAGGGAGGCCATGCAGCGTAGGTTTGCTGAGGCATTCGGTCCGGAGTCCTCTGGGTCACCAAGGACGACATGATCTGCAACTACCTCCTCCCAGCCACGTATAAGTCCATGGGTTTCTTGGGACTGTAAATGATCCCTTAAAGACTGCTGCTGATGCTGAGTGCCAGGCTCCACCTCCATGCTGACACAATTCTCCTCCTCTTCCTCCTCTTCCTGTGTGATCGGCAGGCACGCAGGAACACTGTCTGGATAAAGGGGGCCTTGAGAGCTAAGGAAGTCCTCCTCTTCCTGCCTCTGTTCTGCTTCAAGTGCCCTGTCCATTATTCCACGCAGCGTGTGCTCCAACAGGTTGACAAGGGGGACAGTGTCACTGATGCATGCACTGTCACTGCTCACAATCCTCATGGCCTCCTCAAATGGTGACAGGACAGTGCATGCATCCCTGATCATGGCCCACTGGCGTGGGGAAAAAAAAACAAGCTCCCCTGACCCTGTCCTGGTGCCATAGTTGCACAGGTACTCATTGATGGCCCTCTGCTGCGTGTGCAGCTGCTGCAGCATGGCCAACGTTGAGTTCCACCTAGTGGGCATGTCACAGATTAGGCGGTTCTTGGGCAGGTTAAATTCCTTTTGGAGGTCTGACAGCCGAGCCATGGCATTATATGACCAGCGGAAATGCACACAGACTTTCCTGGCCTGCCTCAGGACATCCTGTAAGCCCGGGTAGAGGAGGAGGAGGAGGAGAGAGGTGTGTCAGAATCACCAGTAGGGGCATTTTGCAGGCGTGGTGGCGGAACAACCTCCAACACTACTGCACCTTGTCCTGCATCCTTCCCAGCTGCCAGCAGAGTCACCCAATGCGCCGTGAAACTTAGGCAACGTCCCTGTCCATGCCTGCTGGACCATGAGTCAGTGGTAATATGCACCTTACCGCTGACTGCCCTGTCCAGCAAGGCCAAGACATTGCCTTCCACATGCTGGTAGAGAGCCGGAATCGCCTTCCGTGAGAGAAAGTGGCGTTTGGGTACCTGCCACTGAGGAACCGCACATTCCACAAACTCATGGAAGGGGCAGAGTCTACCAACTGAAAAGGTAGCAGTTGAAGTGCTAGCAATTTTGCCAAGATAGCATTCAACCGCTGGGCATGTGGATGGCTGGGAGCGAACTTCTTTCTGCGGTGCAGCAGCTGGGGCAGGGAAATTTGCCTGGTACAATCTGACGTTGGTGTACCCATAGCAGATTGCCCACAAGTACTTGGCTGTGACACACCTAATTCTACACCTTCATTCCTCTCAGTGCAGGTCTCAGAGAGGACTGAAGGTATAGTGGGGTTGGAGATCCCAGCTGATGAGGAGCATGGAGAGGTCCTCTTTGTTCTTTGGTGTGGGTCTTTTGGGTACGCTTGCCAACAAACTGCATGGCAGGACAACATATGTCTGGTCAAGCATGTGGTGCCCAAGCAGGAGATGTTTTGGCCATGCGAGATACGCTTGAGACATATGTTGCAAATAGCAGCGGTGCAATCTGATGCATTCGTTTCAAAAAAGGCCGACACCAAAGAACTTTTGGAATAACACGCAGAGACAGCAGTGCCCTGCACATGCGGAGCTCTTAGGCCCTTAGGCTGGCCCCTGGAGGGCATCCTGCCTCGTTGGTGATATGCCTCCTCCTCCTCCTCCTCTCCCTCTCCTCTCTCCTATCAGGTATCCACGTTGAGTCAGTGACCTCATCATCACCTCCCTCCTCATCACTGGAGCAAACCTGGCAGTATGCTGCAGCAGGGGGAACATGACTGTCAGATTGCTGTCCTTCTTGGGCACCCCCTCTGTTCGTGCTCACGTTACTGCCTTCATCTAGCTCAGTACCATCATCAAAGCCTTCAAAACACTGGGCATCCTCCTGGAGCATGTACCCAACACTGTGGTCAAACAGTTCGAGGGACTCCTCAGGAGGAGATGGTGAGGCTAGGGAAGGAGTCACTGATGCCATTGAACCGAGGGAAGAGGCCGCGTTGGCAGCTGCTTTGCCAGACAAAGCACCCTAAGCCTGGGTGAGAGAGGATGAGGAGGATGAGGACGGCTTGGTCATCCACTCGACCAAGTCTTTCGCTTGTTGCGGTTCAACACGGCCAGCTGCCGAAAAAAAGGCCAAGCGTGTCCCACGGCCACATGCTGATGAGGATGCACCGTGTCCACGACCAGCACTGTTGCCTCTAGACACAGATCCTGCTTGCCCTCTTTTATTTCAATATTGTTTATTATTTTTGAAGAGTTCACAAAATATATCACAATCAATGCTATAACTGCAGAGTACAGTAGTACAATAGGATTATGCAACAAAGTCGTTTAACAGTGTTAAGGCATGGAAAATATCAGGAAAGATTAATAAGAGAACATTAGCTGGATACATCTCATAAAAGGGGGAAGAGAGGTATAGTAGGAGATATTAAGGAAGACGGTAAGGTAGGAGGGTGACATCCTAGGGAAACCAGAAGGAGAGTCATGTCACCATTACATGTGCACCGTACATAATGGATGTTGAAGCCATACTGACCACTGTGTGCAGAAGAGTTGACTGTTGCCGTTTTTCATGGAGAACAGGAGTTCAAATTGGCTCTGAGTGTTGAGATTTATTAAGAAAGAGGAGAATTCTGGGGGGTCTTGTTGTTTCCAGCATGAAGCTATTGATTTCTTAGCGGCCGTCAGACAATGGAGCACTAAGGGGAGATAGTTCTTAGGCCAACGGTCACAGTTCAGTAATAGGAGAGCCATGGCTGGGTCCAGAAGGCAGTCATTGCCAGTGATGGAAGAGATGAAGTGGAATACCTTCCTCCAAAAGGGAAGAATCTTGGGGCAGTGCCACCAGATGTGAATTAGGGATCCTGATTCTTCACAATTCCTCCAACATCGTGGGGTGGTATTTTTGGAGAATTTGGAAAGCTGAATTGGAGTGTAGTACCAGCGGTGTATTAGTTTTAAGAGTGATTCCCAATGTGTTGCGCAATGGGAGAATTTTAGTATATTGTTAGTTGCTGCGTTCCATTGCACTTGATTAAAAGTGCAGTCGAGGTCGATTTCCCACTTCTTCATGGACAGAGTTTTTTCCTGTGGTGGGGAGAGTAAAAAGAGTCGGTAGAAGTATGAGATGCCCTTCTTCGTAGTTGCTGGAGATGCGCAGAAAGCAAGAGCTTCTTGTGGAACCCTTACCTCCGTTTTAAGGATGTGTCCTATTATGTTCCAAATACGCAGATATTTGTAAAAATCGCTGTGCGGTAAACAAAAGCGTTTCTGCAGATCTTCAAAGGTTAGGAGGTTGGTTTTGTCAAGTAGATGTCCAATATTAACAGCTCCTGCCTCTGACCAGCTGTCAAGTGTTAGGTCTTCAGTGAAGTATTCCAAGGTACCTAAAGGTATGGAGTGTAAGTCCTAAAGGATTTTATTGTGTATACGCCTTTGAGAGTAGCGCCATGAGGCCATAGCGGCTTGTATCGAGAAGTAGTGGAGAGATACGGGAGGGAGACCTAGAAGGAGTGCGAATATGAGGCCTTTGAGTTGGTGGCCCATTATGGATTGTTCCATAGAGGCCCATTGTTTTCCTTTCGAGGGTGACCACCATACGGCAGCTTGATCCATAATCACGGCATGATAGTATAGCTTCAAATTGGGGACTCCCATGCCGGAGGTGCGTTTAGGTCTGTACAAAATGTTGTTGCTGAAGCGAGCTCTTTTTTTTTTCCAGATGAAGTTGTTAATGGAGGTTTGCAAGTTCTGCAAGTATGAGTTAGTTAGAGGGATCGGCAGAGTACGGAAGTAGTATAAAATCGTTGGAAGTATGGACATTTTGGTGACTGCTGCTCTACCTGCCCATGAAATGTGTAGTTTGGATAGTTCCTGTGTTTGATTTCTTATATTCCTCAGTAACGAATCATAGTTTGTATGGACCATTAAAGCGGGGTTCCACCCAAATTTTGAACATTATCTCTATGCATTCTCTTCCTTGCCTAGATGCTGACATGCTGTGTAAAAAAATTGAAATCGCCGTAATTACCTTTTTTTTTCTAATCTTCTTAGCACTTCCTGGTTTTCCTCCCATGGGAGTAGGTGTTTTTCTAGCCTCTCCCAGACCTCCCACAGTCCCCTGGGAGCTAATCTCAGGCTTCCCAGCATGCATTGTGCAACAGCATCATCACAACATCTCGGTGAATGCTGGGAGCACAGCATTCACTGCATCCAGGAAATACATGCTTGTGGGCTTCAAATGCCCACAATGAAGATGGAAACCGCCTTCAGTGAATTTTATAAGTTATTCTTTACAACGAAATCGGACACAGGCGGACTTATTACACAGAACATGTGAGTAGATAATCATGAGAAGAAAAGTTTGTGAATGAACTCCAAAAAAAAAAAAAACGATAGATAGGTGGACCCCCGCTTTAAGGAACTTGGCGAGGTCAATTGTATGCCCAGGTATCTAATACGTGACTTGGGAGCCCAGGAGAATCCGGAGATTGCTGATATATGTGATTGTTTTGTTTTGGATAGTAAGATAGGGAGCATCTGTGATTTAGCAACATTGACCTTGTAGAGAGATAATGACCCGAAGTTTTGAATTATATCAGAGACTACTGGTCAGGGTTTGAGAGGGATATGATCACGTCATCGGCATATAGTCCGATTTTGTGATCCACATGGCTGATTTTGATACCTGTGATGTTGGGATGGTTCCTGATAGTTTGTGCAAGGGGTTCCATAACCAAGGCGAATATTATAGGCGATAATGGGCAGCCTTGCCTGGTGCCATTTGTGATGTTAAATGAGCATGAGAGAGTGTTAGAGGTGTATACTTTTGCGCAAGGATTAGAATAAAGAGCCCTTATAGCTGAATCCAGAAATCCTGTGAAGCCGAAGATGTGAAGTACTTCCCTCAGGTATGTCCAGTGAACCCGATCGAACGCCTTCTCTGCATCTAAAGAGAGAAGCAGAGAAGGCGTGCGATGTGACTCGGCCCATTGAAGGACGTTGAGGATGCGTCTGGTGCCGTCAGAGGCTTGACGACCTTTCACAAATCCTACTTGATCAGGATGAATTTATTTGGGTATGATGTTTTCTAATCTAGAGGCGATGACTTTAGCGTAGATCTTAATATCAGAATTGAGGAGGGAGATGGGACGGTAATTAGCTGGTTGGTATGGGGGTTTTCCTGGTTTGGGCAGTGTTACTATTAGTGCTTCGAGTGCTTCCTTGGGAAAGCTTGCCAAGGTCGCTGCTGCATTATAGACTGCTTGTTAGGGGTGCTGAAATTAATCGTTGCATCGATGCATCGCGATTCGGGTGTCCCCGATGCGGCATCGATGCATAAAACCCCGAAAATCGATGTTTGGTGACGTCATTAGTAGCCCCGCCCCTCCCGGGAAAGCGCTCGAGAAAATTTTTAAACCGTCTTTATTTTAATAATTATATTACAAAGGATGGTGTGCACTGTGCCCCCGCTGTATGTGCTTTTTTAAAAAACAATTTAACTTCATACCGAACTTCGCCGGTATACGATCATGTGACTCCCGGCCCGCCCCGCCCCTCTCCGCTCTTTTCTTCGCTCTCCGCTTCCGTCTCCTGAGTCCTGACGTCAGCGGGGATTTCTCAGTCCCGCCCGCCTCTCTTCTGATACGATAACTATAGTCAGCGGGCGGGACTGAGAATTCCCCGCTGACGTCAGGACTCAGGAGACACGTGAGCGGAGAGGGAAGAGGAGAGCGGAGAGGGGCGGGACGGCCGGGAGTCACATGATCGTATACCGGCGAAATTTGGTATGATGTGACAACGTTTTTTAAAAGCACATACAGCGGGGGCACACCATCCTTTGTAATATAATTATTAAAAGAAAGTAATTGGGGGGGGGGGGGTCAGTGATGGCTGCGTTTGGCGGGCACAGGTGGATGCGTTTGGTGGGCACAGGTGGCTGCATTTGGGCATAGGTGGCTGCGTTTGGTGGGCACAAGTGGCTGCGTTTTGGCACAGGTGGCTGCGTTTGGGCACAGGTGGCTGAGTTTGGGCACAGGTGGCTGAGTTTGGGCACAGGTGGCTGCGTTTGGTGGGCACAGGTGGCTGCATTTGGGCACAGGTGGCTGCATTTGGGCATAGGTGGCTGCGTTTGGTGGGCACAAGTGGCTGCGTTTTGGCACAGGTGGCTGCGTTTGGGCACAGGTGGCTGAGTTTGGGCACAGGTGGCTGAGTTTGGCGGGCACAAGTGGCTGCGTTTTGGCACAGGTGGCTGAGTTTGGCGGGCACAAGTGGCTGCGTTTTGGCACAGGTGGCTGAGTTTGGCGGGCACAAGTGGCTGAGTTTTGGCACAGGTGGCTGAGTTTGGCGGGCACAAGTGGCTGAGTTTGGGCACAAGTGGCTGAGTTTGGGCACAGGTGGCTGCGTTTTGGCACAGGTGGCTGAGTTTGGCGGGCACAAGTGGCTGCGTTTTGGCACAGGTGGCTGAGTTTGGCTGGCACAAGTGCCTGAGTTTGGGCACAGGTGGCTGAGTTTGGCGGGCACAAGTGGCTGCGTTTGGGCACAGTGGCTGCGTTTGGGCACAGGTGGCTGCGTTTGACGGGCACAAGTGGCTGTGTTTGACGGGCACAGATGGCTGCGTTTGACGGGCACAGATGGCTGCGTTTGACGGGGGAGGTTCAGTATTTTTCAGTTTGTTTGCACCCCCCAAAAAAATTTTGAGCACCAGCCGCCACTGGTCAGCACAGAGACAGTAGAGGGAACTTCACAGGGCTGTTTGTCATCTGTGGATTCTTTCCCTTTTGACCTCCCAGCAGCAGTGTGTGTGAATCTCTGTACCCTGTAGTGCACCGGATTAGTGCACTTTTTAGGGAGTGAGGTTATTTTTAATTCAAAGCGGAGTTCCAGTCAATTTTTTGTTTATTAGAAGTCAGCAGCTACAAAAAAAGTGCATGTTCTGACTTTTAATAAAAAGACACTCACCTGTCCCACAATCCAGCGACGTGGCCACCCAAACCCTCCCTTCTCTCCCCCGCCTGTCCACAGCGCTGGCAATACTACTGTGGGCATCCGGCTGTGACAGCTTGCAGCTTCACAGCCGGGTGCGCATGTCTCACTGTGCTGTCCTGCATAGCCGGGCAATCTTTTGGGAACTGTGATGTGTCCCAGAAGATTGCAGGGTGGAAGGGCCACCTAGGCGGCCCAAGCGGAAGTGGGAGCTCGTCGGTAATCGTGATGCATCGTGATGCATCGCGGAATCGAATCGAATCGAATCGTTGACCAGATAATCGTAATCGAATCGAATCGTGAGACCAGTGAAGATGCGCAGCCCTACTGCTTGTAGGTGGGGAATCAGGAAATTGCTACATTTTTTGTAATATTCATTACCGAACCCGTCTGGACCTGGGGATTTGTGCAAAGGAAGTGTGGTAAATGCTTTTTGGATTTCCTGACTGGATAACTGAGAGGATAGTGTGGTAAGGTCTGCAGAGGATATCTGCGGTAGCAAGAGGGAACGTAGAAACTCTTTAATCTGAGCCTGATCAGGAGGTGGGATCTCTTGGGAGGATTCTAAGTTATAAAGTTCAGTGTAGTATTCGGCGAAGCGATTAGCTATATGCATTGGATTGGTTAGCCTTTGGTTTTGTGAATCTAATAGGTGGTCTATTTTGCTCCTATTTGTTTTATGTTTTATTTGCCTTGCCAGTAGAGGGCCTATTTTATTGCCAGCTACATAGTAGTTTAGTTTGAGTCTTTTAAGGAGAAGGTCATACTGTGACACAAAACATTGGGAGAGTTTGTGTCGAGTCTCTTGAAGTTTATTTACTAATTCGATGGAGGGTTTGATTTTATTTTGGGTCTCAAGGTCTGTTATGGTCTGGGTAAGGTCATTAATCTTTTGCGTTCTCTTACGCTTCTCCTGGGCACCCAGTTTGAGGAACACTCCACGCATGTAGGCTTTGTGAGCCGCCCATAAGGTGTGTGCGTTCGTCACTGAGTTAGCATTTTGTGTAAAAAAAACATTTAATTCGGACGTGAGCTGTTCCTCGTAGCCAGGGTTATTTAGGAGGTTGGTATTTAGTCTCCATAGTTTTGTGGGTTGCGTATGTTGGTGAAGAGTTAAGGTTAGGGAGATTGGCGCGTGATCGGACCATAGGATAGTGCCTATCTGTGCTTCAGTGGCTTGGAAAAGGGTGGCCCTGTCCACGAGGAACATGTCAATCCTGGAATACACATGGAAAGCAGTAGAGAAGAAAGTGAAGTATTTCTCAGAGCCATGTATTCTTCTCCATACATCATATAAACCTTCGTCTCGTGTGAGAGAAGATAGGTTCTGTGAGTGTTTCCGGCGTGAGCTTGTGGAGTCCAGTGAGGTGTCTGAAACAGCGTTGAAGTCTCCACAGATTATAAGTTGGCCTACTTGGATTGCGTGAACACGTTTTAGTAACTGACATAAAAAAAATGTTTGGTTTGTATTTGGCGAGTATACCGACACTAGGGTGAATGGTTGGTGATTGAGCTCTGCTCCTAGGATTACATATCTACCATTGGGGTCACATTCTACGAATTTCTGTGAGAAGGTGATTGTGTCTCTAATAGCTATCAGCACACCTTTGGTTTTCTTATACGAGTTGGCGAAGAAGCAGTGTGGGAATTTATGGTGAGAGACTCGTGGTGTGTTGGACTGAGTTAAGTGCGTCTCCTGCGCACATAGTATGTCGCATTTCTGGGAGAGAGCTTCTCTCCAGAGCAGGGATCGTTTGTAGGGGCTATTCAGGCCCTTTACATTTAGGGAAACGATTTTAAGTGACATTTCCTAAATGATGGGGCACTAAAGTAGGAGGTATGATGTGAGGAGCTGGGAGTGTCCCACTCTCACGTTATGTGTTGCTATGGAGAAGTGCACACAGTTAGAGAGATGTAGCACAGCTGAACCAGATATATACTAAAGTTAACACGGCTATAGGAGCTTAGAAAGTAGTTCTATGTAATACAAATAGTGTATTAAATCTTCTAAATAGTACGCAACAGATTATGAAATGCAAACAAGCAATAAAGAGGGATATTAAGCCCTGTGGTCAATAACCAAACCAATAGCAACTGATGCATAGGGGTGCGAGGTAAAGAGTTCCAAACCAAGGGGAGGTGAATCGCTGAGTTTAAGCATTGTCATGCCTTTGATAGGTATACTGTGTGGCCCATATGTGGCGCAAATGTGCTAGCCTAGTCCAGAAGGAGCGGACCGGGATTGAGCTTGTGAACGAGGGATATTGGAGCGTTCCCCATCTTTAGCATGCGGAGTAGAGATACCCCATTGTCGGGGCAGTTTCTGTGCATCCGTTGGTGAATATAGGATATATTTTTGACCCTGATGCATGATTTGTAAGGTGGCAGGGAAGAACCAGTTGTACAAGATCTTTTTCTCTCTTAGATCTGCTGTAATGGGTGCGAACTGTCTGCGACGGGCTAGAGTGGTAGCCGAGAGGTCGGCGTAGATATTGATGTGGGCGAATGGATCAGGGAGCTTGCCTGCTTTATGAGCTGCAGCCATGGCTCTGTCTTTAATATGGAAAAAATGAATTCTGGCCAATACATCCCTTGGGACTGAATCCGGAAGGGAATTGGGTTTAGCTATACGATGAGCTCTGTCAATGACCAGGTCACGGGCATTTTCCATAGGAAGGAGGGTTTTTAGCAATTGAAGTAGGTATTGTGAGAGTTCAGGAGGAGTAATTGTTTCAGGGATACCTCTGAATTTCAGGTTGTTCCTCCTGGACCTATCTTCGAGGTCTGTGAACTTGGTTTTCAGCCATTGTCAGCATCGCGTTCTTGATAACTGTCCACTAGGACATTATGGGTGGATACACATTCCCTCACTTTCTGTTCTGTGATATCCATTCTGCCCTCTAATTGTTCCACCTGCACCTGTAGTGCTGACACGGAGTTACATAATTCAGCCTGCGGATCATTTTTTAGTGATAACAGCATCTCTTTTAGAGTGGACTCTGAGGCAGGGCGGTCAGAGGTGGGGAATGCCGCGAGTGAATCTTGTGGGATCTGTGTAAGGTCACTGTTCTCTGGTGAAGAGAACTGCTTTTTACTCACGGGACCCTTGGATGCTGGTGAGGCAGTTGGAGAATCTGCTGGGCGCTTGTGAGACTGTTTTTCATCCAGTCTGTGGTCCTGTAAGTGAGGCTCCTGGCTGCCGGGATGTGTTAACAGCGCTGTGGAGGGTGAGGGAGAGAGGTCCATGCTTCCTCCGTCGCCATCTTGGATCCCCTCACAGCCTGTGCCCGGGAAGAAGTCTGTAAGCTTTCTGGGCTGTCCCGATCCGGGATTGCGGTGGGCGGAAGTTCCCCGTGACATCATGGAGGTCGGCGGCTGTCACCGGTTGTTTTTCCTGGGCTGGAGGTGCTGGATAGTAGCTGGCCGGTGTTTCTCCCCAACGGAGCTCTCTGTTTAAGCGGCCATTAACTCGAGCGGCCAAACCACGCCCCCCTGCTTGCCCTCTTTTATTGGCTTGTGACTGTCTGCCTCTCCTTGTTAGCCTTCCAGACATACTATTGGCCTGCAGTGAGCTTCACAAAATTGGGATGTATATATGTATAGCAGAATCAACTGCCTCCCTGTAGTATTATTAGTATGATAATAATTGCACTTGTCTTCAGGTAGCTATATTGTAGGTGCAACTGTGCAAGGTACACAGTACAGTAACTGGAAATACGTCAAGAGCCTACACAAGCACCTGGCTGCAGGTAGCTATACTGTAGGTGAGACACTGCAGGGTACACAGTACAGTAGCTGGAAATACTTCAAAGAGCCTACACAAGCACCTGGCTGCAGGTAGCTATACTGTAGGTGAGACTGTGCAGGGTACACAGTACAGTAGCTGGAAATACTTCAAAGAGCCTACACAAGCACCTGGCTGCAGGTAGCTATACTGTAGGTGAGACTGTTCAGGGTACACAGTACAGTAGCTGGAAATACTTCAATGAGCCTTCACAAGCACCTGACTGCAGGTAGCTATACTGTAGGTGAGACTGTGCAGGGTACACAGTACAGCAGCTGGAAATACTTTAATGAGCCTACACAAGCACCTGGTTGCAGGTGGCTATATTGTAGGTGAGACTGTGCAGGGTACACAGTACAGTAGCTGGAAATACTTCAATGAGCCTACACAAGCACCTGGCTGCAGTTAGCTATACTGTAGGTGAGACTGTGCAGGGTACACAGTACAGTAGCTGGAAATGCTTCAAAGAGCCTACACAAGCACCTGGCTGCAGGTAGCTATACTGTAGGTGAGACTGTGCAGGGTAGACAGTACAGTAGCTGGAAATACTTCAATGAGCCTATACAAGCACCTGGCTGCAGGTAGCTATACTGTAGGTGAGACTGTGCAGGGTACACAGTACAGTAGCTGTAAATACTTCAAAGAGCCTACACAAGCACCTGGCTGCAGGTAGCTATACTGTAGGTGAGACTGTGCAGGGTACACAATACAGTAGCTGTTAATACTTCAATTAGCCTACACAAGCACCTGGTTGCAGGTAGCTATACTGTAGGTGAGACTGTGCAGGCTAAATAGTACAGTAGCTGGAAATACTTCAATGAGCCTACACAAGCACCTGGCTGCAGGTAGCTATACTGTAGGTGAGACTGTGCACGGTACACAGTACAGTAGCTGCAAATGCTTCAAAGAGCCTACACAAGCACCTGGCTGCAGGTAGCTATACTGTAGGTGAGACTGTGCAGGGCACACAGTACAGTAGCTGGAAATACTTCAAAGAGCCTACACAAGCATCTGGCTGCAGGTAGCTATACTGTAGGTGAGACAGTGCAGGGCACACAGTACAGTAGCTGGAAATACTTCAATGAGCCTACACAAGCACCTGGCTGCAGGTAGCTATACTGTAGGTGAGACTGTGCAGGGTACACAGTACAGTAGCTGGAAATACTTCAATGAGCCTTCACAAGCACCTAGCTGCAGGTAGCTATACTGTAGGTGAGACTGTGCAGGGTACACAGTACAGTAGCTGGAAATACTTCAATGAGCCTACACAAGCACCTAGCTGCAGGCAGCTATACTGTAGGTGAGACTGTGCAGGGTACACAGTACAGTAGCTGGTAATACTTCAAAGAGCCTACACAAGCACCTGGCTGGAGGTAGCTATACTGTAGGTGAGACTGTGCAGGGTACACAGTACAGTAGCTGGAAATACTTCAATGAGCCTACACGAGCACCTGGCTGCAGGTAGCTATACTGTATGTGAGACTGTCAGGGTACACAGTACAGTAGCTGGAAATACTTCAATGAGCCTACACAAGCACCTGGCTGCAGGTAGCTATACTGTAGGTGAGACTGTGCAGGCTACACAGTACAGTAGCTGGATATACTTCAATGAGCCTACACAAGCACCTGGCTGGAGGTAGCTATACTGTAGGCGAGACTGTGCAGGCTACACAGTACAGTAGCTGGAAATACTTCAATAAGCCTACACAAGCACCTGGCTGGAGGTAGCTATACTGTAGGTGAGACTGTGCAGGGTACACAGTATAGTAGCTGGAAATACTTCAATGAGCCTACACAAGCACATGGCTGCAGGTAGCTATCCTGTAGGTGAGACTGTGCAGGGTACACAGTACAGTAGCTGGAAATACTTCAATGAGCCTACACAAGCACCTGGCTGCAGGTAGCTATACTGTAGGTGAGACTGTGCAGGGTACACAGTACATTAGCTGGAAATACTTCAAAGAGCCTACACAAGCACCTGGCTGTAGGTAGCTATACTGTAGGTGAGACTGTGCAGGGTACACAATACAGTAGCTGTTAATACTTCAATTAGCCTACACAAGCACCTGGCTGCAGGTAGCTACACTGTAGGTGAGACTGTGCAGGCTAAACAGTACAGTAGCTAGAAATACTTCAAAGAGCCTACACAAGCACCTGGCTGCAGGTAGCTATACTGTAGGTGAGACTGTGCAGGGCACACAGTACAGTAGCTGTAAATACTTCAAAGAGCCTACACAAGCATCTGGCTGCAGGTAGCTATACTGTAGGTGAGACTGTGCAGGCTAAACAGTACAGTAGCTGGAAATACTTCAATGAGCCTACACAAGCACCTGGCTGGAGGTAGCTATACTGTAGGTGAGACTGTGCAGGGTACACAGTACAGTAGCTGGAAATACTTCAAAGAGCCTACACAAGCACCTGGCTGCAGGTAGCTATACTGTAGGTGAGACTGTGCAGGGTACATAGTACAGTAGCTGGAAATACTTCAATGAGCCTACACAAGCACCTAGCTGCAGGCAGCTATATTGTAGGTGAGACTGTGCAGGGTACACAGTACAGTAGCTGGAAATACTTCAATGAGCCTACACGAGCACCTGGCTGCAGGTAGCTTTACCGTAGGTGAGACTGTCAGGGTACACAGTACAGTAGCTGGAAATACTTTAATGAGCCTACACAAGCACCTGGCTGCAGGTAGCTTTACCGTAGGTGAGACTGTCAGGGTACACAGTACAGTAGCTGGAAATACTTTAATGAGCCTACACAAGCACCTGGCTGGAGGTAGCTATACTGTAGGTGAGACTGTGCAGGCTACACAGTACAGTAGCTGGAAATACTTCAATAAGCCTACACAAGCACCTGGCTGGAGGTAGCTAAACTGTAGGTGAGACTGTGCAGGGTACACAGTATAGTAGCTGGAAATACTTCAATGAGCCTACACAAGCACCTGGCTGCAGGTAGCTATACTGTAGGTGAGACTATGCAGGGTACACAGTACAGTAGCTGGAAATACTGTAAAAACACCTGCCTGCCTGTCAGTATATTAGGAAGAGAAGAACAGGATCTAGCTAAACTGAATACAGTGTGTATATATATATATATATATATATATATATATATATATATATATATATATAAAACCCCTGGGGTATACAGTATATATATATATATATATATATATATACAATACACTGTAACTGCAGCTAACTGACTCGACCTGCCTACTCTATCTAACTTAAATCAAATGACACTGTCTGTCTCTCTCTCTCTATCTCTCTATCTGAACGCCAGAACACACTACACAGGGCCGCCGTGCAGGCGGCCTTATATAGTGTGGGACGTGTACTAAACCCCCTGAGCCATAATTGGCCAAAGCCTCCTTGGCTTTGGCCAATTATGGCTCTCTGTTCAGACGGCGCTGTGATTGGCCAATCATGCGGGTCATAGTGCATGCTTGGCCAAACATCAACCAGCAATGCACTGTGATGTCGCTGTGAATTATGGGCCGTGACGCGCCACTCGAATTTGGCACGAATGGCCCATATCGTTCGTAATTCGGCGAACGACCGAACACAAGATGTTCGAGTCGAACATGGGTTCGGCTCGAACACGAAGCTCATCCCTACTGACATATAATCACACACTTAGGTTTTACTTGATGGACTTGTGTCTTTTTTCAACCTCACATACTATGTGTCGGAATGGAATGTGATTCTGGAATAGTATTCTTTCGATTTCATTGTTTGTGTTTTCTTTATTTTTATATGTAACTTGCAAAAAAAATCTATAAAAATCATTTGACTAAAAAAACCATATCCAAAAACTGATATGTGTATAACTCCAGCATACATATATATACGTTTTTGGATATATTGTATGTTTTTTTTTACCCTCATTAGGTCCATATTTTAGTCAGAATTATTTTATTATTATTTAATAATAATTTTTTATTACTATTTTTTTAATCCAATTGATTAACTGAAATGGTATGCTTTATCATCCACATTCTCACATTTGTCTGAGGTTCTTGTATAGTGATTATCTATTGAATGTTATCCTCACATACATTTTTATACTTGGCCATTGGGTATTTGGTTTTAAATACGACCCCGAGGAGGGGATATTGTATTGATATCGGATTGATATGGAGATGTCCCCATGTCTTTTCTAGCCCTAAAGGAAGGGCATTCTTGGATCGCCATTAAATACTTTTTGGATTGTCTTTTATTGTTATAAAGTTGTATCTAGAACTCTTGGCAGTGGTGTGGCGCTTTCCATTTTTGTTTCAACTAATTTTCGGGGTTTATGAAACACCTTCTTCACCAGTGCTCAATGCACTTTAACCACTTCAGCCCTGGAAGGATTTACCCCTTAATGACCAGGCCTTATTTTGCGATACAGCACTGGGTCAGTTTAACTGACAATTGCGCGGTCAGGCGACGTTGTACCCAAACAAAATTTAAATATTTTTTTTTTCCCACAAATAGAGCTTTCTTTTGGTGGTATTTGATCACCTCTGCAGTTTTTATTTTTTTGTGCTATAAAAAAAAAAAGAGCGACAATTTTGAAAAAAAACAACAATATTTTATACTTTTTGCTGTAATAAATATCCCCTAAAAAATGCAAAAAAAATACATTTCTTTATCAGTTCAGGCCGATATATTTTCTTCTACATATTTTTGGGAAAAAAATTGCAATAAGCGTATATTGATTGGTTTGCGCAAAGGTTTTAGCGCCTACAAAATAGGGAATAGATTTATGGCATTTTTATTATTATTTTTTTTCCACTAGTAATGGCAGCGATCTGAAATTTTTAGCGGGACTGCGACATTGCAGCGGACAGATCAGACACTTTTGACACATTTTTGGGACCATTGACATTTATACAGCGATTAGTGTTATAAAAATGCACTGATTACTGTGTAAATGTCACTAGCAGGGAAGGGGTTAACACTAGGGGGTGATCAAGGGGTTAAACATGTTCCCTTGTGAGTGTTTCTAACTGTGAGGGGATGGGACTGACTGGGGGAGGAGACATATCGCTGTTCCTACTTAGTCTTTGAATAGATTTGGTTTAGTTACAAATTTAATGTGTATTCTTACTTGAACCCTGATCGTTCCTCCATGTCTATTCGGTAATGCACTGTGAAACTTTTCCTCTGCGCAGGAGCTTTCTGTAATGAAGACCAGTCACTCTTGCGCTCTCTTCTTGTGCAGGATAACTGGTCTTGTCTCCGCCCCCTCCTGTAGTTTTCCACAGGTAGCCTGTAGTGGGTGGAACCTGCTGGGCTCCTCCCACAGTTCTGCTCTGCACAGACATGTGCAGTGCAGTGATGATGTCACTACTCCTTTAACAAAGTAATATCTGGGGTTTAAGCTTCTGCTGCTCACAGAGTAGATTTATATCCTGTTTGTCTATTGAATCTAATGTTTTTTTTTTTGTGCATGGAGTTCAGTTTTAGAATTGTCCCCTCAAATGCCCTTATGTAATGCAGACATTAAAGACATTCCTCACACTAGCTTAATTTTTTTTCTATGGGATTACCGTATTTATCGGCGTATAACACACACAGGCGTATAACACGCACATTCATTTTAAGAGCGAAGTTTCAGGAAAAAAACGTAAATTTTAAATAAGGAACTTTGAAGCAAAATAAGGGTCAGTGCCCATCTGCAGCCTCACCATTGCCATCAATGCAGCCTGATCAATGCCCATCTGCAGCCTCTCAAGTGCCATCATTGCAGCCTCACCAGTCCACATCAATGCAGCCTCACCATTGCCTTCAATGCAGCAGCCTCACCATTGCCTTCAACAGAGGCGGCTCTAGACTTTGTGAGGCCTTAGGCAAAACTTAGACATGAGGCCCCACTCACTCCCATAATGGGAAAAAAAATTCAAGGGATGAAAATGAACTGTATTAGGAGGATACAGTATAGGGGAGTGGACAGTACAGGGGGTAGGTGAGTGGGCATAATAAAGATATATTTTCCTCAAGCAGAGCTGCACAGGGAAGCTGCTCTCACAGATCCTACCTATTCTGGTAGGCTGTCACAAAGAGAGAAATAAAAGGGGGATGGGTGGAGAAGGAAGGAAGGAAGGAAGGAAGGAAGGAAGGAAGGAAGGAAGGAAGGAAGGAAGGAAGGAAGGAAGGAAGGAGAAAAAAAGAGAAAGAGAAAAAAAGATGGAAGGAACGAAAGAAAGAGAAAGAAAGATGGATGAAAGGAAAGAAAGAGAAAGAAAGATGGATGAAAGGAAAGAAAGAGAAAGAAAGATGGATGAAAGGAAAGAAAGAGAAAGAAAGATGGATGAAAGGAAAGAAAGAGAAAGAAAGATGGATGGAAGGAAAGAAAGAGAAAGAAAGATGGATGGAAGGAAAGAAAGAGAAAGAAAGATGGATGTAAGGAAAGAAAGAGAGAGAAAGATGGATGGAAGGAAAGAAAGAGAAAGAAAGATGGATGGAAGGAAAGAAAGATGGATGGAAGGAAAGAATGAGAAAGAAAGATGGAAGGAAAGAGAAAGAAAGAAAGAAAGAAAGAAAGAAAGAAAGAAAGAAAGAGAAAGAAAGAAAGAAAGAAAGATGGAAGGAAAGAAAGAAAGAAAGAAAGAAAGAAAGAAAGAAAGAAAGAAAGAAAGAAAGAAAGAAAGAAAGAAAGAAAGATGGATGGAAGGAAAGATGGATGGAAGGAAAGAAAGATGGATGGAAGGAAAGAATGAGAAAGAAAGATGGAAGGAAAGAGAAAGAAAGATAGAAGGAAGAGAAAGAAAGAAAGAAAGAAAGAAAGAAAGAAAGAAAGAAAGAAAGAAAGAAAGAAAGAAAGAAAGAAAGAAAGAAAGAAAGAAAGATGGAAGGAAAGAAAGAAACTTGGAAGGAAAGAAAGAAACTTGGAAGGAAAGAAAGAAAGATGGAAGGAAAGAAAGAAACTTGGAAGGAAAGAAAGATGGAAGGAAAGAAAGAAAGATGGAAGGAAAGAAAGAAACTTGGAAGGAAAGAAAGATGGAAGGAAAGATAGATAGATAGATAGATAGATAGATAGAAGGAAAAGAAAGAAAGATAGATGGAAGGAAATAAAGAAATAGAAGGGGGTGGAGACGGAAGGGAAGGAAGAGCATCCCCTACATCACTGTACTCACTGGGAGGCAGGAGGGACTGCATGGATGGATGGATGGATCAGACTCCCCTTGTCCTTTCCTCTTTGCTGGGCTCTAGCTCGAATCTTCCCGCCCACACATCCCCTTCTCTGAGGCAGAACAGAGAACACTGCCGAGGAGAGTGGGCGGGGCAGACACAGGAGGAGAGGGCGGGAGGAGGAGGAGCAGAAGCTCTCTCTCCTCTTCTGTCTGGCTGTGCGGCAGAAGGGGGAGGGGGGAGATCTGTCAGAGCTCTACTGAGCGGCTCTCCCTGTCTGTGATCCGGAGCTCCAATCACAGGTCTCACTCGCAGCCCGTATCTCTCCCTGTAGCAAAGTGAGGGGATACAGGACTGTGTGATGGCGGAGATCTCTGCTGCTGGAAGGGGCGGCTCTCTAATTAGGTAAACTAGCCAGCTGTGCGAGGCCCCTATGGCTGCGAGGCCTGAGGCCACCGCCTATTTCGCCTAATTAGAGAGCCGCCTCTGGCCTTCAATGCAGCAGCCTCACCACTGCCATCAGTGCTGCCTGATTGATGCCCATCTGCAGCCTAGAGGGGACAGGGAAGGGGGGACAGGACGAGCTCCGACAGATTACATACAGTGAGACTCTCCTATGATAGACAGAACAGTGGTCCAATAGCGGCCCAGGAGACGGGACTTCCTATTACAGAGGCCGTCAAGTAAACTGGAGATTCTCACTGTATGTAATCTGACAGTGCTCGTCCTGCCCCCCTCCCTGTCCCCTCCGAGGCAGCTAAAATTGAAGTATTGGCATATAACACGCACGCGCTATTTGCACCCGATTTTCATGGTGAAAAAGTGAGTGTTATACGCCAATAAATACAGTATATAACTTTTATATAATTTAATTATAAAATATGCAATATCACTTTTATTAAATATATAACTAATCAGATAGCACCCAGAGAAAAGAACAGAAGATGCAGAATCACATAAAATATATTTTAAAAAGTCTGTAGTTATATAACTTGTCAGAGGAACCTCTATTATTGCTTTTAGTTCCCCATACTTCCTGCCCCAATGGCAAGAGAGGCATTGTAAAGAACACTCCCCAAGTTTATATATCTCTATAAAATAAATTGCTACCTGGAAAAATATATATTTTTTTAATTATTGCTGCATCTATTAAAAAATTATTCAAAGTATAAAGGTATTACCGTTGTCCATAACAACCACATGCCTCTATTGAGCTTTTCACCTACCCTCCATGTAACATTTTTCATTGCAGCCCAGGATGGGACATGGCCTGCCTCTAAGACCTGCCGTACCACTTAATTGTAAATGACTGCTTCCTAGTTTCTATACTCGAAGCTTGCTGCATCACATAATTTTCCCATCAAAGCTTGGACCCTTCTTACCTAAAGTACAGTGCATCCTGGAA
Source organism: Lithobates septentrionalis (assembly GCA_037952835.1). Classification (NCBI taxonomy): domain Eukaryota; kingdom Metazoa; phylum Chordata; class Amphibia; order Anura; family Ranidae; genus Lithobates; species Lithobates septentrionalis. The sequence continues at coordinate 1,013,980 of JBBDGP010003259.1, forward strand.
AGTATTCACAGCGCTTCACTTTTTCCATAATTTGTTATGTTACAGCCTTATTCCAAAATTGATTTATTTCATAATTTTCCTCAAAATTCTACAAACGATACCCCATAATGATAACGTGAAAAAAAATTATTTGAAATCTTGGCAAATTTATTGAAAATAAAGAACAAAAAAAAAATCACATGTATATAAGTATTTACAGCCTTTACCATGATGCTCAAAATTGAGCTCAGGTGCATCCTGTTTTCACTGATCAACGTGAGATGTTTCTACAACTTGATTGGAGTCCATCTATGGTAAAGTCAGTTGATTGGACATGATTTGGAAAGGCACACACCTGTCTATATAAGGTCCCACAGTTAATAGATAAGGTCCCACAGTTATTAGTGCATGTCAGAGCACAAACCAAGCCATGATGTCCAAGGAATTGCCTGTAGATTTCAGAGACAATATTGTTTAGAGGCACAGATCTGGGGAAGGTTACAGAAAAATTTCTGCGGCCTCCATCATCCGTAAATGAAAGAAGTTTAGAACCACCAGGACTTTTTCTAGGGTGGGCTTCCCGGCCAAACTGAGCAATCAGGGGAGAAGGGCCTTGGCCTGGGAGGTGACCAAGAACCCAATGATCACTCTGACAGAGCTCCAGCGTTTCTCTGTAGAGAGAGAACTTTCCAGAAGAACAACCATCTCTGCAGTACTCCACCAATCAGGCCTGTATGGTAGAGTGGCCAGACGGAAGCCGCTCCTCAGTAAAAGACGTATGACAGCCCACCTGGAGTTTGCCAAAAGGCACCTGAAGGACTCTTAAACCATGAGAAACAAAATTCACTGGTCTGATGAAACAAAGATTGAACTCTTTGGCCTTAATGACAGGTGTCATGTCTGGGGGAAACCAGGCACCGCTCATCACCTGGCCAATACCATCCCTACAGTGAAGCATGGTGGTGGCAGCATTATGCTGTGGGGATGTTTTTTCAGCAGCAGGAACTGGGAGACTAGTCAGACTGGGGCAGAGGTTCATCTTCCAACAGGACAACGACCCTAAGCACACAGCCAAGGTAACAAAGGAGTGGCTACAGGACAACTCTGTGAATGTCCTTGAGTGGCCCAGACTTGACCCGATTGAATATCTCTGGAGATATCTGAAAATGGCTGTGTACCGACGCTCCCCATTCAACCTGATGGAGATTGGGAGGTCCTGCAAAGAAGAATTGGAGAAACTGCCCAAAAATAAGTGCTTCAACAAAGTATTGAGCAAAGGCTGTGAATACTTGTACATGTACAAAAAGTCATAAGATCAGGCACATGGAGTTTATGCTGGACAGTAGTTCTGGCAAAATATGCAGCAGTAGCTGCTGAGGTAATAATGATTGTCTCTGATGCCTGGGCACAAATTTGTGATGCACTGTGGGGCTGCTATCCTCAGAGTTGAGCCAACTCTGCAAACAAACACAAGAAGGAAGGAAGGGGGAAGCGCCACATAAGTGCAGTATCACAGGGGGTTTATTAAAACAACAGTTAAAAACACAAGTAAGATAAAGGAAGGCTTATCGTAAACTGGCTTGTCCGCTGATTGGTGACGTCACATCCGCCCGAGTGCTCCAGGCGTTCCGGGCATGGACTTCCTATACACCACAGGAACTTTCTTCCACCTCCACTGCTTCCTAGGGAACCTGAACCTGGCGGACCATGCAGGAGTAAGCACTCACCAGTTTAGGATAAGCGTTCCTTTTAACTTACTTGTGTTTTTAACCGTTGTTTTTAATAAACCCCCTGTGATACTGCACTTAGGTGGCGCTTCCCCCTTCCTTCCTTCTTGTGTGAATACTTATGTACATGTGATTTTTTTTTGTTTCTTATTTTTTATTTTTAATAAATTTGCAAATATTTCAAACAAACTTTTTTCCCGTTGTCATTATGGGGTATTGTTTGAGGTATTGAATTTTGAGGAAAATAATGAATTTAATCCATTTTGGTATAAGGTTGTAACATAACAAAATGTGGAAAAAGTGAATCGCTGTGAATACTTTCCGGATGCACTGTATATGTAAGGCCAAAACATTTTTTTTTCCTTTTAGAGTAGGGAATGGCTAGAACACCTGATCTCTTTTCACTTTTTGTTTTGTAGACATCTTTGAGGACAAAAGATGTTAGATTAGATTAGATCCAAATGGAAGATTTCCCCTTACCTCTTCTTTTGGTGCAGGATAAGTCCCCTCACTGCAACAAATGTTCCTATTGAAAGATTTCCTTCACTTCCTGTTCTGGTGATAACTGTAAAATGCAACCATCTCTTTTAGCCCAAGTGACAATGGTCACTAGGATGAATCTTCCCAATTGGCCCAATTTCTAAAACTAACAGAATTTGTTTTTTTACCCTCTTTACCCATATGGGGAAAATGGTGACTGGAGAGTGGATCTCATCCTTCGTATTCTTCTGGTCACACGGCCAGCTGTCCAGTCTTTGGTTGGTTGTCTTCTGGGTGATTCATTTTGGCCTTCTATCTTTCTCTGTAGATGTGTCCTTTACCTCAGGGAAAGTGGCCCTTTATGTTCTGGCTCTTCGCTCTTCGTGTGTTGATCCCAGCAACATCTCTGTCCAACAAGGAAGCATTAATCTTGTCAAGCTTCTGGAGAACAAGACTCGTGAAGAGCTGCATGCTTCTGGTAAGTTATAAAAATGAGCTCTGGTCAAAAAGAAGTTAAAAAAGAATGTATACTGTAGCTGTTTTTGTATATACTGTATTAGTCATGGTCAGAAAAAATGGAATTGGTATACTAGTTTGTCAGCTAAATATAAAACACTGCCTATGAATATTATTAGTCTTCTGTCAAGCCAGTAGCTGGAGCTTTAGAGTCCTTTTCATATTTTCCTTTATTTACCACTTGACCTCCAGAAGCATTTTTTGCTATTCAGCACTGTACTAATTTAACTGGCAATTGCTCGGTCATGCAACACTGTACCCAAATTAAATTGATATATTTTTTCACAGAAATAGAGCTTTCTTTTGGTGGTATTTGATCACACCTGGGTTTTTTTTTTGTTCTATAAACAAAACAAGGCCAAAAATTTTGAAAAAAAAAAAGAATATTTTCCATTTTCTGTTATAAAACACATCCAATAAAATCAAAATTCTTCATAAATTTAGGCCAAAATGTATTCTGCTACATGCCTTTGGTTATCGAAAATCCCAATAAGTGTATACCGTAATTAATTGGTTTGTGCGAAAGTTATAGGGTCTACAAACTATGGTATATATACAGGAATTTATGCAGCTATAGACACTATACTAGTAATGGTGGTGTGACTGTGATAATGTGGTGGGAAATCTGGCACTAATAGTTACTGGCTAGGAGGGACACTAACTGTCACTGACATCACTAGTGACACTAATATGGTGATCGGTGATAATACAGTACATTGTACCAATGACACTGGCTGGAAAGGGGTTAACATCAAGGGGAAATCAAGGGGTTAACAATGTTCCTAACAAGTGTAATGTGTGCTGATTTTGCTCACAGCCTTGATTGCTTTTTCTCCCTGAACTCACAATTGATTTCAGGGAGAAGAAACAGCCAGATCGCAGTCTGTGTTTGTAAACACAGAACTCTGTGTGTGATTGAACACAACCGATAAGCAGGTATGGAGGTAAAATCACTTGCTGAAACCTGCTGACTAGGGATGAGCTTCGTGTTCGAGTCGAACCCATGTTCGACTCGAACATCGGCTGTTCGCTCATTCGCTGAATTGCGAACGATATGGTCTGTTCGCACCAAATTCGTGTGGCGCGTCACGGCCCATAATTCACTGCGGCATCGCAGTGCATTGCTGGCTGATGATTGGCCAAGCATGCACTATGACCCGCATGCTTGGCCAACCACAGCGCCGTCTGTAGAGAGAGCTGTAATTGGCCAAAGCCAGGGTGGCTTTGGCCAAATATGGCTCAGGGGGTTTAGTACACGCCCCACACTATACAAGGCCGCCTGCACGGCGGTCCTGTGTAGTGTGTGTTCCGGCGTTGAGAGACAGAGACAGAGAGACAGTGTCATTTGATTTAAGTTAGATAGATTAAGGCAGGACAGTCAGTCAGTTAGCTGCACTTACAGTGTATTGTGCATATATATATATGCATCCCAGGTGTTGTATTCTGTTGCACCAAAACTGTATTCAGTTTAGCTAGATCCGTTCCTGTTATTATCTTCCCACTGACAGGCAGGCAGTTGTTGTTACAGTACAGCTACCTGAAGAAAATTGCTGGTGTTCTTCTGATCCTATTAGTACCACAGTCAGGCAGCTAAGCTATTTACAGTTAGTGTAGTGCGTCCTCTGCACAGTGTTCAGCTAAAGCTACAAGTTAGTGTAGTGCACAGTGTTCAGCTAAAGCTACAAGTTAGTGTAGTGCGACCTCTGCACAGTGTTCAGCTAAAGCTACAAGTTAGTGTAGTGCACAGTGTTAAGCTAAAGCTACAAGTTAGTTTAGTGCGACCTCTGAACAGTGTTCAGCTAAAGCTACCAGTTAGTGTAGTGTGACCTCTGCACAGATTTCAGCTAAAGCTACAAGTTAGTGTAGTGCGTCCTCTGCACAGTGTTCAGCTAAAGCTACAAGTTAGTGTAGTGCAACCTCTGCACAGTGTTCAGCTAAAGCTACAAGTTAGTGTAGTGCACAGTGTTCAGGTAAAGCTACAAGTTAGTGTAGTGCGACCTCTACACAGTGTTCAGCTAAAGCTACAAGTTAGTGTAGTGCACAGTGTTAAGCTAAAGCTACAAGTTAGTTTAGTGCGACCTCTGCACAGTGTTCAGCTAAAGCTACAAGTTAGTGTAGTGCACAGTGTTAAGCTAAAGCTACAAGTTAGTTTAGTGCGACCTCTGCACAGTGTTCAGCTAAAGCTACCAGTTAGTGTAGTGTGACCTCTGCACAGTGTTCAGCTAAAGCTACAAGTTAGTGCAGTGCGACCTCTGCACAGTGTTCAGCAAAAGCTACAAGTTAGTGTAGTGCGACCTCTGCACAGTGTTCAGCTAAAGCTACAAGTTAGTGTTGTGCGACCTCTGCACAGTGTTCAGCTAAAGCTACAAGTTAGTGTAGTACACAGTGTTCAGCTAAAGCTACAAGTTAGTGTAGTGCGACCTCTGCACAGTGTTCAGCTAAAGCTACAAGTTAGTGTAGTGAGTCCTCTGCACAGTGTTCAGCTAAAGCTACAAGTTAGTGTAGTGCGACCTCTGCACAGTGTTCAGCTAAAGCTACAAGTTAGTGTAGCGCGACCTAAAGCTACCTGTAGAAGGTTGGTGGTGTTTTCCTGATCCTATCACTACTGCAGGCAGCTACATTATTTTAACGTTAGTGTAGTGCGTCCTCTGCACAGTGTTCAGCTAAAACTACCTGTAGAAGGTTGGTGGTGTTTTCCTGATCCTATCACTACCGCAGGCAGCTACATTATTTACACGTTAGTGTAGTGCGACCTCTGCACAGTGTTCAGCTAAAGCTACAAGTTAGTGTAGTGCACAGTGTTAAGCTAAAGCTACAAGTTAGTTTAGTGCGACCTCTGCACAGTGTTCAGCTAAAGCTACAAGTTAGTGTAGTGCACAGTGTTAAGCTAAAGCTACAAATTAGTTTAGTGCGACCTCTGCACAGTGTTCAGCTAAAGCTACCAGTTAGTGTAGTGTGACCTCTGCACAGTGTTCAGCTAAAGCTACAAGTTAGTGCAGTGCGACCTCTGCACAGTGTTCAGCAAAAGCTACAAGTTAGTGTAGTGCGACCTCTGCACAGTGTTCAGCTAAAGCTACAAGTTAGTGTTGTGCGACCTCTGCACAGTGTTCAGCTAAAGCTACAAGTTAGTGTAGTACACAGTGTTCAGCTAAAGCTACAAGTTAGTGTAGTGCGACCTCTGCACAGTGTTCAGCTAAAGCTACAAGTTAGTGTAGTGAGTCCTCTGCACAGTGTTCAGCTAAAGCTACAAGTTAGTGTAGTGCGACCTCTGCACAGTGTTCAGCTAAAGCTACAAGTTAGTGTAGCGCGACCTAAAGCTACCTGTAGAAGGTTGGTGGTGTTTTCCTGATCCTATCACTACCGCAGGCAGCTACATTATTTTAACGTTAGTGTAGTGCGTCCTCTGCACAGTGTTCAGCTAAAACTACCTGTAGAAGGTTGGTGGTGTTTTCCTGATCCTATCACTACCGCAGGCAGCTACATTATTTACATGTTAGTGTAGTGCGACCTCTGCACAGTGTTCAGCTAAAGCTACCTGTAGAAGATTGGTGGTGTTTTCCTGATCCTATCACTACCGCAGGCAGCTACATTATTTTAACGTTGGTGTAATGCGTCCTCTGCACAGTGTTCAGCTAAAGCTACAAGTTAGTGTAGTGCGACCTCTGCACAGTGTTCAGCTAAAGCTACCTGTAGAAGGTTGGTGGTGTTCTCATACTACAGGCAGGCAGTTGATTTTGCTAGCTGCAGTATCAGTATATATATATATATATATATATATATATATATATATATATATCCCAGCTTAGTGCAGCTACATCTCACTGCAGGCCATTAGTATGTCTGGAAGGCCAACAAGGAGAGGCAGACAGTCACAAGCCAATAAAAGAGGGCAAACAGGCTCTGTGTCTAGAGGCAACAGTGCTGGTCGTGGACACGGTGCATCCTCATCAACACATGGCCGTGGGACACGCTTGGCCTTTTTTTCGGCAGCTGGCCGCGTTGAGCCGCAACATGCGGAAGACTTGGTCGAGTGGATGACCAAGCCGTCCTCATCCTCTTCACCCTCTCTCACCCATGCTCAGGGTACTTTGTCTGGCAAAGCAGCTGCCAATTCGGCCTCTTCCCTCGGCTCAATGGCATCAGTGACAATTTCCCTAGCCCCACCATGTCCTCCTGAGGAGTCCCTCAAACTTTTTGACCACAGTGTTGGGTACATGCTCCAGAAGGATGCCCAGCGTTTAGAAGGCTCTGATGATGATATTGAGCTAGATGAAGGCAGTAACGTGAGCACGGACAGAGGGGGTGCCCAAGAAGGACAGCAATCTGGCAGTCATGCTCCCCCTGCTGCAGCATACTGCCAGGTTTGCTCCAGTGATGAGGAGGGAGGGGATGATGAGGTTACTGACTCAACGTGGGTGCCTGATAGGAGAGAGGAGGAGGAAGAGGCACATCACCAACAAGTCAGGATGCCCTCCAGGGGCCAGCCTAAGGGCAGCACACTGACTGCATCATACCGTAAAGCTCCGCATGTGCAGGGCGCTGCTGTCTATGCGCGTTATTCAAAAAGTTCTTTGGTGTGGGCCTTTTTTGAGACAAGTGCATCAGATTGCACCGCTGCTATTTGCAACATATGTCTTAAACGTATCTCGCGTGGCCAAAACATCTCCCACTTGGGCACCACATGCTTGACCAGACATATGTTGACCTGCCATGCAGTTCGTTGGCAAGCGTACCTAAAAGACCCACACCAAAGAACAAAGAGGATCTCTCCTTGCACCTCATCAGCTGAGATCTCCAACCCCACTATACCTTCAGTACTCTCTGAGACCTGCACTGAGAGGAATGAAGGTGTAGAATTAGATGTGTCATAGCCAAGTACTTGTGGGCAATCTGCTTTCGGTACACCGACGTCAGATTGTACCAAGAAAATTTCCCTGCCCCAGCTGCTGCACCGCTGAAAGAAGTTCACTCCCAGCCATCCACATGCCCAGCGGTTGAATGCTAGCTTGGCAAAATTGCTAGCACTTCAACTGCTACCTTTTCAGTTGGTAGACTCTGCCCCCTTCCGTGAGTTTGTGGCATGTGCGGTTCCTCAGTGACAGGTACCCAAACGCCACTTTTTTTCACGGCGATTCAGGCCCTCTACTGGCATGTGGAAGGCAATGTCCATGCTCGCTGGACAGGGCGGTCAGCGGTAAGGTGCATATTACTGCTGACTCATGGTCCAGCAGGCATGGACAGGGACGTTACCTAAGTTTCACAGCGCATTGGGTGACTCTGCTGACAGCTGGGAAGGATGCAGGACAAGGTGCAGTAGTGTTGGAGGTTGTTCCGCCACCACGCCTCCAAAATGCCACTACTAATGATTCTGACACACCTCTCTCCTCCACCCCCTCCTCTTCTTCTTCCTCCATGGTCTCTTCCTGTGCTTTGCCCTCGGGACCAGTGCTGCTCCTTAGGCGTTCAAGGGGCTACGCGAGTACGCAGGCCAAAAGATGCCATGCGGTGCTTGAGCTGGTGTGTTTGGGGGACAGGAGCCACACTGGGGCAGAGGTTCTGTCAGCTCTGGGGGGCAGGTTCAGAGGTGGTTGATGCCATGCCAACTTAAGGCAGGAATGGTGGTTTGCGACAAAGGCACCAACCTCCTCTCCGCCCTCCGACAGGGACAAATGACCCATGTGCCCTGTTTGGCTCTTGTCCTTAACTTGGTGGTGCAGCGGTTCTTGGGCAGGTACCCGGGCTTACAGGATGTCCTGAGGCAGGCCAGGAAAGTCTTTGTGCATTTCCGCTGGTCATATAATGCCAGTGCTCGGCTGGCAGACATCCAAAAGGAATTTAACCTGCCCAAGAACCGCCTAATCTGTGACATGCCCACCAGGTGGAACTCAACGTTGGCCATGCTGCAGCAGCTGCACACGCAGCAGAGGGCCATCAATGAGTACCTGTGCGACTATGGCACCAGGACAGGGTCAGGGAAGCTGTTTTTTTTTTCCCCACGCCAGTGGGCCATGATCAGGGATGCATGCACTGTCCTGTCACCATTTGAGGAGGCCACGAGGATGGTGAGCAGTAACAGTGCATGCATCAGTGACACTGTCCCCCTTGTCCACCTGTTGGAGCACACGCTGTGTGGAATAATGGACAGGGCACTTGAGGCAGAACAGAGGAAGGAAGAGGAGGACTTCCTTAGCTCTCAAGGCCCCCTTTACCCAGATAGTGTTCCTGCGTGCCCGTCGATCACACAGGAAGAGGATGAGGAGGAGGATTGTGTCAGTATGGAGGTGGAGCCTGGCACTCAGCATCAGCAGCAGTCTTTTAAGGGATCATTTACAGTCCCAAGAAACACATGGACTTGTACGTGGCTGGGAGGAGGTGGCGGCGGATCATGTCGTCCTTAGTGACCCAGAGGACTCCGGACCGAATGCCTCAGCAAACCTACGCTGCATGGCCTCCCTGATCCTGCAAAGCCTGCGCAAGGATCCTCGTATTCGTGGTATCAAGGAGAAGGAACAATACTGGCTGGCAACCCTCCTTGATCCACGTTACAAGGGTAAGGTTGCGGACCTTATCTTGCCGTCGCAGAGGATGAAACATCCTCGGGAGGCCTTGCAGAAAGGTCTGTGCAACGCGTTCCCAGAGACTGGGAGGTTACAAACTCCTGTTTCTGGACAACGTGTTGCTGAGGCTTCGGTCAGTCAAAGAAGGAGCGGTGGAGATGGTGGCCGTCTGACCGATGCGTTCAGACAATTTTTTAGTCCGCAGCCCCAAGGTATGATCGGTTCCAGCAACCATTGCCAGCGACTGTATTACATGGTGCAGGAATACCTAGGGGCAAGATCTGACTTGGACACCTTTCCCACCGAAAATCCTCTGGGTTATTGGGTTTTGAGGATGGATCACTGGCCAGAGCTTGCACAGTATGTAATTGAGCTACTGGCCTGTCCTGCATCCAGCGTTCTTTTGGAACGCACATTCAGTGCTGCTGGAGGCGTGGTAACCGATCACAGGGTGCGTCTGTCCACCGACTCGGTTGATCGACTGACCTTCATAAAAATGAATCAGTCTTGGATCACCACCAGCTACCAAGCACCTGATGCTGATGTAACCGAATACATTTTTTAAAAATCTCAGATCCCTTCAAAGACTGCCTATGCTGATGCTGAGTGACTATCCTGTTATGTTATGTTAATTATCCTCTTCCTCCTCAATGATCATGCTGATAGCTTGTAAGAACATTTTTGATTCTGGGCGTCGCCACCAGTGCCTAAGGCCCAATTTTGCAGCCCCTGTTTAACAGGGGCATGTAATTACAATTTTTGATGCAATTGTTTGCAGCAGGACTAGTTCCTGCACTCCAACTAGAGTATCTGTGAGGGGGTTGCAGTGTTGTGGCACCAGCACCAGTGCCTAAAGCCCAATTTTTCAGCCCCTGTTTAACAGGGGCGTGTGATTACAATTTTTGATGCAATTCTTTGCAGCAGGGCTAGTTCCTGCACTCCAACTAGAGTATCTGTGAGGGGTTGCAGTGTTGTGGCACCAGCACCAGTGCCTAAGGCCCAATTTTTCAGCCCCTATTTAACAGGGGCGTGTAATTACAATTTTTGATGCAATTCTTTGCAGCAGGGCTAGTTCCTGCGCTCCAACTAGTGTATCTGTGAGGGGTTGCAGTGTTGTGGCACCAGCACCAGTGCCTAAGGCCCAATTTTTCAGCCCCTGTTCAACAGGGACATGTAATTAGAATTCTTGATCTAATATTTCACAGCAGGGCCAGTTTCTGCGACCACCAAGAGTAACTGTGAGGACTTACAGTGTTGTGGCACCAGCACCACCACCACCACCACCACCAAAGGCCCAATTTTTCTGGCCCTGTTCAACAGGGGCATGTAATTACAATTCTTGATCTAATATTTCACAGCAGGGCCCTGTGAGGGCTTACAGTGTTGTGGCCACAACAACACCTAAGGCCCAAATTTCTGCTGAGTATATAGGGCAGGCCCCTACTTTCAGACATCCAACTTACAAACGACTCCTACTTGCAAACGGAAGGAGACAACAGGAAGTGAGATGAAATCTACCCCTAGGAAGGGAAATTCTCTCCTGTAAGAGTTACTATGGGAAAAACTTTTCTCCTTTCCACTGATGCTTTATCACCAATCCTTGTTTCACAAAAAAAAACAAATTTTCAAAAAATATTTGTCATTGGGAGAAAAAGTGAGGTGAAATCTTCTGAAGAGGAGCACAGACAGCAAAACAAATGTCACAGGGGTGATAACCCTTCCCTATGTTTTCCAAAAAGCTTAAAATTGATTTTTTGGCTGGAGCTAAACACGTTAAAAATGTACCAGTTCAAAATTACAAACAGATTCTACTTAACAACAAACCTACAGTCCCTGTCTTGTTTGCACCGCCTGTATACTGCTGTTCAGAGTATATAGGGCCTGGGGGCCCCACACCTTTCCTTTTTTAATTTGGGTGCGGGGTTCCCCTTAATATCCATACAAGACCCAAAGGGCCTGGTAATGGACTGGGGGGTATCCATGCCGTTTGTCTCACTGATTTTCATCCATATTGCCAGGACCCGACATTACATTAAAGCCGCAAGCAGTTTTAAATGACTTTTTTTCCTTTAAAAATGACATTTTGTGCAGGGACTGTTCTAAGCACGGGAAACACGCGCCACTTTACGGGCATACTATATACACCCCCCAGGTACGATATTTAAAGGAATATTTCACCTTTTTTTTTTTTTACTTTAAGCATCATTAAAATCACTGCTCCCGAAAAAATGGCCGTTTTTAAAAGTTTTTTTTGCATTGATACATGTCCCCTGGGGCAGGACCCGGGTCTCCAAACCCTTTTTAGGACAATACCATGCAAATAAGCCTTTAAAATTAGCACTTTTGATTTCGAATGTTCGAGTCCCATAGACGTCAAAGGGGTCCTAACGTTTGTGCGAATTTTCGATCCGTTCGCAGGTTCTGGTGCGAACCGAACCGGGGGGTGTTTCGACTCATCCCTACTGCTGACAAATTGTATGGGTCAGAAGGGGACACACACACCCAAAAACCTGGAAACACACAGTGACATACGGGTACATTGCCTAGACTGTAGCTGCCGCCTGCCCACAGTAAATGTATTGTGGACGTGCATCAAGTGGCTAAAAGATAATTGTCTACAGGGTTTAACAGCTTAAAGTGGTTGTAAACTTCACACATGAAACATGAACAAAGCATATCCCTCTATAGAGTTTACTTGTCTCAATTAACCACTTCAATACAGGGTATTTTCACCCCCTTCCTGCCCAGGCCAATTTTCAGCTTTCAGTGCTGTCACAATTTGAATGACAATTGCATGGTCATGCGACGTTGTACCCAAATTAAATTATAATCATTTTTTCCCCACAAATAGAGCTTTCTTTTGGTAGTATTTGATCACCTCTGCGTTTTTTATTTTTTGAGCTATAAACAAAAAAGACCAACAATTTTGCAAAAAGCACAATATTTATTACTTTTTCCTATAATAAATATCCCAATTTAAAAAAAAAAAAAAAATTTTCCTCAGTTTAGACCGATATGTATTCTTCTACATATTTTTGTTAAAAAAAAATCACAATAAGCGTATATTGATTGGTTTGTACAAAAGTTATAGCATCTACAGAATAGGGGATAGATTTATGTCACTTTTATTATTATTCTTTTTTTTACTATTAATGGCGGCGATCTGCGATTTTTATCGTGACTGTGACATTGCAGCGGACAGATCGGACACTTTTGACACTATTTTGGGACAATTGACATTTATAAAGCGATCAGTGCTATAAAAATGCACTGATTTACTGTATAAATGTCACTGGCAGGGAAGGGGTTAACACTAGGGGGCGCTGAAGGGGTTAAATGTGTGTCCTAGGGAGTGATTCTAACTGTGGGGGGAGGGGACTGATGAGGGGAGGACAAGTCATCGGAGGTCTTTGATGGCTCGGTTCTCACAGATCCCCGAGCGGAGAGCTGCTGACTGTCAGTCAGCAGCTCTCCTCTCTGCTCCTCCACACTCATTGGAGCACTGAGCTGTGGAGGTGGTGGGGAGCGGTTCACTGAGAGGCTGAGACAGCCATCAGTCCAGGCAACTGGCGGATCCAGACTCCCAGAGTCAGGATGACGCGGTGCCTGGACTGATCTGTGTGATGTCAGCAGAGAGCGGACTTCAGACCGCTCTCTGCTGAAAATGGGTTACAGGAGTGCAAAACGAATTGCACTCCTGTGACCCTTAGGAGAAGCCCAGCCAAATGAGCTTAGGCTAGACTTCTCCTTTAAGAGCACTAAGCATCACTTTTGTCTGCTGTTTCGTTCCTCTGCTATCAACCTGAATCATGTCTGACAAGTTTTCCTGATGGGGAGGAACTGACAGCCTTAGTTCTGTTCCTGTGTGGAGGGGGGGGGGGGTGTCCCTTCTCTCAAATCAGCTGTCAGAGTTCTCCTCACTGAGCTCTGCAGAGGTTGACTTCAGCTCTCCACCCTATTTTTTCTGAACTCTCAGACAATTTTTATAATTCAGCATTTTGAACAGATGTAGAGAAGAGAAGGCTTCAGATAGATGGGTGCAACTTATGTAGGAGGATTTGTTTAATTTCTGTGTATCACCTGTTGCCAATCACTTCACTGGGTTACATGTAAGGGTTTACATTCACTTTACAGTGTCAATCAGCCATGGCCAACTTGGTGACAGGGAGCATCTGCTATGATGTCTTAGTAGCTATCCAACAGTGCTCAACATGTCCTTTGTCATGTATTTAAAGTGGTTGTAAACCTTTACAGACCACTTTGTGCTACAGGTAAGCCTATAATAAAGCTTACCTGTAGCTACCCAGGATATCTCCTAAACCTACACAGTTTAGGAGATATTCTGTTAGGTAGCTGGTAGTAGAGCCTGACTTGTAGGAGGAGACCTCTCTTACAGCACTGGTTCAGGAGCCACTGGAGTAGGAAGAGTGGTCCCGTGAGCACAGCGGGGTAGGAGTGCCTGTGGAAGTTGTAGCAACTGGCACCGAAGCAGGATGATGATCCTCCAGGGATGGCTGGAACTGCAGATGACAGCAGGGACAGTAGCAGGTCATCGACCTGAAGAGCTGATGAATGCAGGAACAGCAGCAACTGGAACTGGAGCAGATAAACCGGGTAACACAGCAACACACAGAGCTAGGCAACAGGCAACAGAGAAGTCAGATAAGTAGGGTCAAACAGGTAATCAGACAGGTAAATGCAGCAGGCTGAAGCAGGGTCAGAAAACAGGCAGAGGTTTGGCAGCAGGTAAACAAGCAGGAGGTTTGAGCAAGGTCAGGCAAGCCGAGGTCGGGATTGGAGAGAGCAGGTAGGTCAATCAGAACCGGGTCGGTACAGATGATCAGAAAACAGAACACGGGTTATTTAGGCACAGAGCTGCAGATCAAACAGCACCGCACAAGTGCAGCTGCAGTTCTTTTAAAGCCCACTTGCACCAAACAGCACTAATGTGCACGGGCGCGCACCTGCCGCGCACGCACCCACCATGCACGCATCTGAGGCGCACACAAGTATACAGGCACTGCTGTTCAATCTGGCCAGGAGCGCTCGTGCACATGCGCGCACGCATGTACCCCCCGTTCTGTCCTGGCAAGTCCCTGACATATCCCCTGTATTTGCATGTGCCGACGTCATCGGCACATGCACACTGACACAAACTGAAGCAACAGCACGTACATGCCGTTGTTTCAGTGAGTGTGCTGTTACCGCGCACATGCGCGGGAGTGACATCATCGCTGCTCCGGCCAATCACAGTCCCGAAGCCGCGATGCCCGGAAGTAACCCCGGTGAGTGATGTCGCCAGCCAGTGCTGTGTACGGGCACCGCAGCGAGGGCTTCGATCTCAGGTGAGTATTACATAATGAGCTAGTATGCTATGTATACTTGCTTTTATACCTTTTTCATCTTTTTTTAAAGTGGGTTTACAACCACTTTAATGTTTATTTGTTCACATATAGCAAATGTAAAAAAATGTACTAAAACAAAAAAGTATACAACAGTATTTTGAAAAGATAAAAATTTAAGAAAATCATTATAGTTTGCATTTCATTTAAAAAACAACTCCACACTCATTTGGTGAGCTGTCGTGCCTATAACTGAGAGCTAGAGATGGGGGAACAGTGGAAGGGTATTAACGTCTAATAAACGGCACCCAAAACTAAAGCCCCATACACACTATCAGATTTTCTGCTGATTTTTGTCTTCAGGTTTACCAAAACCATGTAGTGCAAGGACCTGCCTGATTGCATACACATTGAAACTCCTAAGGTTTGACCTCATATTATATGGTTTTGGTAAATCTGAAGGAAAAAATCAGCAGAAAATCCGATAGTGTGTATGGGGCTTAAGGCTTGCGTTGCTGTACTTGGTTCCATAAATAGTGATGGCTTTAGTGCAAATTAAAAATATCACGTGTAAAGTATGACTCTAGTGGGGAAAAGTTTTAGGGCCTCTGCAGGATTATTTTTGCTGTCTAAACTGGAAAGATTTTCCTTTTGGAATTGATTATGAGTTTGTTAGAGTGTATGAATAATCACTGATTCTTATTACAGAAAATGAGCCATCTCCAAACGCATCCGTAATAACCACCTGGTACGAGGTGGGTCTTGACCTTCTCGGTCTCTGTACCATGTCCAACCCTTATGCTATTTCAGCAGCACGCATTGTGGCCAATCACACTACACCAGAGGTGTGTGGTGATGTAGGTGAGTATATGAACTGGACCTATGGTCAGATTTCTTCAATATCAAACACACCCAGTTAATAATATTTAACTAACATCAATGTATTACCTACTGATGACCTCTACTGTCCACTCGTTACTTACTCCTGACCTAGTCTGTTCTTTTTTCGTTACTTGCTCCTGATCTCTGCTCTTGGTGTGTTGCTAATGTGTAACCTCCTACTTTTTTTACATTACTTACTCCTGACCTCTGAACTCTATGTATTACCTACTGATGGCCTCTACTGTACTCCGACCTCTGTTCTCTCTTTGTAATTTGCTCCTGATCTCCGCTCTTTGTGTCTTGCTAATGTCTGACCTCTGTTTTCCATGTGTTACTTTTGATCTCTACTATTCATGCATTACTTACTGATGACCTATACTACCCACATGTTACTACTTACTCCTGATCTCTGACCTCCATGCATTATTTACCACTGATCTCTGCTCTCCTTGTGTTACTTACTGATGATCTCTGCTGTACGTATGTTAAATATACCTGACCTTTGCTCTCCATGTGCTCCACACTTCTGGCTTGACTTCTGCTCTCTCTGTGTGTCACTTATGACTGACCACTGCACGGCTGGTCGGCAAATGGTTTAATGATATGTGAACTAATTTTTAAGGTAATATTCAGAAGGTAAGACAGCATAGTTATTTGTAATTTAAAATATGCCTAATTCCATTGTTAAAGTAATGGCCCGGAGACAGAGGAACTCTAGGGGGAGGGCCAGCATGACTTGGGTGGGGCAGTGAGGCGGAGTGTTTAAGGTAAGGTAATTAGGATAGGAGGTGCTGTGGGGGGAGTTTAGATAAAAGTGGGGGGCGGAGTTATTCAGGGTCAGTGTGAGAGAGGAGCGGCCGTTAGAAGAATTGGAGAAGAATAGGCACGGTCTCCGCGTTACAGCATGGGTGACTTGGAGACGCTTCTGTCTCAGCTTAGGGAGGAGGCGGCGGCCAGAGGCACGGGATGGCTGCAGGCTTCGGTTGCCAGTTTGTTACAGGGCCCCAGCCAGTCCTCCTCTGCTTTACCCACCAGCCCCCCTTCTCCGGGCCGCACACGTGCTAGGCGGTCCAGGCCGCCGGAGCGTTTTAGCCCTGAACCGGATCGCTCAGGGAGTCGGGCAATAGAAGTGCGGACTCCGCCGGCCAAGCGCAAGTCAGCGGTGGCGGCGGCAAGCGAGGACAGTCACGGAGCTCGAGCGGTGCGGGAGACGAGCGGCGCGAAAGTGTCAGGTACCGCCCCCCCTGCAGACAGTATGAGACGCATGGCGGCTGCCGCGGCGGGCTCTCAGCCTGGCCGGAGGGGAGCCCGGCGAGGGAGAGATGCCTCAGCGGGTGACGCCTACGTGGCGGTAACGGCCAGGGCCCGTATTCCTGAAGGGAGGGGAAGAAAGAGAAGCTCGGCGGGTGTCCCGCAGGTTCGTGGGGACTTAGATGAGTCGCAGTCCGGATCTACGGCCAGGCGGGCTCCCCCTGCCCGGCCCAGGGCTCAGCTTCAGTGCCTTGAGGAGACAAGTGCTGGTGCGGCGCGCAGGGAGGACGTCTCTGCGTTGCGCTCAATGGCGGCGGTGAATCCTGCTGTGCGGCCTGCGACTGTGGAGCGGAGAGAGGCCGGGATTTCCCAGGACAGCCTGTCTGAGGGTGAGCTGGAGGATCGTGCGGAGGATGAACTGCAAGAGCCGGCGCGTGCAGCGGGGATTGCGGCTGGATGTCCCGTGTGGCAGCGGCAGCCAGGTGAGCACCCGTCTGTGTTGTCTTTGTCTTCTTCTAATGTTAGTAAAGGGGGGTCTGTTATTGGTGATGCGGTAGGGGTGTCAGGGGCGCAGGGTGTGCTAAGTAGTTTAGGGCAAAGTGGGGGTTCCACGTCACTGGGGTCACAAGACGTGGGGGTGGTGCAGACATTGCTGGCTGGTTTGCGGGAGGTGCTGGCGCGCTGTGAGGCTGGTCAGCGCCCGGTGGTGGGCGCTTCTCCGGTGGCGGCGTGGGCTACGGCCCACGCGGCCGCACCACAGGACGTGGTGGGGGTTGGTACGGCATCGGGTGCAGCGGCCATCTCGTTGGTTGCTGGGGTGGGGACGGAGATTCCTGTCACGCCACCGGCGACGATAGTGGCCGGTGCTGCAGCGAAGGCTGGGGATGCGGCGAAGGCGGGTAAGGGGACAGCGGGATTAGATGGGGTGCGTTTGGCGGATTCTGCCAAATGTGAAGTATACGTCTGTTTTGAGGGGCCCTTGGGCGCTCATTTAAAGACAGAAGTGAAAGAGCGCATTTGGAAGGGTGAGTACGTCGAAATTTTCTCCTTGTTGCCCTTGGAGAAGTTTAACTTGGACAAAGTTAAACCGGACGAGAGCAAAAAAGAGGAGGAGGAGAAACGGCGTTATCGTTTAATCCCGCGCACTTTCTCAAATTGGCTACAAGCGTTTGCAATTCTGGCAAGCGTTGTTGGGGAAAAGTCGCCCGAGCATTGCTCTGCTCTTTTCTGCTACCTTGACTCCATTGGCGAGGCGCAAAGAGTGTACGGCGGTACAGCCTGGTTGCGCTACGATGAGCAATTCCGGCAGAGGAAGGCAGTGCGCCCTGCATTAAGGTGGGACCACAAGGACATTAGTCTTTGGATGAAGTTAATGTCATCTCCAAGAGGCTCTTCGTCTCCCTTTCAGGGTGGGGCCGGGGGTTCGGCTAGTTCCGGACAACCGGCCAGCGGTTGCATGGGTTTCTGCTGGCAATTCAATGCCGGTAACTGCAAATTTGGGGCAAAATGTCGATTCCGGCATGAGTGTTCAACATGTGGAGGGTCACACTCACAATCCAGGTGTTTTAAACAAGGCCGCGGAAAAGCGGCAGAGGCTGGAAAAAGGGATGACACCAGTGAGGGTAAAAAGGATGGCTCCTTTTTTAAGGCGGTACCCTGATCAGAAAGCAGCCGAGTTATTAGAGTTGGGATTTACGGTCGGTTTTAGGTTGAGTAGCCGGCTTATAGTGGTTCCGCCTATGGCGGATAATTTGAGGTCGGCCAGGGAACACTCCAGCATTGTTACGGAAAAATTGTTAAAAGAGGTTTCATTGGGGCGCATGGCGGGCCCGTTTGAGTCCACCCCAATGCCTGATTTGGTTGTTTCCCCATTAGGTGTGGTCCCTAAGAAGGAGCCGAACAAATTTCGGCTCATTCACCATTTGTCGTACCCGCGAGGGGGATCAGTGAATGATTCAATCGACCCTGATTTGTGTAAGGTGTCTTACACATCTTTTGACACGGCGGTCGTGTGGGTTCAACGTTTTGGAAGAGGCGCATTGTTGGCAAAAACGGACATTGAGGCGGCTTTTCGCCTCTTGCCGCTTCATCCAGATTGCTGCCGTTTGTTGGGATGTCGCTGGCAAGGCAAGTTTTTTGTTGACAGGTGCTTGCCTATGGGGTGTGCGATTTCATGTTCATTGTTTGAACAATTTAGTTCCTTTTTAGAATGGGCGGTGTGGGATGTTTCAGGCTTGTCATCCGTCATCCATTATTTGGATGATTTTCTATGTATAGGGCCTGCGGGTAGCTTGGTGTGTGCGTCATTGTTAGCTACAATTCAGCAGCTTTTTGAGTCTTTCGGGGTTCCGTTGGCTACTGACAAGACGGAGGGCCCAGTTACTGTTTTGAGTTTTTTGGGGATTGTTATAGACACGGTGGCTATGGAATGCAGATTGCCAGTGGACAAATTGGAGGGTTTAAAATGGGAGGTGGCCGTGGCGTACCGGGCAAAGAAGATACAGCTTCGGTCTTTACAATCGCTGCTAGGCAAATTGAATTTTGCCTGCCGCATCATGCCTATGGGGCGGGTTTTTTGCAGGCGCCTTGCCGCCGCTACGGCCGGAGTCCGGGCCCCACATCATTATATTCGGTTAAGTAGGGATCATAAGGAGGATTTGAAGGTATGGGATACCTTTTTGGCCACCTACAATGGCCGCTCTTTGTGGATGGATGCGGTAGTTTCAAACTTCGATTTGGAACTGTTTACTGACGCAGCAGGGTCATGCGGCTTTGGGGCTTTTTATCAGGGGAAGTGGAGTGCTGGGGAATGGCCGGTGAGTTGGAAGGAGGCTGGCTTGATACGCAACTTAGCGGTATTGGAATTGTTTCCGATTGTGCTGGCAGTGGAGCTTTGGGGCTCAGACTTTGCGAACCGTAGGGTGCGTTTTCACTGTGATAACTTGGGGGTCGTACAGGCCATTAACAATAACACTGCATCTTCCCCCCCAGTTGTGCGTTTACTGCGGCACCTGGTGTTATGCTGTTTGTGTATTAATTGTTGTGTGTCTGCAATTCATGTTCCGGGGGTGGACAATTCTGTGGCTGATGCGTTGTCTCGTTTCCAGTGGGACAGGTTTCGTCAACTGGTGCCGGGAGCGGATGTGTCCGGGATTCCTTGTCCCGAGAGGTTGTGGAGCATCGCATTGCCATCGCTCAAGGGTTGATACATCGATCGATATCCGCAGCCACTCGGGCTGTGTACAGTAAGGTCTGGAAGGAATGGGAGGCTCTGATAGGTGAAGTGGGGGACAGTTCCCAGGACGAAGGGAGGATCCAGATGCTGCTCTATTTCATAGGCAGGAACTTTGAGAGGGGAGTGTCTGTTTCTTCTATGTCTAGTAAACTGTCGGACTGGCCTTCATGTTCCAGTTGGCTGGGCAACGGGACGTGACAAAGGTATTCATGGTTCGGCGTGCTATGCGTGGTTATCGCGCTGGTCGAACGGCTGCCGACAAACGACGCCCTGTTTCATTTGAGGTTTTAAGGGAGGTAGTTGGGCAGTTGGGGGATGTTTGTTTTTCGCATTTCGAAAGGGTTTTGTTTCGGGCCATTTTTGTAATGGCTTTTTTCGGAGCTTTTCGGGTAGGTGAGATGGTGAGTAAGAATAAAAAGGGGGATGGTGGGTTGGAAGTACAGGATGTTTGGTTACGGGGGGACACGCTGGGGGTATTTTTAAAAAGGTCCAAGACGGATCAGTTAGGGAAGGGGAAGTGGGTGGAGTTACACAGCATCCCGGGTTCCCCTGTATGTCCGGTTGCGGCAGTTGGTGAGTTTTTCGCAATTAGGCCCCGTTTAGGGGGGGCCTTCTTCCAGCATGAGGATGGTAGGGCGGTCTCGCGTTTCCAGTTTCAGGCGGTTTTTAAAAAATGTTTGGAGGCTGCGGGTTTAAATGTTGAGAATTACTCTTCTCACTCATTTCGCATTGGAGCAGCTACGGAGGCAGTTCGGTGGGGATTGGATGAGCAGGTGGTAAAAAGTATTGGTAGGTGGGAATCATCTAGGTTTAAGTTGTATGTTCGTCCTCACTTACTTTAGTGATATAATCCTGCAGGGTTGGGTAGGGCTGCTGTGATGACTAAAATAGTAATGATAGACAGTATTTAAGTTCAGAAAGCCAAGGGTTTTTTAGCTGCCAGGGTATGTAGGGTGATGTTTGTTTTTTCTCCTTGTCTTCCTTTTGTTTGTTTTTCAATGTTTTTCAGATTCGGACTCCTGTTTGGTGTGGATCCTGGGACACTCTTATGTGTATTGGGGAGCCAGGAGGGCTGATGTTAGAAGGGGGGGCAGGTTGTTGGGGCTGACAGAAGGGGAGGGGGTAGTACGTTGGATCGGGATTCCGGGCATGCTCTGGTCTAGGGTAGTACCCGAGATGCATAAGTTTGCAAGTATGGATCGCAAGCCTGATGTGGTTGTGATTCATGCGGGTGGTAACGATCTGGGGATTCGATGTGCGAGAGAGCTTATACGGGACATTAAGTTCGATCTGCTTCGGTTACAATCATTTTTTCCAGATACCATTTTCATTTGGTCGGATATTGTGGCCAGAACGGCTTGACGTTTGGCTCGCTCTGTGGCAGGACTGAACAGAGCGAGGATAAAGGTCAATAAAGCCGTGGCAAAATTTTTTGTTCGTAATGGCGGTTTGGCAGTGCGTCATCGGGATTTGGAGGAAGAAACCTGGCATTTTTTGCGAGCGGATGGTGTGCACCTGAATGCAATTGGCCTTGACCTGTGGCAATTGGCTCTGCAAGACGGTGTACACCGGGCGTTTCGGGTGTGGAGGGCGACACGCACGTAAGGTGTCACGTGCGCGTGCTGTGGCGGCAGGTCTATGGGGTCCTTGAAGGCGGGGCTGAAAAATAATGGAGGTTTAAGGGGGGTTGGGCCCTACGGAGGTATGGGCGTCCTTTTTCCCTGGTATGGATAACAATGGTGGAGCAAGTTGTATCTGGAAGGAGGTAGCTGTTTGTCCCCGAGCTTTCGTAATTACACGGCGGGGGGCCGTTTATGGGTATACCGATACAACTAGTTGGTGGTAAAAAACATTGATATTTGCCTTCAAGGATCTCTAGACCAAAAAAGGTTATTTAGGAAGGTTCAGTTTGGTAAAATGTTTATAAAAATGTTTATAAGAATGTATATTATGCATTAAGTTATTTGTTCACAAAGTATTTTTGTATTTTTATTTTGTTGTAATAAAAGGCTGCTATGGCCATTCGACTCCAATAAGAGTAGTGTCGTTTGGTCAATGGTGGGTAAAAGGGGGGTAAGATAGAAGTATAAGGTTTTCACGGTAGCCTCACTTATAGACACATCCCTTAGTCAAGAAATATTCTGCAGTCCCAACTGTGAAAGTGTACTGGAAGATGACAACACTACAGCAGCAATAAGAGGCTGTAGTCAGCACTGATGGAAAGAGGTGAAAATGTGTTATTTATCTAACGTCAAAGGTTTTCATTATTAGCATAACCAAAGCTCTGTCTTCACAGACACAGCAGCCGTAGTAGCGATGGGGTTGGTTTGTGTGCTTGGCATGGAAAATATCCCTGAAAAAACACTTACAGAAGTGAACACAACTCTGTCTGGACTCCTGAATTATATTTTGGAGCAACAAAAAGATGGACTAATCGGCAATATTTACAGCACAGGCCTAGCTGGACAGGTATGAACAGTACCCTTGTATGTTTAGGATGAGGTGTACATAAGTGTATAAAAAATATAAATAAATAAAAAATTTAATATATTGCGGCTCACCAGTTCTCAGAGGTGCTGGTTGCTTTGGTTTTCCCTTTTTCAGGTTTTTTTATTATTTTATTTGGTGATCCTGCCAGTAACATACTACTTGGCTCAGGGTGACAAACCTCACGCATTATACTGTATTCATGTAGGAGCTGTGTTGTCATCCAAAGATAGGACTACAAAACACATCCCCTTGCCCTCATCTCCATAACATAGAGGAGACGTACTTTAGTAGTCCACAGAGGTAAACTGGGCAGGGCTGATAACACTGCTTGAGATAACACTACAGACAGCACCGGAAGTTAAGTTCTCACTAAACTTCTGGAAGGATCAACAGGTATTTTCTTTCTCAAAAAGATATATGCAGACCTTAAAGTGATACTAAACACACACTGTTTAACCACTTCAGCCCCGGAAGGATTTACCCACTTCCATCCTGACCAGGCCATTTTTTGCGCTACAGCACTGCGTCGCTTTAACTGACAATTGCTGTTCCCAAACAAAATTCATGTCTTTTTTTTCTCACAAATAGAGCTTTCTTTTGGTGGTATTTGATCACCTCTGCGTTTTTTATTTTTTGCGCTATAAACGAAAAAAGAGCGACAGTTTTGAAAAAAAAAGTAAAAAAACACATTTATTCATCAGTTTAGGCCGATATGTATTCTGCTACATATTTGTGGTAAAAAAATCCCAATAAGCTTATATTGATTGGTGTGCACAAAAGTTATCGCGTCTACAAAATAGGGGCTAGATTTATGGCATTTTTATTTTATTTTTTACTAGTAATGGCGGTGATCAGTGATTTTTAGCGGGACTGCGACATTGCGGCAGACAGATCGGACACCTAACTGACATTTTTGACACTTTTTTGGGAACCAGTGACATTATTACAGTAATCAGTGCTAAAAATATGCACTGTTATTGTACCAATGACACTGGCAGGGAAGGGTTTAACATCAGGTGCGATCAAGGGGTTAAATGTGTTCCCTGCAGGTGTTTTCTAACTGTAGGGGGGCTGTGTGATTGGGGAAACACACAGATCCATCTTCCTGCTTAGCACAAGGACAGGATCTATGTGATCTCCCCTGTCAGAACGAGCAGATCCCTGTTCTATCACTGCAGGGAATGATCGCAGGTGGCCAGCAGACATTGAGTCCGCCGGACCCACTGATTGGCTCCCCAGCTGGCCAAAGGGAGCGCATGCGTGCCCACAAGAGCGAGTTGCTGAGCTGACGTACACCTATGGCGATTTGCGGGATCGTGCCACCTTGCCACAGTATAATGATGGTGGCTGGTCGGCAAGCAGTTCATTTACATTGTTTCTTCTGTTTCTGTATGTGGATGATGGCACTGTAAATATTTTAATTAAAAAAAAATCTAAGTACCTTTTTCCTATGTGATACAGTATACAGCTGTCACATGACCCAGATCTTTCCCAGCCTACCCACAGGGAAACATAAGCAGGAGGAGCTTCTAGTCCTCTACTGCTGGTCACATATTCAAAATAAAAAAAACTGCCTTTGGAATACAGAGTAAAAATAAATAATATCAAAAAACTGTTTTAAGTTGTCATACGCATATACTGTATATTTAAAATCAAATTGTTTTTTTTTTTTTTTGGCAATAACATGGTGTGGGCGGATTTCTGCCAGTCACAGGCTGTGTCACGCCCCTCCAGCCTGTGTCTAAGAATAATATCACAATGGAGATATTTGCCAGCACACCTTGGATCAACAAGGTAGCAGCACACCATGGATCACATGCCTGACGAAGGGGTACTGCGTGACTCCGAAACGTTGCACTCTTCTGTGATGTGATCATGCAATAAACAATCCGTTTGGACGCTACCTTGTTGATCCATGGTGTGCTGGCAAATATCTCCATTGTGACTTTCTGAACCAGTTTCCAGCTGGTTGTTACTGCAGCACCCAAACTTTTGAGAGCTTATCCAGGAATGTGTGCGATGGGAACATGGAGTATTAAGAATAACATCAATCTACATGTAATATCCTGCCCCCATTGTGTTTAGCTGGTTAGTGGGCATGGATGAGGAGGGAGGAAGTGGACTGTCATTTACCACTGTGTATACACAAACATGTGTAACTCTATAGTCGCATGGGCTGCTCAGATGTAATAGGAAGAAAATGTTTAGGGTAGAAAATACACTAAAAACTGAGCATGTGCAGAGCTGCCACCACAGCAGCAAGGTCCCTAGCTAAATTGCGGACTTGGACAGAAGGGGGGGAGAGAGAAGCAGGATCAACCAGGTTTTTTGCAGAGTATAGAAAACGAATACCATACTGACTAAGTGGGTATGAACAGCATGTATACAGCATTTATTTATTGATAGTTTTTTAATTAGAGATGGGCCGAACACCCCCCGGTTTGGTTCATGCCAGAAATCTCGAACATCGCAAAAGTTTGGATCCGAACCGCGAACCCTTTTAAAGTCTTCGGGACCCAAACTTGAAAAATCATAAGTCCTCATTTTGAAGGTTTATATGCAAGTTATTGGCCACAAAAAGGGTTTGGGGGCCAGGTACTGCCCTGGGGGCCATGTACCAATGCAAAAAATGTTTTTTTAAAAAGATTATTTTTAATATAATCAGTTAAATTCGATGTATATGAACATGTGTGCTACTTATTATTTTGTTTCCTACTGTTTTTGTTTCATTATATTAATTTCTCTGTCCTTTTTACTCTTGTAATGTTGACAAAAATTTAATAAAAACTTTAATGTTAAAAAAAAAGATTCTTTTTAAAGGAGCAGTGATTTAAATGAGGCTTAAAGTAAAACAATAAAAATGAAAAATTCCTTTAAATATAGTGCCTGGGGGTCCCCTTAGTCTGCCTGTAAAGTGACGCATCTGTACCGTGTATAGCACCTGCTTCAGCAAAACTGACATATATAAAGAAAAAAATGACATTTAAATAGATTTTCCTTGTAAGCTTTCTTTACTTAGTAAACAACGGCTTGGGGAGCCAATCTATATGAGGAGGCCGCAATTTAGTGAGCTCAGAACAAGATTACAGATTTTTTGGATAAATTCTGGTGTCTCTTTGGATGGAAATAACAAAGTTTTGCACCGCAGTGAGCAAGACTTCTGTGAAGGAGCCAAATTAAATTACACAAGACTAGGGATGAGTAGGGATGAGCTTCGAGTTCGAGTCGAACTCATGTTCGACTCGAACATTGGCTGTTCGCAAGTTCACCGAACAGCGAACAATTTGGGGTGTTCGCGGCAAATTCGAATGCCGCGGAACACCCTTTAAAAGTCTATGGGAGAAATCAAAAGTGCTAATTTTAAAGGCTAATATGCAAGTTATTGTCATAAAAAGTGTTTGGGGACCTGGGTCCTGCCCCAGGGGACATGGATCAATGCAAAAAAAAGTTTTAAAAACGGCCGTTTTTTTCAGGAGCAGTGATTTTAATAATACTTAAAGTCAATCAATAAAAGTGTAATATCCCTTTAAATTTCGTACCTGGGGGGTGTCTATAGTGTGCCTGTAAAGGGGCGCATGTTTCCTGTGTTTAGAACAGTCTGACAGCAAAATGACATTTTGAAGGAAAAAACTCATTTAAAACTACCCGCGGCTATTGCATTGCCGACAATACACATAGAAGTTCATTGATAAAAACGGCATGGGAATTACCCAAAGGGGAACCCCGAACCAAAATTTAAAAAAAAAAATGACGTGGGGGTCCCCCTAAATTCCATACCAGGCCCTTCAGGTCTGGTATGGATATTAAGGGGAACCCCGGCCAAAATTTAAAAAAAAAAATGACGTGGGGTTCCCCCTAAATTCCATACCAGACCCTTCAGGTCTGGTATGGATTTTAAGGGGAACCCCGCACCAAAAAAAAAAAAAAAAACGGCGTGGGGTCCCCCCAAAAATCCATACCAGACCCTTATCCGAGCACGCAACCTGGCAGGCCGCAGGAAAAGAGGGGGGGACAAGAGTGCGGCCCCCCCTCCCTCCTGAACCGTACCAGGCCACATGCCCTCAACATTGGGAGGGTGCTTTGGGGTAGCCCCCCAAAACACCTTGTCCCCATGTTGATGAGGACAAGGGCCTCATCCCCACAACCCTGGCCGGTGGTTGTGGGGGTCTGCGGGCGGGGGGCTTATCGGAATCTGGAAGCCCCCTTTAACAAGGTGACTCCCAGATCCCGGCCCCCCCCCCTGTGTGAAATGGTAAGGGGGTACATAAGTACCCCTACCATTTCACGAAAAAAGTGTCAAAAATGTTAAAAATGACAAGAGACAGTTTTTGACAATTCCTTTATTTAAATGCTTCTTCTTTCAACTATCTTCCTTCATCTTCTGGTTCTTCTGGCTCTTCTGGTTCTTCTGGTTCTTCCTCCGGCGTTCTCGTCCAGCATCTCCTCCGCGGCGTCTTCTGTCTTCTTCTCCTCGGGCCGCTCCGCACCCATGGCATGGGGGGGAGGCTCCCGCTCTTCTCTTCTTCTCTTCTTCTTTTCTTCTTTTCTTCTTTTCTTCTCTTCTTCTCTTCTTCTTCATTTTCTTCTCCGGGCCGCTCCGCAATCCATGCTGGCATGGAGGGAGGCTCCCGCTGTGTGACGGCGCTCCTCGTCTGACAGTTCTTAAATAACGGGGGGGGGGGCCACCCGGTGACCCCGCCCCCCTCTGACGCACGGTGACTTGACGGGACTTCCCTGTGACGTCACGGGGAATGCCACAGGGAAGTCCCGTCAAGTCACCGTGCGTCAGAGGGGGGCGGGGTCACCGGGTGGCCCCGCCCCCCCCCCCGTTATTTAAGAACTGTCAGACGAGGAGCGCCGTCACACAGCGGGAGCCTCCCTCCATGCCAGCATGGATTGCGGAGCGGCCCTGAGAAGAAAATGAAGAAGAAGAGAAGAAGAGAAGAAAAGAAGAAAAGAAGAAAAGAAGAAGAGAAGAAGAGAAGAGCGGGAGCCTCCCCCCCATGCCATGGGTGCGGAGCGGCCCGAGGAGAAGAAGACAGAAGACGCCGCGGAGGAGATGCTGGACGAGAACGCCGGAGGAAGAACCAGAAGAACCAGAAGAGCCAGAAGAACCAGAAGATGAAGGAAGATAGAAGAAAGAAGAAGCATTTAAATAAAGGAATTGTCAAAAACTGTCTCTTGTCATTTTTAACATTTTTGACACTTTTTTCGTGAAATGGTAGGGGTACTTATGTACCCATTTACCATTTCACACAGGGGGGGGCAGGATCTGGGGGTCACCTTGTTAAAGGGGGCTTCCAGATTCCGATAAGCCCCCCGCCCGCAGACCCCCACAACCACCGGCCAGGGTTGTGGGGATGAGGCCCTTGTCCTCATCAACATGGGGACAAGGTGTTTTGGGGGGCTACCCCAAAGCACCCTCCCAATGTTGAGGGCATGTGGCCTGGTACGGTTCAGGAGGGAGGGGGGGCCGCACTCTCGTCCCCCCCTCTTTTCCTGCGGCCTGCCAGGTTGCGTGCTCGGATAAGGGTCTGGTATGGATTTTTGGGGGGACCCCACGCCGTTTTTTTTTTTTTTTTTTTGGCGCGGGGTTCCCCTTAAAATCCATACCAGACCTGAAGGGTCTGGTATGGAATTTAGGGGGAACCCCACGTCATTTTTTTTTTTTAATTTTGGCCGGGGTTCCCCTTAATATCCATACCAGACCTGAAGGGCCTGGTATGGAATTTAGGGGGACCCCCACGTCATTTTTTTTTTTTAATTTTGGTTCGGGGTTCCCCTTTGGGGAATTCCCATGCCGTTTTTATCAATGAACTTCTATGTGTATTGTCGGCAATGCAATAGCCGCGGGTAGTTTTAAATGAGTTTTTTCCTTCAAAATGTCATTTTGCTGTCAGACTGTTCTAAACACAGGAAACATGCGCCCCTTTACAGGCACACTATAGACACCCCCCAGGTACGAAATTTAAAGGGATATTACACTTTTATTGATTGACTTTAAGTATTATTAAAATCACTGCTCCTGAAAAAACGGCCGTTTTTAAAACTTTTTTTTGCATTGATCCATGTCCCCTGGGGCAGGACCCAGGTCCCCAAACACTTTTTATGACAATAACTTGCATATTAGCCTTTAAAATTAGCACTTTTGATTTCTCCCATAGACTTTTAAAGGGTGTTCCGCGGCATTCGAATTTGCCGCGAACACCCCAAATTGTTCGCTGTTCGGTGAACTTGCGAACAGCCAATGTTCGAGTCGAACATGAGTTCGACTCGAACTCGAAGCTCATCCCTACTAGATCCGTTCCTGTTATCTTCCTACTGACAAGCAGGCTTGTCTTGTTACAGTATTTACAGCTACCTGAAGAAAATTGCTGGTGTTCTTTTGATCCTATTAGTACCAAAGTCAGGCACTAACTAACTATATACAGTTAGTGTAGTGCGTCCTCCTCACAGTGTTCAGTTAAAGCTACAAGTTAGTTGAATGTGACCTCTGCACAGTGTTCAGCTAAAACTACAAGTTAGTGTAGTGCACAGTGTTCAGCTAAAGCTACAAGTTAGTGTAGTGCATCATCCTCACAGTGTTCAGCTAAAGCTACAAGTTACTTTAGTGTGAGCTCTGCACAGTGTTCAGCTAAAGCTACAAGTTATGGTAGTGTGTCCCCCTCACAGTGTTCAGCTAAAACAACAAGTTAATGTAGTGCGACCTCTGCACAGTGTTCAGCTAAAGCTACAAGTTAGTGTAATGCATCCTCTTCACAGTGTTCAACTAAAACTACAAGTTAGTGTAGTGAGACCTCTGCACAGTGTTCAGCAAAAGCTACAAGTTAGTGTAGTGCGTCCTGCTCACAGTGTTCAGCTAAAACTACAAGTTAGTTTAGTGTGACCTCTGCACAGTGTTCAGCTAAAGCTACAAGTTAGGGTAGTGCATCCTCCTCACAGTGTTCAGCTAAAGCTACAAGTTGGTGTAATGTGTCCTCCTCACAGTGTTCAGCGAAAACTAAAAGTTAGTGTAGTGCGACCTCTGCACAGTGTTCAGCTAAAGCTACAAGTTAGTGTAGTGTGTCCTCCTCTAAAGCTACAAGTTAGGGTAGTGCGTCCTCCTCACAGTGTTCAGCTAAAGCTACAAGTTAGTGTAGTGCGTCCTCCTCACAGTGTTCAGCTAAAACTACAAGTTAGTGTAGTGCGACTTCTGCACAGTGTTCAGCTAAAGCTACAAGTTAGTGTAGTGCGTCCTCCTCACAGTGTTCAGCTAAAGCTACAAGTTGGTGTAGTATGTCCTCCTCACAGTGTTCAGCGAAAACTACAAGTTAGTGTAGTGCGTCCTGCTCACAGTGTTCAGCTAAAACTACAAGTTAGTGTAGTGAGACATCTGCACAGTGTTCAGCTAAAGCTACAAGTTAGTGTAGTGCATCCTCCTCACAGTGTTCAGCTAAAACTACAAGTTAGTGTAGTGAGACCTCTGCACAGTGTTCAGCTAAAGCTACAAGTTAGTGTAGTGCTTCCTCCTCACAGTGTTCAGCTAAAGCTACAAGTTAGTTTAGTGTGACCTCTGCACAGTGTTAAGCTAAAGCTACAAGTTAGGGTAGTGCGTCCTCCTCACAGTGTTCAGCGAAAACTACAAGTTAGTGTAGTGCGACCTCTGCACAGTGTTCAGCTAAAGCTACAAGTTAGTGTAGTGCGTCCTCCTCTAAAGCTACAAGTTAGGGTAGTGCGTCCTCCTCACAGTGTTCAGCTAAAGCTACAAGTTGGTGTAGTGCGTCCTCCTCACAGTGTTCAGCTAAAGCTACAAGTTAGTGTAGTGAGACCTCTGCACAGTGTTCAGCTAAAGCTACAAGTTAGTGCAGTGCCTCCTGCTCATAGTGTTCAGCGAAAACTACAAGTTCGTGTAGTGCGACCTCTGCACAGTGTTCAGCTAAAGCCACAAGTTAGTGTAGTGAGACCTCTGCACAGTGTTCAGCTAAAGCTACAAGTTAGTGTATTGCGTCCTCCTCACAGTGTTCAGCTAAAGCTACAAGTTAGTGTAGTGAGACCTCTGCAAAGTGTTTAGCTAAAGCTACAAGTTAGTGTAGTGCATCCTCCTCACAGTGTTCAGGTAAAACTACAAGTTAGTGTAGTGAGACCTCTGCACAGTGTTCAGCTAAAGCTACAAGTAAGTGTAGTGCATCATCCTCACAGTGTTCAGCTAAAGCTACAAGTTACTTTAGTGTGAGCTCTGCACAGTGTTCAGCTAAAGCTACAAGTTATGGTAGTGTGTCCCCCTCACAGTGTTCAGCTAAAACAACAAGTTAATGTAGTGCGACCTCTGCACAGTGTTCAGCTAAAGCTACAAGTTAGTGTAATGCATCCTCTTCACAGTGTTCAACTAAAACTACAAGTTAGTGTAGTGAGACCTCTGCACAGTGTTCAGCAAAAGCTACAAGTTAGTGTAGTGCGTCCTGCTCACAGTGTTCAGCTAAAACTACAAGTTAGTTTAGTGTGACCTCTGCACAGTGTTCAGCTAAAGCTACAAGTTAGGGTAGTGCATCCTCCTCACAGTGTTCAGCTAAAGCTACAAGTTGGTGTAATGTGTCCTCCTCACAGTGTTCAGCGAAAACTAAAAGTTAGTGTAGTGCGACCTCTGCACAGTGTTCAGCTAAAGCTACCAGTTAGTGTAGTGTGTCCTCCTCTAAAGCTACAAGTTAGGGTAGTGCGTCCTCCTCACAGTGTTCAGCTAAAGCTACAAGTTAGTGTAGTGCGTCCTCCTCACAGTGTTCAGCTAAAACTACAAGTTAGTGTAGTGCGACCTCTGCACAGTGTTCAGCTAAAGCTACAAGTTAGTGTAGTGCGTCCTCCTCACAGTGTTCAGCTAAAGCTACAAGTTGGTGTAGTATGTCCTCCTCACAGTGTTCAGCGAAAACTACAAGTTAGTGTAGTGCGTCCTGCTCACAGTGTTCAGCTAAAACTACAAGTTAGTGTAGTGAGAAATCTGCACAGTGTTCAGCTAAAGCTACAAGTTAGTGTAGTGCATCCTCCTCACAGTGTTCAGCTAAAACTACAAGTTAGTGTAGTGAGACCTCTGCACAGTGTTCAGCTAAAGCTACAAGTTAGTGTAGTGCATCCTCCTCACAGTGTTCAGCTAAAGCTACAAGTTGGTGTAATGTGTCCTCCTCACAGTGTTCAGCGAAAACTAAAAGTTAGTGTAGTGCGACCTCTGCACAGTGTTCAGCTAAAGCTACCAGTTAGTGTAGTGTGTCCTCCTCTAAAGCTACAAGTTAGGGTAGTGCGTCCTCCTCACAGTGTTCAGCTAAAGCTACAAGTTAGTGTAGTGCGTCCTCCTCACAGTGTTCAGCTAAAACTACAAGTTAGTGTAGTGCGACCTCTGCACAGTGTTCAGCTAAAGCTACAAGTTAGTGTAGTGCGTCCTCCTCACAGTGTTCAGCTAAAGCTACAAGTTGGTGTAGTATGTCCTCCTCACAGTGTTCAGCGAAAACTACAAGTTAGTGTAGTGCGTCCTGCTCACAGTGTTCAGCTAAAACTACAAGTTAGTGTAGTGAGAAATCTGCACAGTGTTCAGCTAAAGCTACAAGTTAGTGTAGTGCATCCTCCTCACAGTGTTCAGCTAAAACTACAAGTTAGTGTAGTGAGACCTCTGCACAGTGTTCAGCTAAAGCTACAAGTTAGTGTAGTGCTTCCTCCTCACAGTGTTCAGCTAAAGCTACAAGTTAGTTTAGTGTGACCTCTGCACAGTGTTAAGCTAAAGCTACAAGTTAGGGTAGTGCGTCCTCCTCACAGTGTTCAGCGAAAACTACAAGTTAGTGTAGTGCGACCTCTGCACAGTGTTCAGCTAAAGCTACAAGTTAGTGTAGTGCGTCCTCCTCTAAAGCTACAAGTTAGGGTAGTGCGTCCTCCTCACAGTGTTCAGCTAAAGCTACAAGTTGGTGTAGTGCGTCCTCCTCACAGTGTTCAGCTAAAGCTACAAGTTAGTGTAGTGAGACCTCTGCACAGTGTTCAGCTAAAGCTACAAGTTAGTGCAGTGCCTCCTGCTCATAGTGTTCAGCGAAAACTACAAGTTCGTGTAGTGCGACCTCTGCACAGTGTTCAGCTAAAGCCACAAGTTAGTGTAGTGAGACCTCTGCACAGTGTTCAGCTAAAGCTACAAGTTAGTGTATTGCGTCCTCCTCACAGTGTTCAGCTAAAGCTACAAGTTAGTGTAGTGAGACCTCTGCAAAGTGTTTAGCTAAAGCTACAAGTTAGTGTAGTGCATCCTCCTCACAGTGTTCAGGTAAAACTACAAGTTAGTGTAGTGAGACCTCTGCACAGTGTTCAGCTAAAGCTACAAGTTAGTGTAGTGCATCATCCTCACAGTGTTCAGCTAAAGCTACAAGTTACTTTAGTGTGAGCTCTGCACAGTGTTCAGCTAAAGCTACAAGTTATGGTAGTGTGTCCCCCTCACAGTGTTCAGCTAAAACAACAAGTTAATGTAGTGCGACCTCTGCACAGTGTTCAGCTAAAGCTACAAGTTAGTGTAATGCATCCTCTTCACAGTGTTCAACTAAAACTACAAGTTAGTGTAGTGAGACCTCTGCACAGTGTTCAGCAAAAGCTACAAGTTAGTGTAGTGCGTCCTGCTCACAGTGTTCAGCTAAAACTACAAGTTAGTTTAGTGTGACCTCTGCACAGTGTTCAGCTAAAGCTACAAGTTAGGGTAGTGCATCCTCCTCACAGTGTTCAGCTAAAGCTACAAGTTGGTGTAATGTGTCCTCCTCACAGTGTTCAGCGAAAACTAAAAGTTAGTGTAGTGCGACCTCTGCACAGTGTTCAGCTAAAGCTACAAGTTAGTGTAGTGTGTCCTCCTCTAAAGCTACAAGTTAGGGTAGTGCGTCCTCCTCACAGTGTTCAGCTAAAGCTACAAGTTAGTGTAGTGCGACCTCTGCACAGTGTTCAGCTAAAGCTACAAGTTAGTGTAGTGCGTCCTCCTCACAGTGTTCAGCTAAAGCTACAAGTTGGTGTAGTATGTCCTCCTCACAGTGTTCAGCGAAAACTACAAGTTAGTGTAGTGCGTCCTGCTCACAGTGTTCAGCTAAAACTACAAGTTAGTGTAGTGAGAAATCTGCACAGTGTTCAGCTAAAGCTACAAGTTAGTGTAGTGCATCCTCCTCACAGTGTTCAGCTAAAACTACAAGTTAGTGTAGTGAGACCTCTGCACAGTGTTCAGCTAAAGCTACAAGTTAGTGTAGTGCTTCCTCCTCACAGTGTTCAGCTAAAGCTACAAGTTAGTTTAGTGTGACCTCTGCACAGTGTTAAGCTAAAGCTACAAGTTAGGGTAGTGCGTCCTCCTCACAGTGTTCAGCGAAAACTACAAGTTAGTGTAGTGCGACCTCTGCACAGTGTTCAGCTAAAGCTACAAGTTAGTGTAGTGCGTCCTCCTCTAAAGCTACAAGTTAGGGTAGTGCGTCCTCCTCACAGTGTTCAGCTAAAGCTACAAGTTGGTGTAGTGCGTCCTCCTCACAGTGTTCAGCTAAAGCTACAAGTTAGTGTAGTGAGACCTCTGCACAGTGTTCAGCTAAAGCTACAAGTTAGTG